>CADDXX010000244.1:846218-981218 GCA_902810485.1 Alauda arvensis | reverse complement strand
AAAATGATGCAATGAAAAAAACAGAGATTATTTTTTTCACATCATCAGTGCTAGCACAAGAAAACAATTAGCATTTGGCAAAAATAAAAAACAAAACCCTGTCTAAACAATATTCTTTCCTAAACCATTAAATGAAGATGGGTGAGACTGCTTCAAGGAAGAATGGCTTTTAATAAAACAACAGCGATTAAGTAGTTGGGTCATTATATTTTTTTAATTTTTCTTTCATTGTTTCAAACTAGTAACAAAAGTAGCACAAAAGGTGGTACTCGTAAAAAAGCAGGACAGACTTCAAGAAATCTTCTGCTGAAGAAAGCCAAAAATGCGCAGCAAGAACAAAAAGGCTGCTTGAAGTGAAAAAAAAGAAATCGTATTAGTCATTTACAATTATCAAAATATTATTTTAAAGAAATAAAACTCCTTTAAGACATGCAGATTGATAAGAAAAGAAAGACAGTTTTCCGCAACTTACAATCTTAAAGTACGTTTGCTGAAAAACAAAGAGCAGTTGAATTAGAAGACAAAAATGTTTCAAAAGCATGGTCTACGCCAACAAGGAAGAACCAACCAACCACTGCTGAGGACCATAGGAGGGCCCCCCCGAGACACCCATCAAAATCCACAAGTGGGATTAGCAGTGTGGTGTCACAAAACCCAAGAAAAATACAAAACAAGAATTACAAAAGAAGTAAACAGTTTTGCTAGAGTATCAAAAACCAACAATACCACATACCACCAAGAATAATGAGTCAGTAACCTTTCATTTCCAAAGCCTGTAGATTAGAAGATCCAAAAATCCAGAGGTGAGGGATTCCAAAAAAAAAGAAAACTACAGCAACAAAAAAAAAAGGCAAAACCACAGTAAAGGGAAAAAAAAAACATTTCTGTAATTCTTTCAGGGGTGGATACATAATTTTCAATTTTATGAAGTTAAAGAAAAAAAAGGATTGAAGAAGAACAAAACCAAAAACCTTTTATGAAAGATAAGACAAAAAGAAGATAGTCCATGTTGTCTTCTGCATGTCTGCTACTGTTCTCCAGACCATCTGGGCTTTGGTCCAGGACAAGAACAGCTAAGGAAGAAAAAAAATGATCTTTTTTTGCTCCAGTTGGACGAAAAAGAAGAAGAAGAAAAAGGAGAAGAAGAAGAAGAAAAAGAAAAAAGAGGGACAAATGGTACGCTGTGACTGGGCTATGGCCAGGAGACCTGGATATGCTTTCTTTGAAGCATATCACATTTTTTTTTATTATTTATTTTATTTTTTTTTTTTAATGAACAAATGAAAAGGGGAAAGGAAAAGGCAATGTGAAGAAAGAAAGGTCACAATATGAGAGTCACTGATCATAACCAAACAGGACAAAGGAAAAAGAAAATCAGATGATGGACATTTCCATGGTTTTTGTTTTGTTTTGTTTTCCTTAAGGAAAAAACAAAACAAAACAAAACCAAGAACAGGACAAAGATGAGAGGGATGAAAAGACAGAAAGAATGAGTAAGATCATTCTGTGAACGTTAGTTCAGCACTCTTACCTCTTATTGGTGTACCACCTGGGTGGATAATATGAATGCAAATAAGATTAGAAAGAAGAAGCATTAGTACGAGAAGAAGGAGGCTAGGGCTTTGGAAGAAGAATCAAATTAGATTTACAGAATTAAATAAGGTCTTAAGAGAAACTTGAATTACTATACTGTTAAAACAGGAATATATTAGATAGTATTATCAGGTTATAAAAGCAAGTTGCATTGTACCACAACGGGCAAAAAGGCTATAATTGGCTGCACTGCCATTCTCAGAGTAGCATCTGAGTTCTTAGACGTTTGGTTATATAGGGTTAGATATGTATCAAATATGCCTCAAACACTTAAAGAAACTTTACAAAACTGTACTTATGACATATTTTAGGAAAATATTGGAAATTCTATTTAAATATATATATATATATAGATCTATATATATATAAAAAGAGGATACACTGAAGTCTAKCTCAAAACAAACACTGCAGTTTAGGCTGGATTATGGCATTTACTGTTCTAGATCTATGTGATACATGTGTACTGTTTCTTTTAGGTGTTGCTATGACTGATAAGACAACATTTCTGTGGAGGTGTGCGTGTGCGCCACTATAGGGATCTGGTGACTACACTGACTGTTAGTAAAATGCATGCCATGCATTTTAAGAATAATAATACTAATCATATAATAATTATCATAATCATAATAATAATATTCTGAATATGGAAATTAGTGGGGGTGAAGTGCGCTTCAGAACTAAGCACTTACCAATAGATTCTGGAGATTTAAATACGGAGAGAAGAAAGACAGCATAAAAATATTATTATATTCCTTATAATTTGGTACAAAGTTTTCAGTAAAAGCTTTATATACTAAATCATCTATGTCACATGTGAAAAAATCTTAATTTACATTAACAGAAGGTTAATTTACACAGTTCTGCTGACAACAAGCAAAAAGTAGGTTAACAAGACGATTTAACATCACAGGACAGGTCAAAAGCTGAGAATTCTGGGAAGACACGTGATTAAACAACTTAGATTCTACAACGATATCTACTACAATTGTCAAAGAAAAAAAGCTCATTATATCCCAAGGATCAATGATCTCATTTTGGGATAAGCTTTAAACTTGATTAATTTAGAGATGGTTTTGGTTTTTTGGACTTTTTTGTCTTGTTTTTAATCTAAAGAGAGCAAAAGAATAAACTAGGGCAGGAGGAGAGTGAGAGAACTACTAGGGAGGTGCATGGGGCAAAGAGAGAGAGACAGCAGCAAAAGCTGGAATCTACACCAAAAGCAGACTTCTGTAGATCCAGAAAATACAGGATTCATAAAGCTTTAGCGTGGACGCACACTACTGTGGCTAAATGTGTTGGAAAAATGCTCAACCAGCAAAAAAACCCCAACTTTGTTCCACAGATTACCCAAAGATTTAATTTCCTTTTTTTTTTTTTCAGGTATAAATCTGCATGGGAAGAAGTACTGTGCTTTATGTATTTGTGAGAGGAAAGAAGATGTGTCCAAACTGGCTAATCTTTGGTGAAGTCAAATGTGGAAAAGACAGCAATAAACACATTTTAAATTTTAATTGAAGTGTCTAATGCAGGTTTTGGTTTTGATGAATATAACCATTGGTACTCCTTGCAATTTCTGAATGAAGTCCAATGTTGAAATAAATTTGTTAAAAAAAAAATTAAAAGGAAAGAAGAAAGAAAGAGGAGAAAATGGATCCATCAAGTACTGCAAAAAGCAGTAAAGAAAAAAATCATCAAAAAATACAGTCACAGCAGTGAGCAATGTGGAGTAAACAGAAGCTGCAAAACACAGAGACAGACTCTATAGAAAGCTATGACAACATCACAGACATGGACAACACACTCAGTAACACAGAAAAGGAGAGGGGAAAGAGAAATTATTACCTATAAATAAAATTTTTTTAAAAAGGAAGAGAAAGAAAAGAAAGAAAAAGTGAGAGAGAACAACTCTGGGCGTTGGTGGAAACAGTAACAAGACCTTACCTGAGCGTAGTTGCTTGATGCGGCCATTGTTGTTGCTTGTGTCAACAGGTAAGAAATCTTTGAACCAAGTTATTTCAGGATCAGGATTGCCACTGGCTGCACATAACATGGTAGCTGTACGAGTTCGTTCAACCACCTTCAGCTGTGGGCCCATATCAATCGTTGGAAAACCCCGAGGAATTTGATCCTCTGAAAAAGAAATGAGTAAATATAGGGACTTCATGTTAGCTGTGCAGTACTGCATGAAAGCCCAAATCATCATCCTGCTTAACATTCAGTGATCACCTAATTCTTTGTAAWCAACAAACAATTGATCAGAATGCTGATACAAAAGAAAAAGTTCATTAAAAAATGACTACAAACTTTAGGATTATAAAATCAGAGGAGATACACTACCTAACATGCAATCATTGGACCCATACCATACACACTGATGTTGCCTTGCTTGCAAKAGTCCTTACTATTTTATGGGAAGTATCAAATTGCCATGTCTATCAACAATAGGGAAAACTCCTTCTCTTTATACCAGGGAAGTGCATAAGGAAGGATGCAGTACAAGATCTGGCCACTGACTCAGAGGACCCACATTATGTTTCTTGCCTCTATCATTACTGCTTACCTGCTTTTGCTCCTAACATCTATTGCCCCTGTGCTTTCATTGTGTTTTTGATGGACAGGATAGTGCTTTACTGCTACAGGGAAGTGATGTGAAGATGAATGCATTATATGACTGCAAAACACTGAGAAATTCTGAACACTGCAGCTGTCTGGATAGCAAAGTAAAGTGGCAGGATAGCTATAATGATATTGAATAGATAAAACAGTATCTATTCAATATCTTACAGTCTATTAAAGTACTCAGATACAGCCCAAAATSCTCATGCTAGTGTGGTTAATACTGAAATATTAGAAAATRCTGTACAAGAGTMATTGGCCTTCATAATGTGACATCTGCTAGCAAGCAACCCTGGAAGCAGTGGAAGTAACATCAGGAAATTTCTCAGAAATCAAGTTTACACAGCTAAAATAACCTGTTTGAAATACACAATCTTTCTCCTCAATTCCACTGCAATCACAAAAAAATTCTATTGCGAAATAGCATTAATTCCATTCAAAAATTAAAATCAAAAATAACAAAAGAAAGAGGAGCAACACTAACTGTAAGCCACATGTTATTAAATRTATTGAGTAGTCATTACTAGAGGATGAAACTAACAGGAGAAATTGTTCAACATTAACTCTCTTTAGTTAAGAAGTGTCATATTTTTAAGGAGGTCAGAAAAGTCTTCAGAYGTTTCTGAAAAAATGTACAGCAAGCAAGTACAGCCTACAGATCTTTTTGGTKCCTGGGATATGATGTTGCTCATGAGCTAATTGCTTGCAATACAAGTGCACATAGGTAACCACCGAATTACAGAATCGTTTAGGACCTTAAATGTCATCTACATTTGACCACTATGCTATGGACAGGAAATTCTTTCACTAGACCAAGTTACTCAGAGATACATCCAACCTGGTCTTGTACACGTTCAGGCGTGGAGGATCCATAACCTCTCTGAGCAACCTTTTTCAGTGCCTCAMCACCCTCAGAATAAAGCTTTTCTTCATAAGATTTAATCAAAACTTACCCTCCTTCAGCTTAGGGCAAATCTCCCATTTCCTATCCCTATTTGAAAAGCCCCTCTCCAGCCTTCTTGTAGCCCCCTTGAGGTACTSGGAAGTTTAACAAGGTCTCCAGAGCTTTTTACTTTCAAGGGATGGCATGCTGTCCCACACATTATCACTGTTAAACTTGTTATCTCCCTCCCCTGTCATMTTTAATTTAAACCCCTATCAATAAGCCCTGCTAGCCCTTGACCAAAGAATCTCTTCCCCCTTTGAGAGAGCTGAATCCCATCTCCATTCAGCAAGCTGGTGCCATGTATAGGCCATCCCATTATCTAAGAAGCAAACATTTTGGTGATGACACTAGTCATGGAACCATGTGGGTCCTTCTGGTTTTTTCAATGTTAATACCTGCAACTGGAAGAACAGAGGAGAAATATCCTGCACCCCATTCACCAATCATCCCAATGCCTTGGTACAGTGAACACAACTGTCTGGCAAGCTTCCATGACTCTTCAGAACCAGGATTTCTACCATCAGCTRATAAATGTCAAATCATTCATCAGCCATAGGCTCTTCCCAAAGAAAGGTATGTTTCATGTCTGCTAACAAAAGTCTTTGCTTTGGTATTAGCTGACAAGATTTGACTTGTGACACAGAACAGGATTTTTATGACCTTACCTTTCCTACTCGGCTTATATAGAAAACCCTAGAGTCTCTTTTGCAAATACCTAAGTGTACAACAAAGATAATCTATCCTGAATGTTAATAGGATGGAGTAGTAAAGAGCCTCCTTTTCTTATTTTTAATAAGGGCAATTAAATTCCATCCATCTGCCTGATGCATTGAATCTCTCTGAATGAATGCTCTTCATGAAATTTTCATGAGAAACATTACAATGTAACATTCAAATACCCACAACTGTTGTATTTTTGACAGTTGTGGCTGGTATCCAACCTGGTTTTCAGGTATCTGGCAATAAAACCAGATATTCAGTATCAAATGGACCAGGGAAATAATGAAATTTCTAATTGGAGGGCTTGTAACAGTGGATTTAGTTTTTAAGATGTTAATTACGTTTATTTTTTCTCCAAGTTTATTCAATTTTGCACAACTGTCTTTACACTTTAGTGATACTAAGTATGAAAGATTATCAAACACTCTATGAAACAAAGCTGAGCATCAAATAATTGAACAACTGCATATCAGCCACAGTAGAAGAAAAATAACTATTCAAAAAAATTATACATTGGTACCACTACAATTTTATGTGAGGTGGCCAGAAAATACTTTTTACTTCATTAATATGCTCATTAGGCTCTAACCTATAGCATATACTGGTATTCCCACATAATATTCAGTTCTAGTCATTAGTTTCCAATTCATCAACAATTTAAATCAGACTTGACCTTCTCAAAGCCATTTGGTACTGTCATTTTGAGAGACCATTAAAGGTCAGATTTCTCTGTCCTTGTGGCTTAGTGACTTATATGTGTAACACATATTTTGTTTAGGATGACAGATAAAAGTGATTTAGAAATAGGCCACATTTTTTGAATTGGTTATGTGACTTAAAAGTGCTGAATTCCATTACTGGCATTAAAAGAATGCATTTAGTACTGTGTGAGCATAATTTCCAACTACTGCATGAACTCCACAAGAGTTACTTTTCAGTGTATGATCTGAACAATATAGAAAACAATTACAAAGACAGGTTACTAGATGAGCCCTTAGGAGAGAATGTTACAAAATGACCTTGCCTTGCTTTGTATCATGATTCTTAGTATTTCTCAACTCTCTGCATATTCGATCAGTTTGACATTGCCCACCCAATGCATAGAGAACAGACAACAAACAGAAGCTGGAAGCCACTGTGCTGCTAAAAAGTTATGATCTTCTTGCCATTACTGAAACTTGGTGGCATGTGACTGGAGCATGACTATCGATGGCTACAGGCTCTCCAGAAGAGACAGGTGAGGGAAGAGAGAGGCAGAGGGGTCACCCTCTGCATCAGGAGGCAGACTAAGTGTGAAGAGCTATCTCTGAAAAACAGCCACGAGCAGGTCAAAGGCCTGTGGGTGAGAATCAGGGACCAAGGAAACAAAGGGAACCTTGTGGATGGTTTTAAGGACAGACCCCAGACCAAACAGACCCCACTGATGAAGCCTTCTTGCTCCAGCTACAGGCAGCATCATGCTCACAGGCTCTTGTCCTGCTGAGGCATTTCAACCATCCCAAAATCTGCTGGGAAAGCAGCACAGCAAGCTGCAGGCAAGTCAGGAGACTCCTGGAAAGCAGAAAGGGATAACTTCTGGAGCAAAGGAATAGACAGCAGCCCTCCAGAGGGGATACAGTCCTGGGTCTGATGGGCACCAGTGTAAGTGAGCTGATCTTGAACATCAAGGTTGGAGGGAGTCTGGGCTGCAGTGATCGTGCAYTGGTGGGGTTTGCAGRCCTGAGGGATGTGGGCCAGGCAAGGAACAAAGTTRGGCCCCYGAAYTTTAGGAAAGCAGACTTCCAGCTCTTCAAGGAGATAGCAATAAGATCCACTGGGAGATTTCCCTCAGGACAAGGGAGYGAAACAGAGATAGCAGATCTTTAAGGAAACCTTCCATCCTCAGAGCACAAGAGCTGGCAATGTCCAGGAACAAGAACTGGGCAAGGAAGGCAAGGGAACAGCAGGTCTGAGTAGGGAACTGCTGGTCAGACTGAAGGGAAAGAAGCAAATGGATAGATAGCTGAAGCTAGGTGGTGACCTAAGAAGAGTTAGAGAGATTAAGTATGGTTGTGTAGGAATGGGGTCAGGAAGGAGTGGGTGAAGCTGGAATTGAATGTGGCAAGGAATTAATTGTTCAAGGTCAGCTTGGAGAGGGCTCTGAGCAACCTGGTCTAGTGAAAGGTGTCCCTGTGTATTCTAGAGAGTTTGGAAATAGATAATCTTCAGGATACCTTGCTGAAGTATTCTATGATTCTATATGCTGTAAACAATGTCCTTGTGGCCAGTTTTGTAATTGCTTCCCATCGAAAAAAATTTGGTTAGAAAAAAGCACTTTAGCATTAGCCTTTACATTCAGAGTTCAATATAAATATACCTAAAACAAATTTAAAATATGTAATTTTACTTGCTGCTGAATTCGTCCTAGAAGTGAGCTTGTCCTCACAGATGCAGCAGCATTTAGGGTAGAGACTCAGTGGTTTTCTGTGAACAGCAATTTTGCTGGAGTGATATCTTGAAAATAGCCACAAGTTAAAATTATGGTCTACCAAAAAAAGAAACCATACTTTTCTTTTCGTGGTATTGATAGAAAAAGCATAGCTGTGCTACAACTATATATTATAAACTCTGTTCTGCTCATCACTTAACTCTTTTGCCGCTCATCTTAAAGAAATAATGTATTGTTGCAATATTTTAAATTTTTTTTTAGTAATGTAATTATTTCATAAGATTTCAGGAACTTCCCAAGCTACGAAGGTGTACTGACAAGACCATGTATATACARATGCTGGATCCAAAGAAAAAAGAGGATTTCAGTACAATGGGTTTGACCCTTTGTGGTAAACCTGCATATCTAATGTATACAACACAGCTAAAGAAAGARGAAGACAGTCATATTTAGCTAGGATTTGGGCCACAGCTTCTTAACATTTTGACTTCTTTTTCTGTAAAATGTTACTTTCAGATCATGCATAGCCCCTGCTGACAGCAAGAGTCTTAGCTTCCAGAGACAGACTGAGTCTTAAGTCCTAAGATTTGTATAGCTACCTTACTGAATAACTCTGACAATCTCCATTATGTTTTATCAAGAAAGACTGAATAGTCTGAATAGTGTGAATAGTCTTCTGAGTTACAGTAGAATATGATGATAGTAGTACGAAATGGATATGAAGTACAAATGGGAAGTATCCAAAGCTATTATGACTTTGATTTTGGATTACAGACTATAAAGGCAATGTATTAGCACCAGGACTCAAGGCCAGGCAGCTGTCAAGAAATCTGGCTAAAATGTTTGTTAAGTATTTAATTTTGCATTAACTATTTCACCATTGAAACATTCATGTTCCAGAATATGAATCTGGAGTTCATATTCATATGTAGAACAGAATATTAACCTGTAGTTAGATCTGTGTAATCTGCCTAACTAAAATATATACTCTTAGTGTTTGACTGTGCCTCTTGAAAATTTTGCTTATGTAAACCAATTATTCTTATTGTGAACATGGAAGGTGGTTCTCTATTCAGAAAGAAAAGAAAGTGAATCTATTTCAAGATGCACTGATAGGTTTGCCACAGGCAAATTTTAGTCATTCTGTAGCTCACAGAATAAAAAGGCACACATGGAGCATTCCCAGAATACATTATAGATACTGAAGATAAACTGCCACAATAAAGTTTATTATTTCAAAGAACAGTGTAAATAAAGCTTTTATTTTCACTATTCCAGATGGCAGCAGCATATAATTTGCACTGTTTTGACATCATGACCATATTATTCAAAATCATTCTTCTTCCTACTGAACTGAATGCAGGATTGAGAACAGTAAAATCAAAGAGACTAGGGGAGGAACTAAAATCACCATTTTGCAATGAAGTTGGTATTCTGTACTATTATTGAAGAACTATGCATATAAAGGAATTGAAAAATCAAATCAGAGCCAATTCTAATTATACATAAAAATTAAATTGGATTTCAAAGATATAAAGCATCAGAGAAGTGCCAGTTAATAAACATTATTCATACTGAAACACTTTACAAGGCAAATTTTGGCAAATAGAAGTAATTATGAACACATAATAAATTATTTTGTGAGATCCTTTGTTCAAAGTTGCTATATACAGATGGATACTTTTTCTTAGTGGTGCTGTACATCAGTAAAGCAGGGTAATGGCTATACTAGAATAATAGATCTTGGTATCAGTTGGGAGTTCTCTTTAACTTCACACAGTTTTAGCACACAAGGGAAGTGAATTAGGCATTGATAAGATGATCAGTAAAAATTCATAAGAACAGCTGTCCATACCACCCCATCAAAATCCATGCATTTCAAAGTATCTCTGTATACTGAAGGGATGTGCAAAGCACATTTTGATACAAAAGAAAACAAATTTGTTTAGTAGCTCTGTATGCAATTACCCTGCAAATTGCAAAGTAATGTCTATATAACAGAACACAGAGCCACTTAGACTGAATTATCATTTGTATGAATGTTGAAGCAGCAATTTCACATTGCATTAAGTCAGTTAACATTCATTGTTATTAGCATTTAGCTTTAAATAAGTTCTCTGTTTTAACAAATGAGTGTACTGAGCCTTTGAAATTAGATATCTTCATAAGAACATGAAAATGTAAAAACGAATTTGCACCTTTCAGCAGTTCTCAAAATCTGCAAAATTATAGACTGCACATAGCAAGCTTTTCCCAGTGACCTGTCTCACTCACATGAGCTATGAAATACTTCTCATTCTGCTTTAATGATGACATTCTGAACAGTAAGAATTAACATTTGTAGAGTCATCGCTCATATGACAATACAAGTCTCAAAATAAGGGTTTATTCTCAAATTTGTACACAGGCGTGCCATAGCTTAGAAGCAGAGCATATCATCTGAACATCAACGTGCCCAAATTTGGTTATGATTGAACTTTTGGATGTCTGTCTGTTCTGTTCATTTGGAATGTAACAGAAAATACAAAAAGCTGTGCCCCCCCACAAAAAAAAGAAAAAAGAAAAAAAA
Source organism: Alauda arvensis (assembly GCA_902810485.1). Classification (NCBI taxonomy): domain Eukaryota; kingdom Metazoa; phylum Chordata; class Aves; order Passeriformes; family Alaudidae; genus Alauda; species Alauda arvensis. The sequence continues at coordinate 970,346 of CADDXX010000244.1, read as the reverse complement.
AAGAAAAAAAAAAGGTAGGGAAACCAAACATCCCTACCAGATGTCTTTTATCTAACACAAGGAGAGGACTCAGTGTCTGAGGGAATGAAATAAAGCCAGAGAATGTGGTGTTTTAAGAGCAGGCTATCATATATTTAGGAAAAGAAATGCTAAACTTCTGAAGCAGAGGATACAGCATCCCACATATTTCCATATGCAAMTATACATAAGGAAAATACCATATATTTTACACTGCTGAATAAAAGACAAAAGGACTGCAAAGAGAAGCAATATGAATTTCCATGATTACTGTTTCTGATTTAAGRCTTAGTTCCAGACAGGGTTAGGATTTAGATTACACTAAATCAGGGTTAAATTGGGGTTTGCCAAGAATCAAGATTAGGAAAACAAAAAAACATGCTTGCTCTATCCATCCAATATTTTTAACATACTAATATTTGTGCTTTTACATCCTCCTTACTTTTATCTGAAAAATAAAGGGGAAAGGCAGTGCAATGCAGGCATTCTTTTCTTTAAGCTTTACTTTTTCACATCACATACAGCTTTTATGGTGAGGTAAATAATGAGATGAGCAGCAGGTTCAGATGTACACCAGAGCACTTGTTAGTAGCCTGAATACACTGACGGGTCCAGAACACAAAAAAATATTCTTTTCCTTTCCTTCCTCTCCYTTCTACTTGTTAGTACTCTGTGTTTACAAATACATATGACACTTTCTATGAGTAGTTACCTTGTACTCATTCTTGAGTATAAAGCAAAAAATAATGGCAATCAAGTTGCAACATCTCAGTTTGAGAATGGGTTAGAAGCATCTTGCATTCAAAAGAGCAAGAGAGAAAAGAGGAAATAAGTCTGTCAAAGGAGTTCTCAGACCATATAGTCTGCCTCTCCCTTCTTCCCCATCATGGCCATTTCTGTTACTGAGGTTACACTGCTTTCAAGAAATTGTTTCCTCAATGCCATAATCTTCCTCAATGTCTTTTAATGCAGCCTTAATACTCTGAAGCCCGAACTGTCAACTATAAAATAYACTAACTGCATTAATGTCACAGCTGCAGAATYTAAGARCCTGACAAAGGAACTTGTCAAAACCATTAACTTGGTTGCAGTATTGTTTTTGAAGGAGAAGAACACTATTTTCTGCATTTCTAGCTTGGCATCAAACTTGTACATCACAGAAAGAGAAAGGGGATATTTTCACTTTGGTAAGTGGTCAGAGAGATGCCCCAAAAGACYTACTGTTTATCTCCTAAAAGAAAGAAATGAGGAATAAGGGTTATGAAATTGTATCCCATGAGTTTTAACAAAAGATACTTCATTCAGGATTTCAAAAGCACTTTTGGCGCAGTGACTAAAACAGTAAAGGTAGTGTCTATGCATTTCAACTGCTTTTCTGGTGCCCAGCACAACAATGCACCTGTACAGATGTAGCAATTTGAATGTTACTGCATCATTTCAATAAACAATAAACATAAGTATGAAAAAAAAACCCCAACAACAGAAGTCCTATTGTAGCTGAAGAGACACAGAAAAAAGAGATATGTTGTTAGAACAGCAAGTGAACTTTAGAAAAATGCAGTCAAAAAAGATATCCTTTGAAATTCAGTACTATTCAATTTTGTACTAATGCTACTCATACAAAATATGAATTATTTTTCTACATCCAACTCAGCATTCATCTTCATTGGGCTGAAGATGGCTGGCTTACAACATCCATAATGCTTACATGATTAGAGATAGGTGACTGTAAATAAGCAATAGACACAGTAGCTTCCCATTTTAATTTTTTTTTTTTGCTTGTTTTAAGTCTTTCCACCACTACAAACATGTGTCCATCAATTAAAAAACACTGGAAGATGTAAGACATAAAACAATGCCTTGTACCATGTACTCCTAATATATATAAACAAAAGACAGGATCCAAAGTACTGGTAGAAGTTAAAACACATGGCATCTTTGAAACTGTATGAACCTTTAACAGAAGGAAGAAAGTAGCTCCTTTATGAGTAGATGGTGAAGTTCTCTGATTGCTTGGCTAWGCAGGGAGTGGGTGTGCTCTAGACTTCACTCTTCATATTCTTGAATATGAGGGAGGAATCCCTCTCACTACTTGYGTGTATCACCACTTTTGGCAACACTGCCTTTCACAGATACTGAGAAGATGCCTATCTTTTAACAGGGATCTGTTAGCAGAGAAGAACAGGTACAGGAAAAAGAAGAGAAGGAAGTAGATAMTAATTACTTTTTTGTTTGGGGTGAGTTTCACCACTTAAAATAAGTTCATTATCCAGACAAGGATGCTACAGGGGGAAAACACCACTGACTTCTGGTATAGAAGGATACAGGACTTTCTCTCTAGCAGAGGAACATACTACTTAAAAACCAGCTTTTCACAATCCTCTGGCAAGTTGAATAACCACTGCTGATAAAAAACCTCTAATGAGCATGGAGTTGCACAGAATTTCACATCAACACTCTATAGTATACACATAGCTAAGGCAGTCAACATTYCAAGATTTTCATCTCATAAAGACTCAAAGAATCATGACATCAAAGGTTCATTTTGTCACCCAAACCCAGTGTTTAGAACTGTGGCCTGTGACTTGGAGTTCTACCTCAAATTTTGCTGCTGCCCTAAGATGAAGTGGGAACAGTCTTGATTGAACATGCTTCACCATATAATAGTGAGTGCTGTTATTAGAATGATAGATAATGTCTCTACTCTGAGTTTTTGCGTGGAAGAAAATGCTCAACACCCCAGCATGCTCTGAAGCATGGCAGAGGCCCTGCCTTGAGCTTRCACAGAGGTGATGCAAGGCAGGGCTCGCTCTCATCTGCCGGGAGCTTGCTCCTGTCCTACGCTCCCCCAACACATTTTTCACTATAATATTCACATGGCCTTGAAAGAGGTATTGTGAATCACTGAGCTGAATGGAGCACCCTCAAGCAGGYCCTCTGGAAGACTGAGAGATTACTTTAAACATGACTCTTTCACATTTGTCTAGCAACAACAGCTAATAYTTCTCATGGAACTGTAAATGAGGAGTGATGTGGGAATTCATTCATAAGATGTTGAACATAGAACTATACCAGATTTACTCAGCTTTGCTATAGCTCCTGCTACAACTTACTTGACTAATTCAAGTGACCACAATTTATATTGTCAGCAAATTGAAAAAGGATCCTGGCTGGGCATAGGAAAACAGGATGTTAAAAAGTGGGTTTTTTTAAAAAAACTCTTTGATATGCTGAGATCAAGGTTCACACCTCTAAGCAAATCATAATTATTTTAAATACTTATTCATAATTTTAAGTAATTATGAAATAATTATTCAGCGTTGCCTCTAAAAAGGGAATTAAATAAAAATCCACAATTGGCAGTGCAAATTGAAATTTGTTAGTCTAGAGCCTGAGTGACTATATTTAAACTACAAATAAATCATGGTCCATATTATTTTTAAACATTTGCATATAAAATATTAAACTGATTTTATGTATAGTATAGGMAAGCTTTTTATTTTCACAGTTTCTGTAAATTTTCTTACCAATTTCTATCCACCTAATCAAAGACCATCAATCATTTCTGATCTTTCTAAATTATGAGCCTTGGTTGTTTCTAGTTGATTTTGCTTTGGTTTGTTCTAATGTTTTGTAAAAGAAATTCCTGCAAATGAAAATTATAATTAGTTAACAAAAACCATGATGCTTCAGTTCCGGTGGAACACTTCACTGGCAWGTACATAAAAAAGCAGCTGTTCAGCATAGCTGGAAGTCCTGGACCTAAATGAAGGCTGGGATAATGTTTGAATAGTCCAGTGTGATTGCCAGAAGGGCCTGGAATCATCATGTCAGGCGGGGTGGGTAGGGGAAGAGAAACAGAGAAAGAATAGAAGAAAGTTTCATGTCAGTTASTTGCAAACTCATCACAAACTGTTTTGTGAAGAATAGTTAATTAAGTCAAACAGCTGTGGGGAGCCAGTTCCTGCCTTTGAGCAGACATAGTGTGACAGAGTAAGCTTAGCATAACATTGTATACGTCAAGTACATCAAAACYAGTGTAACCACAAAAAATCTCCACAGCAACTGAGTCAACAGACTTAATATCTGCTAAATTGCATGAAGAAGGTACAAATCAAGGAAACAGAATGCTTGATAACAGAAGATGTGAATGTGTCCAGTGGTGAATGAAGTCAGTGGAAGGCCCTACTCTACAGAAGTAATGCAAACAACTGACTGAGAGGGCCAGGGTTATATAAACTTTCAATAATAGAACTGTTTCTCTTTGGATTTATTAGTAGTAACATCTGTCATCTATTTTACAACAATACAAAACTCATTTCTTTTAGAGAAAAGAAATTGAACTATTTTTCCTGCAGACTGGAGAGTTAGGCATGAAGATTTTTATATGTATTCCTTAGAAGCAATTGGGAACAGGTCAGATGTCATGCTAATTGAGAAATAATTTCTACTACTAAATAAATACAAAGCAATAAATCTCAGATKACACAGAAGTATTTCATTATTCCAGTATTTTTTTGTACCWGAAGAAGACTTAAAAATCAATMTGTGTGTGCTAAACAACCTTCTGCTTTTATTTCATAATGGCATTCTACTTTGAGTGTTTGAGTATCACTTTAAGTGATACAATACAAGCTGTTCCATTAAATGAAATGTAAGAGGGGTTCTAAAAGCCAGGGTTTTGGCAAATATTTTGCTAATATATTGGTAGCTTTTTGTGTGTTCTTTAAATATTGTGCTTCTGGAAAGTTTTGTCTAAACTATTTATTCCGATGCATCCTGATGTTCATCTTTTCTGATTTTTAACCTTTAATATGACACATTGCAAGCCTTCATGACCTACTGCAGGTTTATGTCCATAAACACTTTTTTCTCCAAAGCCCCACCTTAACATCTTACTGTCCTTTAAAAACCCTGTAAGAACTTCAAAGACTACCAGCAAGAACTCTGAGAAAAAACAATCTCTTGTTTTTTTTGGTCCCAAAATGTTTATGCTTCTCTATTATCAGTGAGGCCATCATTTTCTAATTCTCTAACTCCTTGTTAGAGAATTAGCAGCTGGCTTTCCACAAAAGTCAGCATTGTGGAGATGACAACTGAAGAAACATGACCAAGTTCTTGCCTGAATACACTGAAAGTCTCCTTCTGCACTAAACAGTCTGAAGGACTGTTGGAAATTATCAACAAGTACCTCACAAATCTCTATGTCTGTTGCTAATCATGCTCTGCAGCTCAGACAGGAAGAGAGACTACAAGAGCGTCTATTACTAACTTAATTACTCAAAAGAGAAATTAAACCATGTTTTTACAAGATAACGTCCTGTTGAAGACTTCCAAAACTGAAAACAAACATACTTCAATGTTTCTACAGCTTTAAAGAAGTTTAACAGAAACACTTTTCTCACAAATAAAAATCTACAAATGCTCCCGCAAAAAAGTATTCATTACTTTTTTGTACACCCATAGTACTCTTATGTTGCGCTTAAATTTGGACAAAGTATTTTATTCTAGAAAAGGAGATAAATCCTACATATTTCCTAAATCTAGGCATTCTGTTCAAAGTAATCATATGCAGAAAATTATGTCTTGCTTACTTCCAATGGCTTTAGAAGTTTTTCATTACATAATTGTTTAACTTAAAGGTACTGAGTAGTCCCATTGAGGAAACTGACTGTATGTAATGGAGCTATTTACACACTTATGCATGTTGCCAAAACAACTGTCACATTTTCTAAAATCACTGCCATTTCACTTCATAAGTTATTGCATCTCATGTTTTCTTCCTACTTCAAAGCAAACCAGATCATTTACAAATTTCCCCACACACATGACAAAYATTACACCCTCTTTCTCTGTAAGTGAAGTCAACTTGCATATTTATCACTTGTCTGCCTGGGATTCATAAAGCGCTGTTTAGATTTTAAGCTGAGTAAAATGAAAATTTAGACATGCATAAAGAATATTTCATTTTACCATGATATCAGAAATAGATCTTATGCTAAGCAAATACAGCATTGCAGAGGAATAAATTATTATTTTCTTATATATCATGGAAAGAAYAAGGAAGCCACTTAGCATTTGTTCTTATCACTAGCGATCAAACTTCTTAGGGCCTGAACAGCAGTCTTTTTTATGCAAGCTACACAGAAAATTAGTTACTAGAAAACCATGATAAAAGAGCAAAAAGAAATTTTCAAGTTGCTATTTTGGCAGCGCAGGTGAACTAATGTAGACACATGCAATAATTGATTAAAAGTTCCGCAGGATTTTATCACCATTCATGGCTATTAACTATGTTTTAGATCACAACAGGATGCTGAGGTAAACAGCACTGAGCTTTTAGCACTGTTCCAAARTACTCAGTATTAGCTAAATGGTAAAGTTATCAATTACCAGTACTGCTTGTTGTAGCAGCTACATGTTGATTGGCATGCTATTTAGAGGTCACAAGACTGAAAGCTCACAGCTGGAGTTCGTAGGGAAGTAAGGGAACAACTACGTTCTCAGGCAGTATGCGATGTTTGTTCATAATTATTACAATAAAGCAGGTAYGTTTTCTATTCTCTTGATGTGCATATATTAATAACTAACAAGAGAAGAATCAAGAAAAAGAATRGATGCTATAAAGCCTAGAATTGATATTTAGCACATGTATTKCAGGCAAAACCAGGACARTATACCACAGAATGATCTAGAAATTGAATAGCCCCTTTATTCGTATTATTAGCATTACTAGCAGTTGAACAAAGACATTMATTTTATACTGGTTTTACTTTACTGTACCCCTAGTATTTTAACTGATTTCTGTTGTTCCATCTGCACCTAAATTTATGTTTTCATAGTAAGGTTCTGGTTTGACTTTCTATGTTTTCCTCTACCAGTAGTATAACAAGCTGTGCTTATTTCCTTAAGAYTATGGAAAAGAATTCTCAGAAGATACTTCTTGAGTTTTAAGCTTTGATCTTCCTGGTATTTTTAAAAAGTACTTTAGAGACAAGTACCTTTTAAAACCTTTTTCCCTTTTTCCTCTCCTTACCAATTTTCTTTCAGCAGAGGAGTMTTTCAGCCAGTGTTTAGTCTTCTGTTCCAAACCGCCTCCCTAGAGAGTTGTAACTATTTGTCAATCTCCCAAAAGCAAAGGTAAGAATTTAAAGTGCTCCTTTCATTTTAGCTGTAAAATTAACTCCTTGTTCCCCTCCTGTTGTTAAATTCTTTCTTTGAATTGCTGGTGCTCTCAAGTTTGGTTAATTGCCTGCACTCACAATGTCTGTGAGGTAGAGCCGGTGCATCTCCCACTCAGCCACGCAGTGCTGGCCTTACACCAGAGTGCTCCAGCAAAGGGTCTGAAGTCAGCCTGTGCACTGCCTGTGGCTAACACCAGAAGAAATTAAAATTTAGGAAGATTTTATTGCAGGTTATGAAGTTTTGGCTGGATTGCTTTATCTCAAATACGACAGCTGTCCCAGCTCTGGTACGGTTTTATCGTGTCAGATAAACACTCTACTTGCAGCACTGAGTACTARAAGACCGGTAAATAAGATTTGGTGGTAACAATACTATTCCTGAGTGTGAYAATTTACTTTTCCTATTCTTAGCCTCCCATTTATGATGAAACTCCCACCTCTKAAGTTGTTCAAGAGATATTTGAGTGTGTACTGCTTTGCAAGATGTAGGTSCAGAAAACAATTATGATGACTCACTGCTTTCTGCCTTTTGTAAGACGCTTTTCATATGAAAAGGGACAGCTAAGTTCACTCAAAATTGGGTGGGTATGTGCCAGCCTACTGCAATATACATGGTAAAAGACTGTGGGTAAAACTCCCAGAAGAATTTTAGCATGCAATTCTGAAAGAAGAAATTATAGAGATGTAACATCTGCAATATGACTATGCATGTGAGATACTTGTGCTCAGACTCAAAACAGCATAATGATCACATCTGCATGCAAATTTCAAAATTTAAATGTGATGAAAACATATGTGGTACTTAAAAACTGAAAAACAAGCCTCAGTTTCTTTCTAAACAGTGAATGCAATAATCACTGCACAGATATTAACAGTCATTGCAAGCTTTTCAGATTAACTATCACCACATTTTTTCCGTTTTTTTCCCCCTTCACTTAAAGAAAAAAAACCTAGCTCATACAAGAATATTAGGAGCAAGAGATTATTTATATTTCTTTTTGTGTTCCAATGACACTACTAAATTCCAAGCAGTCACATTTTATTTCAGGGATTATTAATGAACATCTTTGTTCATTAAGCTTGTTTCGTTGAGTAATGAAAAATTTCCTTAAATTCTATTCTATCATTTCTAGAATTATTTCTTAACTTCATGTTCACTCAAATCAGCATCAAATCTTGTGGGAAATGCAACATATTTTAAAAACATGTAGAAATGTTTTGGTACATCTAGGCATGGATTCCAGCTTGTGAACTTGAAACCAACAGATGACTAGAATAAAGAAAAGCTTATAATACTCTAAATTCCTATAGAGGACTCTGCAAAGGGCTTAGTAAATACTTTTGGAATGAYAGTAATTCATTTAATAAGCAAATGACCAATAATGAATCATACCCTGATATAGGTTTAAAAACAGTGGGTACAATTCTGGAACACTGAATTTGTACCAAAAGACAGTTTGTGCACCATGCTCCTAGAAGCTAGCAAACAGCTCTGTGGTTCATTTCCACAGCCAGCTGGTCTTTTACAAAAAATGATTCCATGTTCTCTGTGAAATTGTTACTGTTACACATGGAATTAATCTGTTCTGCCCAGGGTTTTCACTCAAATCACACTCAGTATCTCTCAACAATATTCTCTTTCAAAAAACCAATGGACAGAAGGGTTGAAGGACCTCARTTTGTCCCAAGACACAGACACTGACCACCAATAAAAGCAATGCAATTGGAAAGTAAGAACCTCTGAATTTCTCAGCACTCCCTAACTCTTTCTCCATGCTTGGTAACTCTTGAGATACTCACAGCATTCAACTGCTTTAAAACTCTCTACTCTTGATGACTCACCCAATTGGACATCACACCTCCAGTCTGGAAGTTACCCATTCTCAGAGATGTTAGAAAATGTGTTTCAGCAACTCATGTTGCCAAATTTACCATAAACCTTCTGGCACATGGATTTTAGAGGTAGCCTTACATCCACATGGTCAAAGGTAATGTAATTTCACTGTGGTGATGCTTGTTGCTCAAAAGCAGCACAAATGTCTTGAGGTCTGGCTGCAATATCAATGTTTCACGTCCTGCTCGGTGTAGGAATGACATCTCTGTGGGGGGAGGAGGGGAGTTGTCCAAGATTGACTTTGCAAATTCCTTAAATAGCTCCAACCTTTGGTYAAGTTCAATACATGCTTTTATTCTCCAGTAATACCTCATTCTTGCTTTTGAAGGAATTTCAGTAAAAGAACTCTGAACTAGTTCTAAAGTCTTTAGGAGTCAGAGCTTCAGATTTTATACTGAAGATCCTGTTTTGATGTGTCACTGGGATTTTTCTATATACATACAAATTAGTGTAATAAAACATTTTCCAACTTCCAACTAAAAATCTCTACTGAACACAGTATGGTGCTACTCATCCCTCTGAAAAGAAAACAAAAATAATCCCAAGTTTTCATTAATTTAGAAAAGGATCTAATGTTGTTGAGGATTACAATTTTGAGCAAAAGAAAGCAGCAAACAAACATCTTCACAAGCATAAATAAAACAGGCCAGAGTTACAGTTTTCCTTCCTGTTATATATTAACCCATGCACAGAAAAATTAATTGGTAATATGCATCCAGTTTTATAATAACACAGTATTTCAAAACTGAAGACATTTATTACAATGTCTGTGCAGTGTCTGGATCAGCACATTTAACCTCTTTGATTATATCTTCAGTAGAACTTCTCTTCATCTTTAATTATCAGTATTACTCATCCTCTGCAGATTCTTCAGCAGACTGAGTTTAATTAGAATCACTACATTCCCCCATATGATTAAATTTAAGCATACATAAGGATAAAATTATGATTTTATCCTTGCTGTGGTTCAAGCTGATATCACTACTCACAATAGTGATCACGATTTTTAAGTTTGAAAATGCTCTGTATGCTAGCTGTGTACCATGTTTTACAATCACCTGTTTTAAGAGACTGTGATATATTAAAATTCAATTCTGAATCAGTGGCTACTGATTGAAGCCAGTGCTACTGGCTACACTGATTCAGGCACAACACAGAGAGGAGGGATGTTACTATAAAGAATCTACTACAAAATTAGAGTTTACTATAAMACTTAGGGTCTATTATAAAATTAGAATATTTTTCATTGTCARTAACAATGAAAGTTGGTATTCACAGTCAAAATACTTAAAGGCACTTCACCTCTCCACAAGGTGACTTCATTTCATTTTTGCATAAAAAGTTTTACAAATTGATTTTCATATAAGTGATTTTAAGTTACTTGTCTGCATTTTTCCTTGAGTATGTGGAAGAGATTTTCTGTCTCTAGCTTCTGAATASGAGAAAATAAAATGGCAGCTGTTCAGAAAATACTCAGAAGGAATACAGCAGGGTTCCTCCATAACCATGGGTGACCTGAAAAAAATCTGTCAGGACAGATTTGTTTTTCCATTTTTACTGTGAGAAGCTACGTAAGAAAAAATACACCAAAATCTTCACATGGATTCTTGTCCATATTATAATAATGGTGGAGAAGTCAAATAGAAGTTTATAGTGGACTTTCTTACCAAAAGAAAAGGAGTGGTGCATTTTTCAGCTAAACAGAAAATCATCAGGTCACAGGGTGTGTTTGCTTTCTGTATTGCTCGGGGAACACTAAATCAAATCTATTTTTTATTGCAAGATGCTGAAAAGGTAAATAAAGTTCAGGAAATATCAATAAAACTTAGGAAACACCTGAGTGAAGTAATTCATTGTGCAAGCTTGGAAGATTMATGTTAGAGCTCTCTTAGAAAACAGCTGTAAATAAATAGCAGTTTGGGAGAAGGAGGATGAGCACAAAAGTAGGGCAGGTGTGGAATAACAGAGTCTTTAAGTCAGTCATAAGCAACATCAAAAACTCCTTAAGTGAGGAAATGTCTTCTTATTAAATCTAGTTCAATTCAAGGCAGAGTGTGTATTGTGTGTGTGTGTGTATAAAGAGTAAGTACAACATAACCAGTATTTCTCAGTGGTACTATATATAAGAAAGACTGAAATATGGGCAATAAATGTTAAATTCTTTGCCAAACTGCAGATGCCTGGAAAGATTCAGGAAYTGTCTACTCTTGGAGCTGATAAATGTGATTGATCTGCATAAACAGGCCCTAAATCTGCATTTTGATGTTTCAGGATAWKCTGTGATTTTGAGTCAAAATATGCACACTTCTAATATATCTGTAGCTGACACTAACTTTTGCCTCCTCAACCCTACATCTTCTCTTAAATCACCATTTGAAAGGGTCTCATGAATTAATTTTTTTAGTCTGGGGATTTACTTTCATTTAGATAATTACTTTTGCATTGTGTTAATGAATACTTATAATAGCACACAACAATGTGAGCAACTCAGTGGTCAGGACAAGTTGATTTAAATTCTGATGTCATATAATGCTTTCTGGGCCATGAAACTGGATGTTTATATGCAGCAAGTGTTTCATATCTAGATTAATAGCTGCATTTTCTCYAGCAGCTTCTATCTATTCCATTGTTAAGGTTTAGTGGCAAGAACAGTATCACCATATAGACTCACRGAGCGTCCAGCACAATGGTGCTTCAATTTTGATTGGACACATAGAAAGCTATTGTAATACAAATACAGTATTTGTTGATTGAAAGATTAGATAAATATATGAAAGTTGATGAGACCGTATTATTCTCTACAGGGATTTTGAATCTACTGTTCTATTCTTTTATAAAAAACCTGAGTGCTGTTAGTGACAATGGAACATTTTCACTCATTCCACTGTGGAGCAAATGCAAAATAATGACTTAATATATGATAAGAGTATGGCCAGTGAGAATAGGTCTATTTTGGTAAATAAATTACTTTGAGCTATCATATGCCCCAAAGTAAATCGACAGCTGCAACAGTTTTCAGTAAGCCATTAGTGTGCAAAGATAAAATGATGTGCTTTTGCAGAGACAAAAGGCTGGCACAATAGCCAAACCAGTTGATTTGTTAAAATTCAAGACTTTATGCAGACTGTTAGAAAAACTGTTTAACTTTACCTTTCAAACAGAGAGATGAGAATCTGACACATTTTAAATGGCTATTTCTGGGCTGTCAGTCAGAGCAGGCCAAGAGATGAACACTGTAACTGCAAGTTACTGTGGATTTGCCATATGTAGGCATAGAAATTAGACTACTAAGACTGGAATTACAGAAATTCAAGAAAGAAAAGAAAAAAAATCAGGAAAATAAAAACACAGTTRTCAAACATCAGGTCATAAAAACCCAAAATGTATCTGTCATTTTATTATTTGATTTGTTTTCACTATGAGTGATTGAATAAACCATAATTATCTATTGAACAATAGCCTTCAGAGGAAGAAAATTAAAATCATCAACACTTTCCTTCAACAGTCTAATAGTGTTTCATGTTYTGTCTTAGAAAAACTAACATAAATATTGCTGTTAATATTGTTCAGTCAAGAAGCATTGCTTTCCAGTAGGGTGAGATGCAGAATATTTTCATTAAAAGGAGAATTATATCACAGTAATATCTCGTCTATTTGTTTTGAGAAGCATCCTTGGAGATCAGATGATTGAATTTCAATTGGATTACACTTTTGATGCTCTGTAGACAAAATCAAATGTAGATGACTTTTTATTTGGAAAAAAAATTCTTTCATTTGGAAATGTTCATGATCATACATAATGAAAAAAAACCAAAACTGGCAATGGGAAACACCAACTAGGTCAATAATCTGCTTAATTTGGGGTTCTTCCCAAGGATCCTGTTTAACTTGCTTTTTTTCCCTTGTCACATAATTACTATTCTTGACCTATGATTCCACATGTATTCTGCACTCCTTCATGCTTCCCCRCAGCCTGAATCTTAGTGATACATATCTCCTGTGTTTTCTATCATGATTGTTATCACATTTTTCAAATTAATCAACACTCAGTATATAAGCATCTTTAATTAACAACAAACTCAATCCTGTTTCAGCTGATGTGCTTTGTTGCAATTTCACAGCTCTTATGACAGGGGAATTGTAAAAGGAAATGTTAGAAAATGAATGTTGCTGCATTTTCAGTGTCCAGTAACTCTGTTAAGCAATCTGTTGACTCTTTTGCTTTTATTTAATTTGCTTTAGAATAATTAAACACTGCTATGTCTTTTAAGAGTAACATTATGAAGGGGCTACTTAACCAAAGATTTTGATTCAGGCTTAATTCTAAAATAGAAGGCACATATTATGAGGGAGGTACAAATGACAAAATTGACACTAAAYTCTCATTATTATGAGTTCTGATAAATAAAAATAATCCAAAAATAATTTAAACAAAAAACAATTTTCTATTTTGAATTCAGATAATAAAAACAACTCATCTGTAATATAGGTCTGCCTGTTATCAGCATTCCATTTAATTCTTGAATAGTAAGTTCCTGCAAGTACTTATACAAGTTTCACCCTTCTTCCTTACTTGAAAAGCCAACACCTCATATGAATGTCATCACTTTGTTCATTCTATCTGTATGTTAAGTTTTCTGCTTTAGCTAGTTAAATAAAAAGCTATTTTTGACCCATGAATTAGCCTTTCAAAATTCATATGTTTGGCATAAAATTCAGCAGAGTTAAAATGGACAGCAATCTATTTGGGAAAACTTTGCATTTACTTCTAATTCTTTTAGTTACAAGTTTACATACAGTTCAGTGTGATCCATCAGCTGCTAAGCTGTTTGTTTTTTTATTTCCACTCCTATCCTAAGTGTTACTTAAAATATTAGGGAACTAAGAGTTTCAGAAAGTCTTTAAAAAGGCTGAGTTTTTTGTGAATYGTATGTTCTAAATGTAAATCTGTAGATATCCCTAAAATGTTTATAGTGAGTGTTTAATGGTAATCTAGATAATGGTCTCATAAACATTCCACAAAGAAACACCATAAGATACTGATTTATTTTCTCTTTTTACATGTCAGTATAAAGGGACCCATGTGGAAAGCAGATATAAGGTTATAGAACCATTCTCACTTCTCAGCAGTTTTCATTAGCCTCAAAGAAGAAATGTTTTCGTYTTTATTCAGGTAATTGATGAATAGCCTAGGAGCACCCAGATCCTTATAAGATTTRTGTCAATTAGGCAACAGAAGCAGCAGCAGTGGTGACTGACTTTAAGGCCAGGGGTGGCTGTTGCACTGTGCTGTACAGAGGAATTCCTGAGCTCAGGGACATCARATCAGCATCCCAGCACTCCTGGAAGACCTGGGAGTTTTTGCAAGTCMGTTGGGAATCTAGAGGATTTTGTCAGGAGTATCCACAGGAGATTAAAACAGCTTCATGCAGTGCAAGTGACCAGTGGTGCACTGAAGACAGCAGGCACACAGGGTGTGGCACGGCAGGAAGGTGTGGCACGGCAGGAAGGTGTGGCATGGCAGGAAGGTGGGTTTGTATTGCAGTTCAGAAAGGTAGGCCACAGAGTTTAGGGAATAAGTTATCATCCACCAATGTAAAAGAGGACTGTGGTTTCCACTCAGTCAAAAGCCACTGTCAGAAGGAACACACTGACTCAAGACAAACCTCACACATCAACACACAGCTGTCCAAGTCTCCAGCTGCAGGGAGTGTCTGAGTTTCTCATGGATGCCACAGGGCAATGGAGACAATCCATGTTTGCAYTGGGAACAAGTGGATGATCTGTTAAGCTTGGTGGCAGAACTGAATGAGGAAGTGGTCAAGGAGAATGGTGAAGTGTGAGGAGTCGTTCACTGAACTGTAAGAGGTTTGTCCTTGTGCACTTCCTCCAAAAACAGGTGGTCAAGGTGTTAAAAGACAGTCAAAAGAGAGATAGCAGGGAGGCTGAGACAGAGCTGGACAATGGGTTCCAATCTCAGCAGTTGGGAACCACAGCCTGCTCATGAGAGGTCAAAAATTCACCTCCCAGCACACATGGAAACGAGGGAGGGCAGGTGGCATTGACACAGGGTGGGTTGGGGAGTAGTGAAAAAATAAAACAAAAACAAAAGCCAGAAACAACAAAAGGAAGAGGAAAGGAAGAYGAAAGGAAATAAAAGGGCTTCCTTCGAAGCCAGACATTTTCCTCCAGATGTGCTTTGTAGCYATGCAGGCTAATGAGACAACGCACCCAGCACACAACTGGAAGAACAGCCAGAGCTAACTGCTCCAGAAATAAGGCAGTTCAACCAAGAAAAGGCAGTGTGCGACAGCAGTCTAGTTACTCAGACCATGGGACCTGATTTGGCAAGCCTGGTCCACTGGGGATTGATGGGGTCCATTTGACAAAGACGGGAAAAGTATCTTTGGTCCAGGACTTGCCAGATTCCTGAAGGATGCTTAAATTTGATTTGTCAAGGGAGGGGGGTACCTGTCCCTCCCAACCCTGCCAGCTGGACACAAACACCTGTAATGGGTGCCTAGAGCAGTGCAAAGGCACTCCMGATACTTCAGCCAGTAAGCCAGCTTTCTGCAGGCCCAGCTCAGATGCCTCTACACAAATGCACATAACATGGGGAGGAACTACAGACATTCCTGCATGGATRTGGTATCACTGCATACCTGCGTGGATATGATATCAYTGGCATTATAGAGAYGTGGTGGGATGGCTCCTGTGACTGGAGCAATGGAATGGAAAGCTTAAGTCTTTTAGGAAAGACCAGCTAGGGACATGAGGAGCTCTCTATGTCAGTAACCAGCTGGAGTGTATGAAACAGCTGAAATTTTTGTGRGTCAAAATTAAAGGGAGGGCACAGAGAGGTGGCCACCCAATCAGGAGGATGATGTGGATGAAGTCCTTTCAGGCAGACAGGAATGGCCTCATGCTTGCAAGCCCTGATTCTCATGGGAGATTTTCAACCACTTTGGTATCTGTTGGAGGGACCATACAACAGGGTTCATTCCAGAGGTTCCTTGAATATGCCAACGACAACTTCCTTACAACAGAGAAGCCAACAAGGAGAGGTGTCATGCTGGTCCTTGAACCCACCAACAGGAAGGAGCTGGTGGAATACAGTCCTCCAAGGCTGCTGTGGCTGCAGTGACCACAAGAGGATTGAGTTTGAGATCCACAGGGTAGGGWGGAGAACATGCAACAACTTCACTGCAAGCTCTGCCCTAGACTTTTGGAGAGCGAACTTTGGCCTCTTCAAGGACCTAACAGGTAGGGTCACATGAGATAGAGCCCTAGAGGTCAGAGGGGGAAAAGAATGCTGGCTAACATTCAAGGATCACATCCTCCAAGCTCAGGRGAGACRCATCCTGACAAGAAGGAAATTGGACAAAAATGCCAGGAGGCCTCAAGAAGCTGCCAAGCAAAGTCAAAGCAAGAAATAAAGATTTTAGGAAGTGGAAATGGAAAGAGGTGGCCTCAGAGGAATACAGGAAAATTGTGTGGGAAGCTAGGGATTAGGTTAGGGAAGCCAAGCCCAATAGAACTGAGTCTGGCTACGGATATCAAGGACAAGAAGAAGAACTTTTATAGGTACATTGCAAACAAAAGGAAGACGAGGGATAGTGTGGAATCTCTCCAGAAGGAAACAGGAAATCTAGCTACCATGGACACAGAGAAGGCTGAGATTCTTAATGACTTCTGTGCCACGGTACTCAATGGCATATGCTCCAGCCATGCTGGTTAAGATGAAAAGAGACTGGTGGGATGAAGACCCTGAGTCCACTGTAGGTGAAGATCAGGCTTATGACCATCTAAGGAACCTGAATGTGCAGGCATCTGTGGGACCTGATGAGATTGATCTGTGCATCCTAAGCTAGCCAGAAGATGAAGTTGCTACGACACTATCCATAATTTTTGAAAAAGTAGCCATCAGTGAAATTCCCAATGAAGGGGAAAAGGKAAATGTAGCCCCTATTTTTAAAAAGAAGAAAGTGGAAGAGCCAAGGAACTACAGACCAGTCAGTCTCACATGTTCCGAAAAGACCATGGAACAGTTTTTAGAACTGAAACAGTTCTAAGGCACATGGGAAAACAAAGAGATCATTGGTAACARCCAACATGGATTTATAAAGGGGAAGTCACCCTGAAAATTTTGGTGACTTTCTATGACAAAGCAACAGCAWTTAAGGATAAGGGCAGAACAACCARTATTTTCTACTCAGATTTATGCAAAGTTTAACACYGTCCCACATAACATCCTTGTCTCTAAATGRGAGAGAMATGGATTTGAGGGATGACTCAGTGSATWAAGAACTGTCYGGAARGCTGTGCTCAGAGYTGTGGTCAATGGCTCACTGTGGGGGGACAGCAGTGACAGGTGGTGTCCCTCAGGGGTCAGTACCAGGGCTGAATCTGTWCAACATCTTTGTAGGAGATGTGGACAGTGGGACTGAGAGCACCCTCAGCACGTTCACTGACCCAGCCATGGGCACTCCCAGCCCAGAAAGCCAAACGTGTCCTGGGCTGCATCCAAAGCAGTGTGGGCAGCAGGGTCAACAGGGCATTTTGCTCTYGTGCATGTTCCAGGCTAAGCTGGATATGGCCTTGAACAACCTGGTCTACTGGGACGTTTCCTTGCTCAAGGGAGTGTTGGGAYTAGATGATCTTTAAGGRTCCTTCTAACCCTTTAACATTCTATGATTCCTTTTATGATTCTATGATTTTAAATTTACTAGCYAGTATTTAATTTAGTAGTAGCTATGTATTAAGAAATTATTAATAACTATGTATTAAGAAATTACATAAAACACATTTTGTAATCTCTACATGCTATCTGTTTTACAGAAAATTAAATGTTGATACAAAGCAGTTTTCTGATTCCCAAGTAATTACATAGTGGGTTAGTAGTATGGCTACCAATAAAATGCCAAAGCCCTAACTTTACAAGACTAYGATCTCATCAATGGAAAAATCCTTCCATTCATATATTCACAATCCTACATGTACCCTTTTAAAAGTAAAWAAATGCTATCATTTCTGCTTTTCAACAGCAGACTGCAGATTCAATATTCTGTTGCCCCTACTATACCTGTCATTCATTTAAAGAAATTCAGGTTATTCAGGTAAAATTAGAAACATATGCAAGACTAAAAGGGACTATTACTGGAACTGTCAGTTGCAAGTATCAAGCAGGATTGAATAAAATTTATTTTGTATCTGAAATGAAAATACTTGCTTGGCAGAAGGCTTACGCTATTCAGCGTCTTACTGCATTGCAAAATCCTTCCCTCTAAAGTGCACCACAAACTTTAAAATCTGTTAAACTGCAACACCATGATGTGTGGCAGACACAGATAATAGCAACCCTGTGGGTGACAGTGAACTGACAGTCAATTGTCTGCTGTCGCCCCATGGTGATGATTAACACACGGGAACCAAAGTGAAGTCCCCTCAAAATGTCTTTAGCCACACACTAACAAAATCACATTAAATTCTGCAAAGACCTGGGGCTCTAGAAACTTCTATGAAATGAATTATGAAATAATTCTCTTGATTTTATGCATAGCACAGAGTGACTGTAGCTAAAAAAACATACATTCTTTCAAGTATTTTGGTTCTAAGGCTGCAAAGCAATGTCTGTTCTCTTTACTGATGTCTCAAGAGCGGTTAAGTTTCTGTTAGTTAATCCAGGCTCTTCCTTAACAAAGAGCTGGCAACTACCACAGACTAAATTCTGAATTTAATTGACCTGTTCCAGCTGTTTMTTCCAGGTATATTTATTCACTTCTRTGCAACTCCAGTTGTATWTAATTTTTGTAAATTTTGTATTTCATTTTATACCCTTTGTTAGAAGGTATGTTTTGAATCAGACTATGGTATTCATATGGCATAAAGAAGCAAACCCATTTTGTCAAATCTTTTGAGAATGTTACCTTTTTGGGTGCAGGTAAGGCAACAGAAAATAAACCTGTAATAAGGAATGAGTGGGTAGATTTTTCTAAGAGTTAACAATGTCCTCCATTTAGAAATGATAATTTGATGAGGTATGTTTCAGCAACCTGCTTCATGAAACATAAATATCCCATTAAATGGAATGGTCAGGACAGGTTGCTTGCTTAATCTTGCTTACATTTTCAGTCTTACCACTGACTTGTTCAACAAACAAAGGACAAACTCTCACCATCCTAATTTCTCAATTTTTAAGAGAGACAATACACTTCACCTCCACATAGCATCTGGAAGACTGAAAAGTCAATGGAAAGGATGTTTAGATCAATGAAGAAGACTCCAGTATCAAACTAATTCCCTAAAAAGGAATTTTTCTTTCCATACATACATTAGAGCTTTGCTACATTTCCCTGTCAATGGGTCTTCAGTGCTGATCTGAGAAAGCACTGGATGAGATGGCAGTTTAGACTGTGTGTGTATTTGATCATCTGTCTCTTTGGAGAGACAGCTAACAAGAATTGGATTTGACACAGTTCTATCAAGACTGCAGCTTCTGTCAAGCGGACAGCTGTCTGTTAGAAATTGTAATATGACTGCAAAATGAAGCACACTCTAACTGTTGATCATTCAGTTCAATAGTTACACCTCCTCAGCAATTAACAGTAATTAGAACAAGCAGCGTTTGCAATTGATCTGCTCCCCACTTCCRTTTTGTTACCAGGTTTTTCTATATGTCTTGAGGAATTTGCTTTAATTCAATGTCTACAAAATTAGAACTTTTTGTCAGGTTTAGTGTTTTGTTCTTTCTAAGGTTGCATTAGAAGTTTGTGATTGTACCTTAGTAATTTATTACCTGACACCTTGTTTAACTTTACTAACAATCAGTGGAAAGTGATGAATACATTCAGAAAAAGGTTCAGTTGAGATGACTGGATTTTTTTGTCTGAATTTTGAACATTCTTAACAGCACTGAAAGCATTTTCCTTTGCAAGGCAGCAATAGAAACTACACAATAGGAAAGACAACGTGCTTTAGGATATATTCGAACCTGCCTTATTTCCTCCCATTATTTTTTTCTTCCCTTAGGGAAAAATGCCTACTTGTGATACAAAACATAATCTTTACAGATTTCAGTACACCAAACAAAGGAAGAATTAGATTAATTAAATGCAAGTTGGTAGTGTAGTATTTGTAGTTGACRATTTCCTGGAAGCTCTTCCTTATTGCATTTATTTATAGATCAGCTTTGTTTAATTAACATGATATTCCCATAAARCAAAATAGAATAGAGACTTTACTCAGTGTAGTTCATAAAGAAAGGTATTAATTTATGAGATGTAGACTATTACTAGTTGAAGAAAGCAGGATTACTTAGTAGATTACTTTTTGTATTAATGTCTCTTACACAGACTAGATGTTTTCATACTAACTGCATAWTAAGTATACCTGTATTGTCTCTGCATTTGCAAACCAAGCTTTTGTGAGTGTGAGAGAACACTTGAGATTTTGCAGTCAGTTGTGTGTGTGGCTGGCTGGATGCTAAGGACAAGTATCCCTTAAGGTCTGCCTGCCAGTGGAGGTACCCAGATCAGAACTTAGASTCCATACAAGAAGTACAAAGAATGTTCACGCTTGTGTATGTTTCTAGCTATACACATATAAATGCTTGCCATCTCCAATGGTTTCTGCATTCACTTTTCCCCTATGASTCCACAGTCATAGTTTTATTTTTCTTAAAATAATTTTCTTCATGTTAATTGTACGTTTCCACATCCCTGTTACACACAGCAAGTATCACATYTGCCTCACTGACAGCCTAAAAAAACCACTTTGAATACTAGACCCTAAGGATTTAATGAGCTTAGTTTTCTATACAGCATGTGCRATGCTTTGTGCATTAGCTTGAAGCAGAATAAAAAGTATCATTTCAATTTTAAACTTAAAAGACAARTCATCAGTTTTGGACACATTTTTTCCTTTTAAATTTTTCTATTATGACCATACCCAAATGTGGCAGGCAGAATTTCAGATATTTTACAATGAAAAAAAGCTGACTATGATTAGAACACCCTGTATATTTCAAATCTTTTCAGGATGTGAATACCAGGAGACAATTTTTAAAGTGGCAGAGGGAATTGGATTTGGGTTTTTGCCTCTTCTTTCAAGKGTCACTGACAAAAAAAGTGAAATATTAAACAATTTCCTTTAAACTTTATGTTACACAAACCAGAGTACTATGCATATTTATTTTCTTTACATAAAATGCTGCATATCTGTGACTAGTCATCACTCAGAAAAAATTTTATTGTTCCACTTCACTGTGAAGGTGCTAGTTAGAATGGCAAGATTCAGCATAAACAAGTGTGCATAAAACCTGTGAGGGGTACCTTTGTYTCTTGTTGACCTGTGCTCTTACAGAAGTCTGACTTGAATTCCCAGACAGGGATTTCTGGGAGAGAAAAGGACTGATAGCACTAGTGGCACACTGAAGTTGATACTGGGTGAACATGTAAATTATGCTCTAGAAAGTAGCAGCTGAAGATTTAGAAGAGATGAACCAGTTACTGAGCAATGTAGGGTACTGTATTTTTCTGCAACCTGACCATTCAAACAGATTTCATCAACTCTTTCATGACCCAGCATCAGCTTCAAATGTTGTCTTCCTGTAACTATAAAGGAGGTGCACACATATCCCTGAGAAATTCAGTTTCTGCTGAAGTCTGTATAAATCCTGGCTGAAAGCAAATACATGATCAAACCTTAGCTAAGAAGTCTGAACAGTCCCRTGGAACAGCACCAGGCATTTAAGACAGGAAATTCGAAACCAACTGATACTTCTACTCAAAAGCATAAGATAATTAAGCAGGAACTAATTCAGGGAAATAYTGTGACCTCTATTATACAGGAGGCCAGACTAAATAGTTTTACTACTCCCTCATGGCTTTAAAACCTATGGCCTCAGGAGAACTGAGTCTCTGACTGATTCATTGTACAACTGTATCCTGCCTTTTCTACTTCTCCATCTAAGAACATGTATTATTCCTGATCCTATTTTACAAAGATGCTGTTAATCAATGATGGTATGTTGTTCTAAGCATGTGAAAGATTTTTAAGTAAATAGTAACATTAATGCATTACCAAAAGATGCTTCAAGAACATTAGTCATGTACAATAACATTTTATTTTCATTCACAGCTGCTTAATAAAAGTAACCAAGTAGGTAGTATCACTCTTTAAAGAGAAAACAAATGAGATGAAGGCCACCTGCCAAATTCATCCTTGAATTTCCTGGGGCTTATCCACGTGATAAATACCAAAACATTTACATTAAAAATTCCTGTTTTATTAAAAATACATTCTCATGCAATTTCTACAAATAAGGAATTGTTAAGCATAATGGCCCTTTCAAAGTAATGCCTGCAATCGTGGAATACCTTACTTTTCAAAAACTTCTTTGGATGTGATAAAGTAGTCCTAGCAAGAAAAAAGGTCCAAAGGAAAAAACACACCATCTTTCATCTGTAGTGTATGCCAGTATATTCAAATTACTATTTTCCTAGCTTTGTTTGTTTTAAATCAAAAATTGACCAAAAGAAATATTAAATGACAAAATCAAGGAAGCAGTGCAATATTATGATTATTAATTCAGGTTTCACCACAAATTTTAAGAAATCCATAGATAGTAATGAATGAAGGCCCATATGTGAATACTTAGAAAAGACCTGAGGGTGTAAAGAAACAAGTAATTTTTATTACCAGCATAATGTGACAATAAGCTGTGGGAATAAAAAAAAAAAAAGACATTTAACCTTAATTTTTTCCACTTTTTTACCAACTGTATCTGGTCCTACAATAGGAAACTGGTAACAGGAAAACTCAATGGTAAGGCTTTCAACTACTATACAAGTCAGCACTAAAACAGACACAGGTAAATGAATTTTTACCAGACAGAGTCTCACCAACAGCTGCATTATATATGTGTAAATTCTCTAGGCAATGGGAGTACAGGTAAGACTGTGCCTCTAGCACCCAGAACATTCAGGACTAGCAGTTCAGTTCCTCTGACCAGCTGATACACAGACTAACAGAAAGAAGCTTTTTTCCCTAGTCCTCACAGGAGCTACTGTATTAATAGAACCTCTCTGCCTCTGCACCTGTATAATCAGGAACAGAAATCACCAATTTATAAGCTGAAAAAAACCACCATAAAAGTCATGGGGCAAAATCTAAGAATYGAGAATGGCAATGCCAAAGAAACACTCAATTAATTCTGAACACTTGGAGTTTTAAATGAGAAAACTACTTAGAAAACTGAAAACAAAACTTTGACCTCTGGCAAAGGAAGGCTGTTACGAATATCTTTCCCTGGCTGAACAGTTCCAGGTTTTTACTTTAGGAAGTAAACAGACTATAAAGGTATTTTCACAGATTTTTTAGCCTTTTCCTTTAATAAGCTGTTGCATAATATCTTTCCACTTTAAGCTCTAAGTTCCTAGATATTCTTGTTTTCAAAGAGAAGTCTCACAGTGTAAAACAATCGTCCTCCATGAATAATATTAGTTCCTCATTATTTCCTAAATAGAAATCCRTTGGCAAAGGAGGATCTCTTTTTCTCCATGTACGTTACAATAGAGATGCATGCTCTAATTCAGGTAGGCTTGTTAAAACTTCCACCATTAGTACCAGTGTCATGGATCCTAACAAGACATACAATTTTGTTGTAGCAAAAGACAATGTTCTGCAAGTGGAATGGAGTAACAAACAAATAAAAAGTGCCTATAGTGAGAAGTATGGTATAAATATTTCAGCACTTGAGCTAAATATAGATTAAAGGATCTAATCAGTGTAAGTTTCTTTTAACAAAAAAGCTTTCAACAGGAAAAAATGCAACAGTAAAACACACAGACCTTACTGATGTAGTACACTGCAGAGTCTAAGCTATGACAATAAATATATTAGGGGGAGGTAGATTGTATTAATAACAGCAACAAAATTCTTTTTTTTTTTTTTTTTTTTTTTTGTCAATAATAAGCCCAAAGTAAAGCTCTTAAGTTAACTTCATAGCTGTCGTTGTTTTCCAAATCTCTTTTCATCATTTATACTCTGTGGTATTTTTTTTTCCCTTTTAACTCAGTGCTGTGATGGAATCAATACAAAACTGCTCTTAACATATCTGTCTCTGACCTGTGTTTGTTTTAAGCTATATCATTCATAATGGTGATCGATGGGTAATGCTATTCCTCTTTCTCCACAAAAAGCATGGAGCATAAAAAGTGCATATATTTTATGCCCAAGGTCAGGATAAAATTAATGGATAAGAGCTAGATAAAATGGAGTTCAAGCTGAATGGGCTGAGTGCTCTCTACAGGGTACAGCCAAAGCAGGCAGTACAAAGCCCATTATACTCAAATGTTCTTGAAGCATTTCAGAAGTGAAATTGTTTCCACAGGCTAATGCATAAAAGTATGAAGCTTTAACTTTTCTGTTTCACAGATAGCCTACAGATATTGGGCAAGTGTTCCTATTCGGGATTTTATTTAGCATATTCCATTTATCAATCTTTACCTTAAGCCATAAACCCATTTGGTGTTTATGACAAAAGTTGTACAAG
Organism: Alauda arvensis; assembly: GCA_902810485.1. Taxonomy (NCBI): domain Eukaryota; kingdom Metazoa; phylum Chordata; class Aves; order Passeriformes; family Alaudidae; genus Alauda; species Alauda arvensis. Next base: position 945,697 of record CADDXX010000244.1, on the reverse strand, counting down.
CTATGTTTATTTATCATTAGTGAACTTTACTTCACAGACTCTGTTCATGCTCTCCCAAGATCCCAGTCAAGATAACAAGTGAAAAAAAGAGCCTTTAAAAAACAACAGCCACACATACAGAAAATCCCATTAAATTCAAKAAATAAAAGAATGGAATCAGTATGAAAATATGTAAATTATCACTCACTATCAAATATGGTTTAATAATTAAGAAATGATACCATAAACATTTTTTTTACAAATATAAATGAAAACTGGATTTCAATTCAACCAGAAGACCACAGGAGTGGAAGAAYAGATGACAAAAATAAACTCGGTTAGAGCATTAGCTACTCTACTATTACAGACTTAGCTACTTCATATTTTCTTTTCTTACCCTGGTTATTCTAACAAAACCCTCCCTTATGTCAAGAAATTTGCTTCAGTATTAGAAGAGTAAATTTCAAACAGGGTGCACACTTCACATGAATGAAGTATGTGAGATGTGCCTGAATAGAGAGACATGACAGGTTCTGCAAAATACAGAGTAGCTATTTTAAGAAATAACGTATTTGCTATGTGAATTTATTAAAAATACTGTCCTGGGGTTTCATCTGAACATGCTTTAGTGTTCATGCCCTCCTTATAATCTAAGGTTTAGAGAAAATGAAGCCAAGAGCAGCTGAGCATAGATTTACAATGCCAACATCACTACTGACCATATCATCGTTTTTACCTGTTAATAATTTCCTGGAAAAAGATCAAGGTAAAAATACAACACTGAGCATCAGATTATGTAACAGAGATATTCAGAAAGAAGTTGAATTAGAACATGGCACTATTTTTTTCACAGCCTGTGCTCTTAGCCCGTTGCTGCTGTTACTCTGCTAAAGCAATTTAACTTACAGTGCAAAGCTAGGAATATGAGGCTGCCAATTACCTACATAATTAAGTGTATACTGTGTTATTTACGTCCAATAAAAGCCCACACTGTATTGCTGAAGTAAAATTAAGAGGGAAAAACCTATAAACAGTCCAGTGTTGAAAAAGCAGGCTAAGACTGCTTTTTTAAAAGGGAAGACTGCTAAGTCTTCCCTTTTAAAAAAGAAAGAAAAAAGGGCATGGAGGGGAGAGCCTCAGCAACATCTGCAGGCTGCTTTTGGCTGGGATAGACTTAATTTTCTTCACAGTGGCTGGTATATGGATGTGTTTTGGATTTGTGCTGAAATCAGAGTTGATAATAGAGAGATGTTTTTGTTATTACTGAGCAGTGCTTGCAGARTRTCCATGCCTGCTTCTTGTACTGCTTCRGCAGTGAGGAGAGTGGGYGTGCACAAGAAGTYGGGAAGAGACACAGCCAGGACAGCTGACTCCAACTGACCACTGGGATGTTCCATATGGCATCATGCTCAGTACATAAAGCTTGTGGGAGACAAAGGAAGTGGGATGACCTAGGGAGTAACTGTGTTTGTTTTCCTAAGGCACCATTACACATGACAGAGTCCTGCTTTTTTGAGGATAGCTGAACACCTGACTGCTCATTGGAAGGGGGAATTAATGCCTTGATTTGCTTTGTTTATGTGCAAGGCCTTTCCTATTAAACTTTCTTTRTCACAATACCTAAATTTTCTCATTTTTATTCTTCCATTCTCTCACCCATCCCACTAGTGGGAAAATGAGCAGGCAGCTGTTTGGGGCTTAAATGCTGACTGGGGCTAAAACATGACAACAAAAAAAWGCCAAAATGCAAACAAATAAAGAGGCAAATTCTGTCAATGCAGAGATCACACTGTGAGACATGCATATTCAATCCTCAGCATTATGGCACCCCACCCAGATATATTAGCAGGATATAACTCCATAACATCCACATGCCTTCACTGCTATTATATTGGACTGCCAACCTCAAACAYGCAAATAATAGATGTATATACTTGGCAATGGGTGGGCTGCTGGATACCCAAATACCTTTACTGTATCTAGGCACAGATGATTTTGTTCTGCCAAAGTACAGGTTTAAGTTTATCAGATTCAGACACACATTTATGACATGGGTTTTATTTTGTATCAAAATGTATTTGTGTGCTATTATTTTACCAATTTTTGTCTGTGTTTTGACTACTTGTTAAAGTAAACTGCAGGGCAAAATAAAACACTAATGATGCAGCTGAACTTTAGTCTTGGAATTCTGGACTATTTCTGAATCTCTTAAGAAATCAGAAGGTCAGAACAGGATGATGCACTTATGTTTCTCAATGATGTGAATTGGTCTCAGAGTGCATTTAAGTAATCTGTTTTACTGTTTATAAATAAAACATTTTCAGCAGGCCTCTAAATAATGAAAACCAACTGGATTGACACATAGCTTCTAGAATATGATCAGCTGCGCCTACTTTACATTACAAGGCCATTATTTTGCTACATTTTATTTATGCCAAGCATTTAATGGTAACGTTTATTACTGTGATTAAATCCCAATGAGCAAAGTCAAGAGATTGTATTGGTTGACTTTGGTATTTGCATTACTAAAAATAATTTTAAACATTCTAATTCTTTATGCTCTAAATAAGCTTTTCCTGATAAAAACTGTAGCAGCAGTGCTAAGGAATTCTTCACAATGTTACAGAACCATGCTGCGCTCCTCAGTGCACGATGATCATCATCTTAAAAAAGAGCCTTAGGGCAAATTTAATTTTCCCAGAGCAAGAAGCTTTCACCAAATCTTGTGGATTTCACTCACTGCAAATAGAATCCAGGAAAAGTATTCTGGATTCRGTTTTTCATGTGTCAATTCATTTTCACCAGAGGGGTATTCAACATCTAAGGCCAGAGTATAAAACAGTTGTAAGGGAACCATTTCTAGACTATACAATGGAAGTACAGAAGTCATACAAGAATCTAGAAATAATGTGAATTCCATACTACAGTGCAGTAAGAAAGACATGCAGCTCTGAAGGACCTTGACTACAATCTTGAGTGCTCTTCCTTAACTGGAAACTTATGATGGAATAAATGTGTTCAAAATAATTTCTGAAAACTAATTTTGGATGACAGAATTTAAATGTATCCAAAAAGAGTCAATACACAGTGATTTAATTTTAAAATGCCATTAACAGGAACTGYATAACCCTTTACATTTCCAAGAAATTTATTCAGATAAGGAGCATTGTATTCTATTTTCTTGTTCATTTAATTAACAACAAGTAATGGCATTGCCTTTGCACAGAACTTTTTAACTACAAACTTTTCTGCTTTTAACGAACCCATTTATCTTTTCTACTCCAGGCTTTGACTGACAGCACCTCCCAACAGGTGCTGAAGCTAAATAATTCCACAGATCTTCCTGCACCAGTTTCACTTCAGCAGTTCTATACCATAATAAATGTAAATGAGGGAGGCAATCTGAAGTTGAAATACTGTTTGTACAGTGTTTCAAATGCAAGAAGTGTCTTATTCAAATAAATAGATTTATATACATTTATCAATCTATCCAATTGCAATTTAAGTATCTTGTCTGAATGAATGAATGATTACTAAAGTAAAATTAAGATGTAAATGAATTCATAATATTTTAAAGTTGTTTTCCATTATCTTAGAATCATAGAATGTTAAGGGYATGGAATGGACTGTAAAGATTGCCCAGTCCCAGTCCTTCTATCATGAGAAGGGACACATCCCACTAGACCAGTTTGCTCAAAGTCCCATCCAACCTCAGTTTGAACACTGCCAGGGTTAGGGAATCCATAACCTCCAGAACACCCTGTTTCAATGCTTCACCACTCTAACAGTAAATAATTTCTTCCTAATATCATATCTAAATTTCYCCTCTTTCTCTTTGATGCCATTTCCATTTGTCCTATCACTGCAGTTCCTTATGAAGAGTCCCTCTCCACCTTCCCTGCAGGCCCCCTTCAGATACTGGAAGTTGCTGTAAGGTCTCCACACAACCTTCTCCAGGCAGAACAGACCCAACTTCCTCAGTCTGTCTTCATAAGGAAAGTGCTCCAGTCCTCTTATCAACCTCTACCCTTCTCTGGACTTGCTCCAACAGGTCCATCCATGTTCCTCCTGTGCTGCGACCCCAGAGCTGATGCAGCCCTGCAGGTGGGATGTGACCAGAGCAGGGCAGAGGGACAGAATTCCCTCCCTGGCCCTGCTGCCCACACTGCTTTGGATGCAGCCCAGGACACGTTTGGCTTTCTGGGCTGGGAGTGCACACTGCTGSGTCATTATTCATGAACCACCTGAATTACTTTCGCATCAGGTGACAAACACAGAAAATTCTCAGACCTTGACTCACACAAGATGTCATTTCAGTACTGTAGGTTTGTATTAGGCACTTTTCATGTATGCTAGAAAGAAAAGCTTTCTCTCCCTTCAAGCTATAGTACACTGATGACCTATGTTTGTTCCTCAAAAGGCCATTATAATTGATTCTTAATATATCAAATTCTTTCATGCAGGCAGAGCCACTTACATGCAGATTGAAYTCTGTTTTCAAACTCATACACTCTAGTTTTTAAAAAAACAAGATTATTTTTTCCTACATAGAGAAGAYAGAGTGATAGAGAAGTAACAACACAAAAGTAGAAATATTCTGACTAGCATGACTTTGACAGTGTTACAGGAGGTCTTCATAGGGGGGTGTGTAACCAATTTAAGAAAATAACTGTTCATGTGGCAAACAGAGCAACTGCACAGTTACTGAGGTGTTTCCTGTGTCAGTCACGCTGCTAGAGGTTAACTCCTCATAATAAACAACAGTGATAATAAATATTATCAACCTCCCACTCGAACACAACCATCTTTCTTCTCTGCACTACAATGTCAGAACAAGGTGAAGACCCTGACTACTCACTATCTTTTACCCTTTCCTTAGTGATTTTGTTTCTCTAGATTTGCTYTTACTATTGGATGTGACCTGAGCTCCTGAAAACCAGTTTTGTCCTCAGAGAAAGAAGCAACAAATGACTGACCACTGATCTGGAAACTGGCTTACTAAAGTAAATGGGAATAGGTAGTCAACCATGGCTTTAACCCACACACACCCAAAGCCTCAACTCATACACCTTTAGAGAAATAGAAAGTAATTAAAATCATATAAATCCTATCAATTATAAATCAATTAAAACAAGTTCAACTAAATTTTTTCATTGTCATCTAACACTGAAGTGAATGCAGGAATACTGGCATAAATTACTTACAAATSCACATCCCATAAATTTTATTTCTGAGCTCTGTTTCCTACAATAATTCTGTCATTTTTGATGTAAGCAATAAAATACCAGTTGACCAATCCAGAAATCTCATATACAGGAAATCACTAAAGGAGAATGTGCACATATTTCCTTAATGGTGTATATACAACCACCACAGTCTAAGAGCAATTGGAGACATTTAATTCCCACTGAAAATWTGTAACACTTCAAAGAGACCAACCTCCCTTTTCACTGGCATAAAAACTTCCAGAATTCTGTGCAGACATGTAAGATTTCATGTAAACACATGCAAAAGCTTTGGGAAGTCCATGAATCCCTGCAAAATTCAGTTTTTACTTCAGRGAAATTATTTTCAAGCTTTTGCAGATACAAAGAGAAAAYGGCATAGGTCACCACAATGTAATACAATTTTAATAAAGTAACAAAATMATAAAACTTGTCAATTAAAATGCCAATTTTAAATCAACCTTTTTAGGGACTCCCTGACTAAATCAGACAGTCTATATTGACTGTGTTTTGTGTGGAAAAGCAAAGTGTGAGAAGTCCCGAGAAGACAACATTTATTTAAGCATTTAAGCACATGGGAGATTAGATGGATAGATAGATAGATAGATAGATAGATAGATAGATAGATAGATAGATAGATAGACAGACCAAYAGACAYGGACTGAAAGAGGTCTGAATTGAACATAAAATTGCCTCACTATGGGAACTTTATCACTATGCTGAAAAAAAGTGGTTTAATTTCAGCAAAGTCAGCAAGGCTGGTCCCAGTCATTTAATAGTGTAATTTACTCTCTGGTAACCTACTGTCTTTCATTTATCTGGAGAGTTGCATGAGCCATGTTTAAGTATCTACTGCTGAATATCAGCTGCTAATGAAGTAGTATCTTTATTCAATTATGAGTGGCTGAAAAAAATCTCGTGAAGTGGTTCTATTTCTCTCTCTGCTTTTTAACATTTCTTATTAATATATTWGATGAAAAAAATCATTTAAGTCTGAATTAGCATCTTGGAAGCAGGCACTGAGAAGATACACCCAAGACAGATGGTAGGTACAGTAATGGAGGCAGCAGACAAATCTTTGTCCAGTGCTAGAGAAGTTCTGTGCTTACATCAAGAGGACTCTGTTCATAGCTTTCATACACACTACAGCAAGGCATATACACTGCATAAATCTGCCTGCAGTTAAAAGTAAGTAAAAACTGCACTACTTTTGAGAAAGTCAGATTAACATTATAGACTGCTGAACAAGAATCCTTTCAATGATTATGCTATTTCTTTCCCCACAATTGCTACAATAAAGATAACCACACACTTGGACATGACTTCTGTTCTCGGTATTTGCCTTAGCTGGTGTACTTCTGTTACCTTCAAGAACTTACTCCCAATTYAGCACCAAACTCCAACATAAACAAGACTTAGACTATAAAGGATATTTTATGAGACATGCACTAGCTCACATAACTCTTCCTCTCTTGTGGTAGGTTAGCTTTGGCAAACAGCTGAACTCCCACCCAGCCACTTGCTCCCTCACAGTCCTTCCTTAGCATTTCCTTTCTCCCTTAACACAGGGAGAAAACAAGGCTGAATGAGCTGGGTCAAGCTGAAGGCAGGGAGATTGCTCAACAGCTTCTCTAGTGGGTAAAACAGACTTAAGAAAAATTAATGGAATTCCGTGCTGATTAAAACAGGTGTGCGTAGTGAGCATCAAACACAAAAATTAAAACATATTCTTTCTTCCTGTGCCCACAAGCAGCACTGGAGATGTTTGCTCTGCCATGGAGCTCCTCCTCTTCTACCTAGCTGTTCCCTGTGTTGTTTCCCACTCTGCCTTTGTTCCCTCTTCCTCTGCCTGTCTAGTATTTTAGTTTTTCCTTAAATATGCTTTCACAAGAGATGCCACCAGCTTCAMTGACAGGCTCAGCTGTGTCCCATGGCAGATCTGTTGCAGAGCTAGCTGGAGCCAGCTGTGTCTGGCACTGGTCTTTTCTTGTCACCCACTGCCAAAACCTCACTGGGACACTCAAAACACTTCTATATTTATACTGTAACTCAGTTTTTAATTTAACTCGACTAACCCAAACTACAAAATCCAAAATTTAGCAAATTTTGGAAAGCAGTGACACAGTTTTATTTTATCAGCACCAGTGCCATAGTATCTGACCTGTTTTTCATTTTGTTACAGGTGGTCAAGAAAAATCTTAGCATTTGGGCCAACTTTCTAACAACATGGATTTTGAAACACGTGGCTGTCAGTCACACCCTGATACTGTAGATTTTCACGCAGTTTAAACAAGAGCTATATTTTGCATCTTTGCAATTYGAACTATGTGAAATATATATTCTGGTATGCAAACCATCACATCTATGCACTGTGTTGCAAACTTGTATTTTCATAAYGTAAGTTATACATACTCCAATATTGTATTTTTCCTTTGTTCCATTATTAAATAATATTTCACTTAATACGTATAAAATGTGTGCAAGAATTATATTTAACTGAAGACTCCTTCAATCCAAAGGCTGCATRTATTGAGAGATAAAAAAAAAGACAAAACCTGAAAAAGAAATTTTGGAAATATATGGTTGTTTCTTTTTTTCATTGATGTGCATTCGCAAAAGCAACAAAAATAAAGCCATTATATGGTGCATATTAAATTATCTAAAAACTAGCAGTATTTTTAATGAAAAACACTGGCTGGATTATCACCATTTAAAAGATAAGCAAGTAAGCTAGCAATCCAGTATGTAATATTCAGTTATGGCTCATCAATTTGATTAAAAGTAATGCTAAAATGAAAACTACAAAATCTCAATGCCAGTAGAGAAGCTATTTTTATAAACTTTCTCGAGATAAAGATTTAAAATCTGGTATAAAGGAGATGAARTGGTAAGAATTGGAACATTGTTGGCTTAGCATCTGAATCTACAAAACACATACACATGAATTCTCCTTTAAAAATATAAGTAATCCCATCGCTGTTCAGCTCAGATACGTATGTCCATGCTCAGCTGAATGGGCAAGGGATAAGCCACCTGAGGCTTTTTTTTTTCAAAAAGTCTCTTCTTATAACAATTATGGCATTAGGTACGGTGAGAAAAAAAAGGAGAAGATTCAATTTCTCTCCAGAGCTTCTGCAGAGCACTTGAAAGGAGCAGGCAGGTACCACAAAGCTCAGGCAGCTGCCAACCAGCCTGGTGAGGCAGGCACAGGGCAGGGCTGGTCCATCGCTGCCTCTGCCGACAGCCGCTGAGCGGGCAGCAGCAGCAGCAGCAGCAGCACTGTCAGAGCACTGTCCAGTCCGGTGTGGCCACCACAGCCACCTCCCCTGTCCCCAGGGTGGCATCCAGGACAGATCACTGTCTGTGTGCTGTGTTCTCCTCTTCTTTAATGCATTCACTTTCCACCTTTGATGGTGATAAACAACGATAATATTATCCCCTACCAGAGCGGCTTTAGGAAGGGAAAGAGAGAGACTCTAAGTCTGCTTACATTTTTTTAGTCCACCATTCCTTGTTTACTTTGACATGATGGGACATGGATCTGAGTTTTTCTTTTTGAGAGTCCCTGGCAAGTATATTTCACGCAGTCTCATCTACACAGAGAGACATTTTTCTAGCACAGAGGGTTAGAAAAAATGGTAAAATAAGTTTCATTCAAATGCATCCTAGTGATACTTCCCTAAATTACTGTTTCCTACTTCATCTGCAGACTTCTGGCTTTCAGGAGATCAGTCAGRGTCTCCCATGACTTTGTGACAGGCCATTTTAGSTATACATATTTAATAGAAGTGACAMCTATAAGTAAATACATTTTTTGTARYTCTTATYTATTTCATACAATSCATATGAAATAAATGCATTGACTGAAAGGAAAAATAAAATGGAAATGAGTGAATGCTGTAGTCCAGTGATGATGGCATGGTTCTGCTAGTAACAGGCTTCCAATATGGTTTGCAAGGCTTCAGCACTGAGGCTTTCTCTCCCTAAACATGCTTGCAGATTCATTTTCATGTTTTCAGCTGTAACAGAAGCTTTTCTTCTACACGTGGCYATCACTAACTTGGGTCACCCTTTGGATGCAATAGATGCAGTTTTTACAGTCATAGCAAGAGGTTACTTTGGGCAGAATTTATTACCCTAATGCACTGGTATTCATAGAGAGAAGGCTTGGTATGACAGCAGAGCCTTTGAAAAGTGGAGACATGGTGCAAATGAGCACCATGGCACTGCCAAAAAAGAGGCCCAGCCCAGCATTAGTTCTCCAATGCTCTGATGCTCAGTTAAACTGCTGGTCAACAAAGAGAAGAGAGGAACAGAAACAGCATCTGGCATACACAAAAGGAATAGTAAGGAATAAAATTGTATGTAACATCAATCTGCACATTGGTGAAGAAACAGTAAAGTGTAAAAACTGTGCTAGCAGACATGAAAATTACTCCAGGTAGATCCTGCACAGGACCACCCCAGCAATCACACCATGTATGTGAGAGCATTGTCCRAACACTTCCTGAACTCTGTCAGGCTGGTGCTGTGATCACTTCCCTGGGGAACCCATTCCAGTGCCCAACCACCCTTTTCCTGATATCCAACTTAAACCTCCCCTGACACAACTTCAGGCCATTCCCTCAAGTCCTGTCACTGTCACCAGAGAAAAGAGATCAGTAGAGATCAGTACCTCTCCTCTTCCCCTCTCAAAGAAGTTGTAACTGCAGTGAGGTGTCCCCTCAGTCTCCCCTAGAATGAAATGAACAAGTGACCCCTGTATCCTGTTCAGGTACTACTAAACTTKCATCTTAACATGAGAAGTTGCATTTTTTCACATGGGCAGAAAGAGGTTGAAAATACAGTTTAGAAATGCAACAACCCCCCATATTTTCCAAATCCAGTTGCAAAGCAAATGAAACCAAATTGGGAGAAATCTATAACACAGTAACTCAACAGCCAACTCAAAACAAGTAAGGAGCTCCTCAGAGGTTACAGCTGCTTCTTCAGTCTATAAAAACACACTTCATAGTGAGCAAATTTATTCTGTTTCTAGATGTGCTAAACCTCAGTCTTAGCYCAGATGTAACTTGACACCTGTGACATAGCTGACACATGCTAGAGAATGTCAAAGAATGCGCTGTGTGAACCTTCAAGCTGAATCTTCAGCTTGAAGCATATGTTTTACTAGATTATTAGACTCAAATTTCTTGTCTATTAGGAAATTATTTAACTTTTAAAATATTGGAAGTATACCAAATAGCCACCTCACCACTCACCAGCAAAGCTGCTACCACAATACTACTATACATGATGGAGGAAAGATCTCCAAGAYAAGAGGAAGGTGGCAGCAGGAAAATACTTTGACATGCTTACAGTAAGCAGCTTTTTAGGAGAAACTTTTTACATACATGAATGGTATGTATATAGCAGGAAACAGCTATTTAATATTATTCTTTCCAAATRTCCTCAGATGGTTTTAAATTTAGAGTTTATTTCCATTTGATGCCATATGACCACACATCTCTTGCCAGTATATACGATGGSTTTATGTGTAGAACTCTTTCTGTCTCCTTGTCTTAGGATTATAAACTAGTTGTTTATGCTGGTTCCTTTTCACAGGTAAATAATGTCAYAGAAATGCCCTCTGATCTCCTGTCTTCTTCCTGCTTCTCCAGCACAGTTTTCCTCCCCCTCAGAATTTCTGGGTAAGTCTACAAGAAATGGTCTCATTTCTCTGTGACGCTTAAATCTGTATTTTAATGATAATTCTTAATATAAAAGAACTACACTGCCAAGAAGTACTCAGAATAATGCATGTGTACATTAAACTGTATCTACAGCTACCATAGAACAGTTATTAGCCTTGTGTGAAATAGCACTAGACAACATAGGTTTTACTGCTATCAATAAAATTTCCTATTCATTACATGATACAGCAGAGGCCATCATTTTTAACTAGCCTGACTTTCTGCAGTGTTGAGACAGCTGTTGTGGATAAGATCAAGTACAAAGCTTTCCTGAATATTTCAGATTTTTCTTTGCACCTTTTTTGTCCTTTTCAGAATAAGGATGACAAGTTTATCTGTAAAATAGATGTTATGCTTAGTAACATTGTCCTGTCAGCATACGATTAAAAACAGAGGATTACACTCTCTCTAGAGCTTCCATAAATGGCTTTAACTCCTAAGTCTAGTAATATGTAAGATTTAGGCTTCCTGAACTTCCTGAAGTATGTTTTTGAAATATRGTAAACAGGAAAAACTCTCCAAAATTTAATTGTGCAGTACTGAATACTCATGTCAAGACTGCCATTAAACTAGAGGAGAAAAGAAATTATATGTAATACAGACTGACATCTGTTGATGACTGCATCACTGACTTTAGTGTCACTGGTTGAGACTTTCTAGTTTGGTTTTGACTGGTTGACAGAAAACCTTCAAATTGACAGTATTCAACACTTCTATTAAGAATAGTCATGATCTCTCATGCCTCTCTTATAACAGCATTCACAAAGCTGCAGAAGCTCCTTCTTAGTTGCATATATGCAATGTTTTTGATGAAAAACCATTAAGGAATATGAAGTCAAGACAAAACTGACAAGTTATGCAGACTCTAGCTTGGACTACACAGAGGAAGAATCACAGACAGATTGTGCTGGATTGYAGCACAGAGGACTTTGCTAAATTTTAGCTTGCAATAAAACTGTAAGTCTCACTTGGCATATGACACAAGGTCTTTAAATTCAGAATTTTATTTTACAAGACTGTTTTTCAGTACTCTCACAGAATCTGGGATGATGTACMATCTTYCCAGTTGCRTTCTTAGCYGCTTAAGTTAATTTTTAAGTGTTCTATATTTCTCACATCCTATTGAAGCTTTCCTGATTTGGATAGCTACAAAGAGTTGCTTGTAATGGAAGGAACAAAGCAAGGAATGAATGGAGTGTGGCAAAAAAAAAAATGATACACCATGTATCTGCACTACCATATTTCAAAGAACATAAATAAGCAGAGGAAACCTAGATAAACCTTCATCCAATAATTACAGAACTGTTTTCATTAATATTTCTGCTTTTGAAATGCATTAATAGTAACTAATAGTTAATCCTAAAGATATTGTGTTCAAGCTACTTAGTGTGTATGGTTTTTAAACTTTTAATTTCTTCTGGATTTACAAAAATCAACACTATTATAACTATACCATTCATGGTCACAGCCCTTTGAGCCTATCAACCTCTGACATCTTAACTTTAGAAAACACACTGATACTAGGAAGAGAACATGTGAAGTAAAAGGTAATTATTAATTATTTTCTTGTCAAGATGTACAATTAAATGGTAAATGTTACAGAATAACTGTAAAATGTTATCACTATACGTAAGTATAATTAGATGGCTACCACTGTGAAGGTGTTTTGCAGTTTTTTCCTTTAAAGTCAACCACATATTTTAGAAAACAGTAATGCACTTGTGAGCTGAGGATAGGCATGTAAAGTTCATTCATTACACAGATAAGTAACATAAGTCAAGACATGCAAAACACCTTGACATAGCACTAACAAAATAGCTTCTAGCAAACTTGAGGAAAGACTCATGGTGATTTATTCATCCTTCTTCTCATCTAAGTTTCTCTGTCWTTCTCATACAATCCCAATACAACTCATTAAGTTCAGAAACAAAATKAATGTTGAGTAGAGTTGCTTTCTGAACAGGGCAAAGGCTGAAATAAAAATCATGCATTGTCAGCTGCATCTTCAGCGCATATGCTATCAGCTGCTTTCCTCAACTGTGTGGTCATGCTAAAAAAGAGCACKTCATGTTGTTCCTGCTGACTCACATGACAAACATATATTATCCATACAATGACAAAGCACCAGACTCTATTAGCAGTTTTGGTATCTAAAACATTTACTTACCCATTTCCAGGCTTTTAGAAACATCAACATTTTAGGGTTTTGTGTACAAGATGAAGGCTTTCATGTCATCATACTTTAAAATTAATCACAAAACCGGGAAAGAAAACCTTGATTTTTTGTTCTTGGTTTTTCTGTCATCTGTACCTCAAAGCTTCATGTTGGGAAGATTCATGAATAAAATGAAAAGGGTAGTTTGCAAAGCAGTCAAAAAACATTAATTTGTAAACTGCTGACAGTTTTTACAATTGTTGTTGCCAAACAGCTGTTACTGAGAAACAAAGAAAGCCCTGTAGGGGCAAAAAGCTCCAGTAATTACTCCTTCTCTTAAAATGGTACTATTTTGTAATGTCAAAAGAAAAAATATACAGTTAATAGTTCTCCTTTCTTGCTGGTTTAGGTTTTTTACTTGGTTGGTTGTTTGCTTTCTTGCTTGCCTTTTTTTTTTTTTTAAGGTTTTTTTTTGTAAGTGCTTCACTTGCATTCCTGGATACTGACATCTCCGGCAGGAAGAAACATGAGATACTAGTATTTAGCATAGTACTGATGCATATCAAATAGCCAGAATAGGTTTATCTGACCTGGGAACAGAGGTCAATGATTCACAAGAAAATGTAGAAGTTACTATGCAGGAGAGACACTTTTTCTTTCTTTCTGTAAAAGATGGGAATAACTTTATTTTTAGGGAAAGTAGGGAACATCATCAATTCACCCGATATTAAAAGCCCCAAAAGGCTGAGAAGAAGTCTGATAACTCACATGTATTACAATTTACAAATCATCCAGATCYCATTCCTATTACATATATTTGATTTGTGTATGTTATACATACACTTGATATTTATAACTCAGAGCCATCAAGCAAAAATACACTTCCWGTAGTTTCATGGCACAATGCACCTTTTTAAGAGCAGCAACACTGCACACYACATGTAGGGTGGATGTATTAAGAAGCCTTGTTCTATCTAAGATCATATCAATATTAGGCTGGGTAATTTTCTCTTTCAGCATTAGTTTGTACTCCTTAAAAGTTTTCTAGAAACAACACCAGGTCACTGAAATTTTTTTAGAATAATCAGTTATCTGTTTTGTTGTTGTTTTTTATTTGTATGTTTTTGTTTTGGTTTGGTTTTTTAATAAATATATTGATTTATTGTGGATGAAWGTATTTGTTTGGCTAGCAACCACACACACATTCCAGAAAATTCATCATACTAGAAAAGCTGATCACAGATAAGTTCTATGCCAAAAGCAGTAAGACTCAGTGTTGTACTGATCCTCTGCATTGCTGTTGTTTTCACCTCCTTTTCACATAAGGTATTTGTATGAATTTTCACTCAGAATTTGTATTCTGTCCACAGGTCTTTTTAATCTTGACTCTTTCTTCATCTCCTTTCARTTCAAGCTGATTMGTTCTTCCTCTTTGATGTGTTATTGTGTCCCAGGACATTGACTCTGGACAAGAMCTATTCCTAAGGATGTYAACAATCCAGGTGACACCCAAACTGATGGAGGTGAATAACTTGCCAGAGCAAACTCCTGCTTGTGATCAAAGAAAGTCAGACATCTATAACAAAAGACATTAATTTCACATAATAGTTTGAAATAAATTATCTTCTCCRTGTAAATAAAACCATGTTTGTTATTTACATTACTAAATGCAGTGACCATTTTTCCTATTGTAAAAGAAATATTTTAATTAATATTTTCTAAATTCTACCTTTCACACTGATGTTTATCAGCATGAACTACCTTTAGAAGTTCCACATTTCTTTCACTGCTAATTTCATCTGCAATGATTACCATCTCTTAACTGCTCTATGTATGTGTGCTTAGGTTTCTCATAAAAATTCCTTCAAAACACAAAGCCCACCATCATTTAGCTTCTAACAAGAAAAATCTAAGACTTTGCTTGTTTCACTGATAACCCTTGTAACTAGCTCTTTCCTGTGATGTTCTATCTGGCTGTACTTCAGTCTCATCATTTTCTCTAAATCTTTTAATCATCTTCTGCTGTTTCCCACTATGGGTTCGGGTTTTTTTCCTCCATATGCTGCAGAGCAAGTTCCCTGTCCTTAATGAGAGACAAAAACAGCTATGTCAGAAGTCTTTACAGATTCATTTTATATAAAACATTTYAAAATAATTACACAGATAAGGAATATTTAAAAAGTGTAATAAATTCTTGTCTTACGTTGACTTTCAGTGGCCAGCCAGGAGAGTCAGAAATACAACATTTAGCAGTAGTGACAAAAATATTAGTATAATTTTAGGATTCAAAGGCCTAACACCTCAATTTAGTATATTCCACTGAACCAGAAACTGAKGCTGCATAACAAAAATATTAAAAGGTAATTTTAAAGACCAGCATCAGTGAAATCACTATGGTTAGACCTTACATCTTCTTGACTCAGAGGGTAAAATGTGGTTTAATTCTGCACTATATTATTATAATTTTAACTATAATTTTAGCTAATTTCTTCTCAGTTTCAATCAATAAAAAAGTTTAGTGGAACCACAACAAATAGAAAAACAGGGACTAAGTAATCCAGATCAGTTTGGCATCTCTCCTTTGAAATGTCGCAAGATTATGCTTTTGGTTCACAGAAATTCTAGTAACATTTGYCTTCAAACATCACTGCATAAGAGATTCTTTCATCTCAACTTTATGGAAAAATAATGCAGATTCCTTCAAGAACGGTTGTATTCTCTGCACAGACCTTAGCAAAGTGACAGGGAATTGAATGAACAGGTAGCAATACCCAGATCAAAAGTTCTCTGCATTTATCTGATACGTTTGATACTGAAATTAAAAGCTAGCACAACTGGAATTGGGCAAAATGTGTCAGGACAGGCAGGGGCCTGCTATTTGCTGTAAAACACAAAGCTACATAGTWTTTTTCCAGTTATGTGACAGCAGTGCTTGTCTATGAGCAGACAGGAACAGGAGAAAAGAGACAAAAAAACTAGTGCAATAAAGTCTTTGCTAATGCTCTGAAAGTATCCAGTTCATCTTTAGAAAAAGTAGATTCATTGTCACAAGACAGTTGTCATCACAACTGAACAGCAACCATTTTACCAGGAGAAACATTTATTTTCCAGAAAAAAAAATTAAGCTTGGGTGACTTCCAAGAGCCTTGAAAACCTTGGCAGCTAAGCATTTGGCATCTAAGGTCTTGGCAATGGTTAATCAGCCCTTGAGGTTATGGCGTGCTGCCATTTCCCAGCTCTTGGACAAGATGAACGATTTGGATTGTGTTGTGGGAACACCAAGATCATAAAATTTATTTAGGCAGAAAGGATGTTTTTTGGACTTATGGACACCTTTCCAAGTGCTTATTCCATTTGAGAATAGTTATTCCAGGTCCAGGTATAGTAATAAAACCCCAAAATCTCTAACACAGTTTTTAAAATGGTGGTAAAAGGGGAATTGGACAGATGGAACAAAGACAAAGCTGGCACAAAACTGAGCATACTTCTTTATGGTTATTTTAAATAATATTGAGAACACATACCAAGAAAAGACTGGGCAAGGACACAAAGAAAGAGATAAAGACTGGCAGAGGCTCACAGTAACACTGTTAAATAATAAATGCATGCTGCTAGTCATAGAATGTCATCTTTTTCAATAAATCAGAAGATGGGCTGGACAAAAGAGTTTCTAGATGTCTGTCATTGTACCTAAGAATTGTGTCTGTATTTTTCTTTATTCGGAAGTACATGAAGACTTTTTGCAAGCAAAGCATTGTAATTCTTTGTGTAAGAGAAGAAAAATATCCTTTTGGTTATGAGAGCTTTTTGTATTGTCCAGAGATAGCCCAAATTTTTCTTTTTAGAGTACATTGGAGGATTATCTGTCAGCCCGTAACTGTAAGTAGACCTATAACTATCAATTTATCATCTGTGTGTTTATTTTTTTTACTTTTATTTTTGTATTATTTTTGTATTAACTAGTATTGGGACTGCACCAGACTTCTCCTTCTTGAAAGTGCAAAAGAGTCCGTCCTATTCAATTCCAGGGATTTACCTTCTGCAAAATCTACTGATTGTATGTAGTCTCTTGGGGAGAATATTAAGACCATCAGGATGATGGAGCACACTTCAGAGTCAACTGATCTCAACAGCAAAGAGGTACAGAATGTGCTGGGTTGGAGGGGGCCCACACAGACCATCCAGTCCAACCTCTGACCATGCCCAGGACTACCCAAGAATCACAGTGTGTGTCTGAGAGTGTTGTCCTTGAACAGGCAGGACCAACACTTGCATCTTGGGAGCTATAGAAGCTCTTCCTCAGCTTTATGAATACAGGCTGACAGAGTTGAGTCTCCTTAGCCTGGAGAAAAGAACACTCCATGGAGCCTTTATAGCACCTTTCTCACRTGAAGGGGTTTTACARGAAGGGTGGAGAGGGACTTTACACAGGGGCATGYGGTGATAGGACAAAGCCTTAAGCGAAGGACAACAGGTTTAAATTAGATCTTAGGAAGAAATTCTTTACTGTAAGCATAGTGAGGCACTAGAACAGGTTTCCCAGAGAAACTGTATCTGTCCCATCCCTGGGGCTGCTCAAGACCAGGCTGGGTGTGCCTGTGAGCAGCCTGTTCTAGGGGGTAACTCCATTCCCAAGGCATGGGGGGTTGGATCTAGATCTTTAATTCYCTTCCAAAATTAATCATTTTACTGTTCTATGGTTGCACCTCTGGACCTAACAGCATGCAATGGATGCTGTCATCTTCTTCCTGTGAGACACTGTGGACACAACACACACCACAGAGGCAGAAACTGACTCTCATATATCATGCTACCAACATCTGTGTAGCTGCCTATAAAGCATACTGGCTTCATGCTTTCAGATTTCTAATGAGAAATACTGAAAGCAATCAGAAGTATAACTTGAATTCTTTGAGTGTGCAGAACATGAAAAAACCTAGGCAGAACAGATTAACAAAGTTTAAAACAGATTAGTACATACAAAGCACTCTGCAAAGTAAAAGGAAAGGAAATATAGGATGTTGGGTTATTGTCAGATGACCAGATTTAACTCTAGTGTGAAAAGACCCTCTTGTACGAGGCAGAAACACCGGGGTCCATGCAAAGCAAGATGTAAAAACAATTCYCACAAAAAGTTTAAGACATAGCAATGAAGATTTTAGAGCTCATCCTTTAATGTCGTGGGGAAACATCCACTAAGTAAACTCTATAGACCTTTACCTAAGCATTTACCAAGATGTTTGATCCAAATCCCAARCGCCTCTAAGGCTGTGCTGTTTAACAGAATGGCCTGCCAAGATTCTAGTTTCTGTTAATTACCCAGAAAATACAGCAGATCTAGTCAAAGAATATATGGGATAGGATGTTTTTGTTTGAACTTATCAGTTCGACTGTGACTTTCACTGTAGTTATTTTCTGTATGRCTGTTGATAACAATCTGTTATTTTTCTTTTCATACAGAAACTGARTAAAGAAAGAGAGTATTTACAATAACAAAGGAAGTTGAAATAAGTGCAAAACATTTTTTCTCTATTACTCTACCTGTTTAATGTGCTAGATAAACTAAAGATTTGGCAATCATTATAAAATATACTGATTCCAGAACTTTACAAAATCCTGAACTTCAGTCAGCAAATTTTCTGTCTTTTCTGCCTGATATGGTAGTGCCTTCTTATGAATTTGGCCATATTTTCAGAATAACTTAGAGCATCTACAGCTGTGCTGGTGATACACAGCTTAACACTTTTTTTTTTTTTTTTTTAATGTGTCAAATGTTTGAATGTACTGACATTTATACTGTCGTACATGGACCAGGAATGATCAGGTAAGAAGAGGAAAGTCTAAAAACTGTTCTCTTTTTGGTGTTAAGTAATCCTTCAAAATTAGTAAAGCGCTCCTGCCACGGAGAAATGTGTCTTTACTCTCTGATTACAGAGGCAGAACTTGGACCAGCTGCTTAGTGATTCTTTACTTCCTGAATTTCCCATATTTAATGTCTTTTCTGAAGTCACAGTAGAATTTACCCAAGCTCCTTCCTTTCTTCCTTCTCTTCCCACAACATTTAAATATCAAAAGAGGAAACTAATTTTAAAAATTTAACTAGTTACAAGCTAGCTAGAAGACACACATTTTAAAAAATATCAGTCTTTCAGAAGCAACTACTGCCATCAAGGCTGCATAYTGCACATAAAATTTTAAGCAAAACTTAGTATTAGAATCTGTGAAAGTATCTTGTGCAGTATGAGAATGCGAGCTAGTCTTAYAGCATAGTTACATTGTTTTGAAGACTTTCAAAGGAGGCTTCTTTCACAAAGAAAAGAAGATAAATAAAATATGAATAMTCTCTGACTCACTCTCCCCCATTTGGGTAACTTACACCACTGAATTGTGTACACCTGCCTCATAATGACTTAAAAAAAATTCTTAATTGACAAGCTTTTTTGGATGGCAGTAATTAAAGAAATATATGACTATATATGCAAATCTGCATATAAAAATGTGATTTTCAATATTTGTAACATTGTAAATTTGGACTCCACTAGAGGAATTTCTTCAACATAAAAGAAGAATTTTTGTTCTGCAGCTTTCTCTCTAAGCCTTTTGTCTCTCAGGATAGTGTGGAATGGTTTTGCAAGATGGAAAAAACATTGTAATAGGTCTGAATCTTTTCAGAGAAGAATTGCAACTTAAGCTTCAATGCAGTACACTGAACTACTTTAAACAATGAAGTCCACAGYTTCTGCTGGACTCATCTCCCAGAACAGTGATGTGTACTTAGCTGACCAACCCTAGCCTTCCTTAAAAGTATGTGCATAGGAAGAACTGTGGTGGAAGCAAAGTCAGCTGCTGAGTTCTGATTTCTTGTTTGTACATGAAAATTCCATGACCTGTAGCACATCAAAGGCAGAGTCATTGAGTCATTATGACAGGTAATGAAAATTTAGGGAAAAAAACCAAACTAATCTCAAGGTATCTTTTTCTCCTTGTCTTTAATATTCTCATTTGATTTTCTCATAAARAGTAAGGTAACAATCTGAGAACCTTTAAAAGTCAGACACTGAAATGGAGAAAGTAAAAGCTACAGACTTATGCCAAAGGGCCAATTTATCATATTCATTRAAAAAAGAAATTCTGTATATTTAGGACACCATGTAAAGATATTCCAGGTTCTTCATAATGGCTTTGTTTAACAGGTAACTGAAATACATTTAAATGCTTAATGAAAACGCCTTCAAAGAGGTAAATAGATTTTGGAGCAGCCTATTTGATTCCACATAATTATAAATAATATATGAACAATAAGAAAAAAAAAAGAAAAACACAGAAAAACCCCCCAAACCCTTCTTCCACTTCCTCAAATGTAGTAGGGGGTAGAAATCTTTTTTAAAAAATAATTATTTTACTTTTATCTGTATTGCTAATTACTGTAATGAAGTCCCTAACGCTCAACTCTGAACCCAATCTACACAGCAGGAATATTATCATCTTTTAAAACCACACTGTCTCTCATAAAATTGCATTGGTCATGGAGAATTTGAAATTAACATCATACCAAGTTTCTGAAATAGAACATATGCTTTGTGCCCTAATAAAATTGAACTGCACCTCTACATTGAAATTTTGAATTTAATGAATGAAAGTCAAGACATGGAGCACTGTCAAGAGGAGCACTGTCAGCAACACTGTCCTATAAACACAGCTGGAGAAGCAGGTCARCTATGAAATGTTTTTCCCTGTAAACTACACCACCAGAGGCTCATTCATACTGGCAGTCCTGGAGCCTCASGACCCCTGCCCCAATGAGGCTCATCTGTGAGCTCAGACCAGATTGTTCAGGGCTTTACCCAGCTGAACCACACCATCCCCACTGAACCACACCATCCCAACCTCCTTTGGGCCTGGGCCCCACCCAGTTGTTCCAGTGGGGGTAAAAAATAAGCTTTTCCTTATTTCCATCCTGAGCCTCTGGTATATTTCATTCTGTGCTGCTGTCTCTCACACTCYCACCACACACTGCTGTGAAGAGCACAGCTGTGCCTCCTTCATCCCTCCCAGTGGTGCTGMGGATGCTGCTGTATGCCCCCCACAGCCATCCCTCCTCTCAGATGAACCACTGCCAATGCCACAGTCTCTCCTCACAGGGAAAGGACTCCAGCCTCTCTGGCCTCCCCTCAGCTCCTGCCTGTCATTTTCTCTGTATTTCTGAAGTATTAGGGCGACCAAAGCTGTAACCTGTAAGCCAGACGTGGTCTAACAAGACCTGCACACAGCAGGAATAATTCCTGCCTTGATCTCTGACTGTCATAATTCATACAGCCACAAAATATTGTTGCCTTTCTTAGCAGAAATCCTAGGAGTTGTTCAGTTAYATGATGAATAGGCTGGTTTCTTTAAATAGCTATATACCCAAGAGTCTTACAAATTAACTACTGAAATATTAGTGCAAATATCCTGTTTCCTAAATATTCACTGAGTTAAAATTTCTGTTTGCTKAGAAACATTCTGTTCTAACACAAAATTTACATTCAGCAAGTTGGCTGTGACTTACAACAAAGAAATCATAAAAAAATAATGCTTTTAAGAAGGTGTGTTTTCTTTTGGCAATACATRTGGAAATAACTTGTTAAACTGTCAAATTATTTTTTTTCTGGGCACCATTAAAGAAATCTATTCTTTCAACCACTTCTTAAAAAAATCACTTTATCTGAAATAGTGTGCCTTAAGAGATATTAAAAACAATGACAGCAGTACCTGATGTAGGTCTAGTTATCATGTTTTATTACCTGGCAGCTTAATATTTATGTAGGCTACAAGTGCCATAAATAATTGGACTACACTAATGGTCTTCATTTTAATGGAATTCTGYTTTGTACTTTTTTGGAGTTATTGTGGGCATGGGTTTTTGTTTGGTTGGTTTTTTGGGTTTTTGTGTGTGTGTGTGTGTGTTTTTTTCCCTCAAAGCCATTTATTTAACTTTTTTTGGTTTTTTTTTTCTTAATTAAGAATGTACTTATTTTAACAAATAAATGAGAAAAAGAGCAGAAATGTTAGATGGTTGTCATCATCAAACTGTTGTACCATCATGTTATATAGTTTATGAAACTTTCTTTGCACAAATATTTCTTAAGAACATAAAACAGTAYCTTTATGGAAACCAAAAAGACAYATAACTTAGTACATCTCTTCTGTCATTGGCCAAGATCAGATACAGAGATGACTGTAATAGGACAAATATATTATGAAACTTCTTCAATTTATTATTCCCAGCAMTGAGACCTAAAGACACAGGACTTCTTATATTTGTGTACTCTTATAAAAAACTCTCTAGTATACTCTTAGACTAGAAATCTGGAACTATTCCATGCTCTGTTATTTTCTGTAGTTTCTATCACAGACTTATAATCCTGTATCTGGAAATTCCACAAATATCTGGAATTGCCAGAAGTTGGAGAAAGCTCAAGTGCAAAT
Organism: Alauda arvensis; assembly: GCA_902810485.1. NCBI lineage: Eukaryota > Metazoa > Chordata > Aves > Passeriformes > Alaudidae > Alauda > Alauda arvensis. The sequence goes on along the minus strand of CADDXX010000244.1, from coordinate 923,138 downwards.
ACAGTTTGCAAGAGAGATGGTAGCTCAAATTGGTGTTTACCAATTGGTCACTTCTGCCTAATCTCACAGTTACCAACTCATAGAAGGTGAGCCAAACTCTTTATAAAAGAAGTGTTTACTGACCCTCTCAGTTGAGAACATACTTGCCTTGACAGAAATAAATGTATATGAAATGAGAATGGGCAGAATTAAAAAAAAAAAAAAAAAAAAAAAAAAAAAAAAAAAAAAAAAAAAAAAAAAAAAAAAAAAAAAAAAGGTGCTTAAGTGGCAATAAAATAAATGAAAAAAGAAATCATGTGTCTGTGATGCCATTTCCAAAGGATGGTTTTCTAGTTCCCACTTTGCTTTACAAATGCATGCTTATATTGCCAAATTTCATGGAAATGAGCAGCACAGCCATTTAAAAGACATCAAATAAACATTCTTTTTATTACAGTGAAATGCAAATATCAAGTCTTAACAAGTAAATCCAGGGTCTGTAATTTTAAAACCGCAATAACAATAACCTCAGGCTATGTTTTTATTTTGTGGTTGACTTTATGAGAAGCAACTGTTATTTTTTGTGTGGCACTTCAATGAGTCAAAGGCACACTCATTCCAGTTAAAGCAGTGGCATTCTGGCAGTACTTGTGATGGAAAGTCAATGATTATTGGTCAATCCAATCATACTGTCCATCACACTGCTGGTGACAAGGTTTTAACCTATTTCAAATTTAAATGTCAGTGTTTACAGAAACATTTCTCAGAAAAATTAAATCTAAGAAAGACAACAAGTTAACCCTATGATAAAATTCTGTAAGTAGAAAAGCTCTAACAGATTCCCACAAAGCCCAGGTAATTATACTGGAAGTTTCTTGATAGACTGTTAGAAGATAGCAATTAATGCTTTGCCTATCTATGGCTGCCCTTTCAAAGTCATGCAAAAACACAGCTTTATTTCAGAAGATAGGAGTTTACAGATAGACCTAGCATCCACAAGTCTTGAACAAGCAAAGAAGACATCAAATTAAAAAAATTCTGCCCCGAGATAGATAACACATCTTTGCCTTTGTAGATGGAAAATGTTCAATAATTTTATTTCCTCAAATATAAATCAATATAAGCAAGAAAGACTTATATTCACATTTGACTGTCATTTCCAACTGGAACAAAACTGATAATAAAAGGAATGAAAGGAATCTGATAGCASTTTGCAAGTTGTCTAAATTTCAGAATAACTGAACACCTTAAAATGACAAAAACAACGGTGAAACATTATATTTGTGTCTCATAATGGAGAACAAATGTGCAAATTTGTTTAGAATATTCTTTAGAACAGGTACCATATAGATGCTTTGAATTACTAGCCAAGAAAGAGTAAAATAATTAAAAATGTGTTTAATACTGCACAGAATTCCAACACCTTTATAGCTCAGTCTTTTCCTTGCAAATTCTGACAAGATATGATATGTATGATACGATRTGATACGATATATGATTGATATGATATGATCATCCTGCTAGATTCAGGAAGTCCAAGATGAGTCATGAGTCCAAGATTTACTGCTATTACTGTAGATAGAGACAATTTTAATTACTTTCTTCATAGTCAATTTTTATTTATACTCAGTTTTAAGGCTGTAAGAGAAACTATGGCGTTCTATGATTTTGAAGGGTTTATTCACCATAGAAGTTGTTTATTCTTTAGCTGTCCAAGCCCATTTATGTCTACAGAATTCCTCACAGACAAAGCTGTTCTCCCAAACTGCTAAGTACAGTAACCTGTGTGACAGAATGGGTGACAGGCCTATCACAYTRGTTCCAGCCAYGGCAGGGKTAATTTTTGCAGTATCCAAGAGGAGGCATTGCTAGGAGCCAGAGACTGTTCTATACCACCTCACATCATCCTCAGGGGAGAGGAACGAACCCTTGTGGATCCCTGCAGTAGGAAGTGAGCAGCTGAGTAATGTCAGGGTRTGCATGATGAGCATTTGCATGTGAATAGTCTTCCTCTCTCATACACACTTYGTTATTCATATACTTGCTGTTTCTGTCTGTGGTCTTTTTTCATTGCTGTTTCCAGTAAATCGTTCTTATCTCAATCCATGATCTTCAACTTTTGTGCCTCCAGTCTTCCTCTCCAGCCTGATGTAGGGGGGAAGGGGCGGGGGAATTGAGAGGAGCACGGTTTGGAGAGTTTCCATGGAACACTAAACTGGAGAAGACGTATTCCTAAACCAAGACATACTTAGCAGAAACTTTTTTTCTCTACYAGTAAAAAATTATTTTTCAAACATCCACCAAGTGTCATCTGAGACATGGCAAAACTACAGAAGTACCTGGAGAGATCTTACTTCCACATCTGGGAAAAATATATGCCCACAAAATTTATTATAATGCAGGTAATGTTAAGAGTGGGCAATTTATTGCAAATTTATTGCAAATCAATTCCATCAGCAGCAAAAATGGGGAAAACAGAGCAAGTGCTCTTAAGCACTTACKTAAATTTGTTATCCATTCCTATATTATGATGTTATGTTATAAAGCAATGTATCCAAGAATGGAATGTTTTTTCCTAACAAGGGAAAGACTAGATAGACTAACTAGTTCTGCCACTGAGTAATCCTCCTTATATAGGCCCTTACTGGAACAGAAGGATTTAAACACAATTGTCCATTTAAAACAACATTGGGTGTTGGGTGTCTATTGTGCTTCAAATATGGTTCAGTTGATAAGGTTCTGCCATGTCCTTRCCAAAAACAATTTATGTACAAAAACTGAGYATAAAGMAGTATGGTAACAGGCATCCCAACCWGAATTCATAGCTTGACCATTAGACATTTTTTAAAAAGAGAAATAAATTAGGTATTTTTTTGCTAGACTTCTCTACGCTCATTTATCTTAGACATTCAATTTTATTTAATGTGTAGGAACTTCAATTTTTTTCTGCCTGGAGAATGTGATTTTGAAACTTTTATATTTATTTCTTGAGTAATAAAAATAATTTGTCTAGCAACACTTTTTTAAGGTAAAACGAACTTTCTGTATGCTATCTTTRAGTTCCAGTAACTTAAATTATCTTCACTGGCATCCACTTCTGGATTCTTCCACTCTCAGGATTCTTCACATCTCTTACAGGACCTACAACTTCAAAAAATGTTACCAGCATCTAAAATCCATTTTTTCAAGGAGCAGTAAATGTCTTGGACTCCAAATCATACCCATTAACATCCCAGCCAAGTCCAAGAGGATTGCTCTTTCCCATGYCCCCTCTGTTACTCATACCTAATTAGTTACCTTTAGTTTAACAAAATTTTGGCATTTGAGAGACTGCTTTTTTCTTGCTCTAACTCCACTGCTTTCCTAGAGCATTGTAATATGTAATAATGTTATACAATTTTCACAATAACAGTCTTCAACTTCTTCTGTATTTTACTATCATCTCATCTAATTTAAAACATAAACAGAAAGAAATAAACCCACCACCTTAAGTGCACAGGAAACACGTAAAACACCTAAGACATTATTCAACAGATAAAATGCCTCTTTAAAATACAGATTTCCCTTTCTGCTCACCCTTTTCACTACTTTGTTCTCCCTTCATCAGTAACCTTAGCTGAAAAAGAACTCTTTACATTTTCTCATTCATTCAGAAGGCTAATTTTACAGTGCACAACAAACACCAAACCCATCCATTTTGAATACACACRGAAAAGATATATGCAAAATTTGGTTATTTCTTTTGCTATGTACTATCTGTCTACCTACTTACTATCTACCTACTTACACRCTTAATAATTTGAAAGCTTATTTTAAATTTTAAATATTTATAAATACATTGACATAAAAGCTCCTTTCAAATGATGGCGTAGCAGTGTCTCAGAACAGGCACTATTATATGAGAGGATTGCAAAGAAGCTATTCTACAACATGCAAAGAATAGAAAAGCAAATATTCTTAGTATAATAGTGAATATTTATGCTTTCTTAAGACAATTTGAATAAAAATTGCTTTTAGTGCTTACTGGAAGGCTCTTTTGCATCAGGATTGATGCAGTTTCCAAGTGTAAGCAATTTTTTGGGATCCCAGGAAACCTAACAGAGCAAGAAACAAGAGGGCCACTTGTGAATCAAACTGTTGTTAATTCTAGGGGYAAAAAAATAAGGTGTCACACAACATAAGAAATGGCATTGTGCTGTTGGAAACACCAACACATGGTCAGCACCTATGYAAGTAACACCAGAATCCCAGTTCTTCCTGTTCAAATCACTCACCCTGATCTAATAATTTATCGTTTATCAGATCRAAAGTTAAGTTGCAACCTTTCCAATATTCACTATTAATAACAAACCCCAAGTGGCTGGGCTAGAAATGCTCTTTTTAAACTTCTTGCCTAGCAAAAGAATTATATTGCTAATAATCCTGACAACAGACAACATTCTCCATCAGATGATGAAGACGAAAATAAAAAATTGATTTGATCCCTTGTTTAAAAGACAGCAAGTGGGTATGTTGCTGTCAATGTCCTTTGTGGCCTGCCACAGAAAAATTAATTTTAGTTTTCTTGCCAGTCTATCAGCAATAAAAACTAGAGAAGAAAACTGACCTTCACTCCTTGCTTTAATAAACACTGGAAAGGAATTAAAGGAGCTTTTCACCACTGGACAGATGGATGTGGACAGAAATGGGGACAGAAGAGCTGTGACAAAGTCACTCTCTCACAGAAGGTAGCTGGTGTTTGCTGCCCTATCTTCATAGTCTGTCCTAAGAGAGTGCAATTATTATGCAGTGCAAGAGAACTAGCCATTTCTAAAGGAAAAACAAAATATTGCCCAGGAGAAAGTAAATCATATAGAGGCAAAACAAGTCAAGAGTAACTACCTGCCTGTTAAATAATAACCATGTACCTTACTGTATTCAGTAATTTCATCCTTTCCTCTGTATTTTAAACATTTTGTAATGTTGAAGTTACACAAATTTTGAATTTCTATTTGTTTTTCAYCTAATTAAAATGTTTTTCATACGGTGAGAAACCTTGAACTACAACTGCAGTTGTTAAAAGTGTAATCAGCATATCCTTTTGAATATGTAAAGAATCAGAAGTCCCCAAGGCAAAACTGAGACTACATAAACTTCTACCAATATTTGGTAGAGAAAAAAATGACATTATCTGTGCCTTCAGCAGAGAACATACAGCTTCTTGCTCCATGTATCAGGGTTTTCTTTCCTATTAATAGCATGGGTCTAGATATAGAAAATTAAATCAATTATCAACTTTCTGGAMCAAAAAATTAAGAAGTGATCACTCAAAACATTATCTAAACTTTGTACCATTTTAATTGACTCTGAGTTCCACTATTAGTGCTACCTACTGCTCAAGCACTGGATTTAACGACTGTATCCAAAAGTTTGTGGTGTGTGCATTAGTTTCAATAGAGTCCTTAACAGATTTATTATGCCATTTTCTTTAATGAAACATGACCATTTCACTTGTTTTTTTCACATGATTTCTTTCACTTGTTTTAAGGAGATGGTAAATCATGAAAATAATCAATATGCTTGAGATAATTATGAAAATGTGGAGAAAAATAAATAGTAGTAACATTTAGTTAAAAAGTAAGAATAATTTACCAAAATCCAAATTAATAATACAGCTCTTTTAAACACTATTTTGGTGGTATTTCAAAATATGAACACTACCACATGATTACAGGTCTATCATCAGTATTTAAGATTTGATCAATATTTCTTTGAAATATATAAATATTTGTTAATGAAGATTAAAAAAAGGACACCATGAAATGAAGTCTTAAAAGATCAAACCTCCAAAATCCTTAATTTTAATTATTAAAACAGTCAATTCATTTTTAAATRTAGCTTATTACTTCAAATATATATATTTATATTTTCTGAGCACCTGGAAGTAACTATGCTACTGAGAGAATGTATGTGTGTTTCCCTCTTAAAAGCAGAASTAAATTAAATATAATGAATTTAGAGCTACTGAAAACAACTTATTTGTGGATTCTTGTCTAAACTCTTCTTCCTGCTTCCAGTTCACCTAAAAGAAAGACAGACCAATCATGATGACAATCTGATAAGCAGAATTAGACATATGTTTCAGAGTATTAAACAGCCTACATCAGTAGCTGAAGATGAAAACTAATCTGTTCTTAGTTAAGTTCAGCCTCTACTTTTACTCTTGCTTTGCCCTCTAATATGAAATTGCAATGAATCTGTTCATGAGGCTACCTGTTCATCTTCTCTGTATTTTTAACCTGAAAATCCAATCCTAACAACTGATGTCCTATTGCACCTTTCTCCTTTTCTCATAGGATAAAGTAATTTTCAATAAATTAACGCTGTGGAGAAGACAGACTCAGAACCCCACAAGTAATTAGGCAAGGGTGAGTTGAAAATGAAGGCTGGAAGAAGGTTATTGTATGTACAGAATCACAGAACCAACTAGGCTGGAAAAGTCCAACCTATGACCAAACACCACCATGGCAACTAGCACCAGCTCCCACATCCAGCCCTTGCTCCAGGAATGGTGACCTTCCTGGGCAGCCCATTCTAAGATCAAATCACCCCTTCTGTGAAGAATTCCTTTGCCATGTCCAACCTTAACCTCCCTGGTCACAGCTTAAGATTATTCTCTTGTCCTGCTGTTGCTCTAGAGAAGAGGCCAAGCCTCACACACCTTTCAGGGAGTTGCAGASAGTGATAAGGTCCCCACTGAGCCTCCTCATCCCCCAAGTCCTTTTCTGCCAGGGCAACTCTTCAGTCACTCTGCCCTAAGTCTGTAACCTGCCTGGGATTGTTGTGGCCAAAGTGTAGGACTCAGCACTTRGTCTTGTTGAACCTCATRCCATTTTMTCTGTTCATCTGCCTAGCTATTTGGATGATTCCAAGAATGATAAAATCCCAGTTGACTTGTGTGGGATCTGCTGCTTGAGCTGGATCCCTATAAATCTATATGGCCTAATGGGATTAGTCCAAGAGTCAAAGAGTTAGCTGATGTCATCACAAAGCCTCTCTCCATGATTTTTGAGGAGTCATGGGATTCTGGAGAGGCCCCAGTTGACTGGAAGCTGGTGAATGTTGTCTTCACTTTCAATGGAAGGATGCCCTCACACAGAAAGAAGCTAGAGAYCTGTCAATCTCACTTCAGTAAAATAATGGAGAAGATTATTCTGGGAGGTATTGAAMAACACCTGGAGGACAACAAAGTCGTCAGTCCCAGCCAGCACGGTTTCATGAGCAGAAGTCCTCCATGTCAAATCTGATCTTCTATGGCAAGGTAACCCACCTAGCTGATCTAGGAAAGCCAGCTGATGTAACCTTTTTGAATTTCAGCAAAGCTTTTCATACTGTCTCTCATGGSATCCATCTGGACAAAATGTGCAGCCACAGCTGGATACACACATCAAGTGATGGGCAAGCAAGTGGCTCATGGGTCAGGCACAAGGATGAATGGGGTGACATCAGATGGGGGACCTGCCACTTGTGGGGCTACACCGGGTTCCATCATTGGCCCAGTTCTTCAGCATCTTCATAAATAACTTGGATGTGATGCCTTTTTCAACCTAGGCATGAAACATCACACTTTTGAGATGATATTAGTATAGGAATTAATATAAAAGTGGATTTTAATTGAAGACCTCCAGGGGCAATTATAGAGAAATATCCACGAAAGACCAAACCCCACAGGGGTGTGTACAGTTTCTAGGTTTGGTAAATTAGCTCACTGAACATAAAAAGCACCAATTAGGAGCAGAAGCAATGATGTCATTCCCACCCAGTCCAAGCCCCTTCTAAATTCTCCCCCMTTAGATGGGACTGAACCTTTTTGATGAAAATGTGTCTGAGGAGCGGTTTTTCAGCCTTGGTTTCTAAGGAGAATCAAGATAGGATAGGACCTTTGGAAAATGTTTTGTCTTTCTGCCTAGGAAAATGCTGAAGTTAGGCTACAATAAGAAGTTACAAAGCTACAAATATATGTATAAAGAATACAGAGAATAAAAGAAAAAGGTAAAAAACAAAAGAGCATCAGATGCAGGACTGGAAGAAATACAAAGTTTGCCAACACCACTAAACTGAGAGCAGCTGTTGACTCCCTTATGGGTACAGAGGCCCTGGAGAAAGATCTCTACACATGAGAGAGATGAGTCATCACCAACCATAAAGTTGAAAAAGGGAAAGTAAGAGATTCTGCATCTGGGATGGGACAACCATGGATATTTAAAGAGATTGAGGAATGAGAGGGTGGAGAGCAGCACCATKGAAAGGGAGCTGGATATCCCAGTCAACAGAAAGTTGAACATGAGTCATCAGTGCCCTGGCAGCCAGGAGGGCCAACCCTTTGGGGGGGCATCAGGGACAGCATCAGCTGRGCAAGGGAGGGGATTGTCCTGCTCTGCTCTGAGCTGGGGCAGCCTCACCTCCAGTGCTGGGGGCAGTTTTGGGCAACATGATATATATTTTAAAGCTATTAGACTGTCCAAAGGAGGACCATAAGGATGGTAAAGGGTCCGGAGAGGAAGCGTTATAAAGGTGGCTGAGGTCTCATTACTGAGACCTCATTGCAGTCTGCAACTTCCTCATGAGGGGAAGAGCAGGGGCAGGCACTGTGGTCRCCAGTGACAGAAACAGAGGGAATGGCACGGAGCTGTGTCTGAGAAAGTTCAGACTGGCTAACAGGAATTTTGACCCAAAGGGTGGCTGGGCACTGGAACAGGCTCCCCAGGGAAGTGGTTGCAGCACCAARCCTGACAGAGTTCAAAAGTGCTCTCGGACACACAGTGTGACTCTTGGGGCTGTCCTGTGCAGGGCAGAAGTTGGACCCTGTGATCCTGATGGATTCCTTTCAACTCAGCATATTCTCTGATTCTATGAATAAATGACACTCATGATAAATAMCTGAAATATCACCTTGTTTATTTGACTCACTCATGAGAAAGAAACTGCAATACACACCACATGCATAGCTTCCTACTTTTTCATAAGGGGAGCAGTTTCAAATGTGCATAGTATTTATTTCAAAAATTAATCTATTTTTTAWAATAATCTCTCATGAGTTATCAGCTAGTATTAGTGCCAAAGCTATGTAGATTTTGGAACTCCAAAGATCCTGGAGGATCTTGCTGGAACCAAATGGTACATTCAGAATAGTACATTCATGAGAAAATGAGGCCACATTTAAGAATATCTACTTACACAGTCATTAAGTTTAGACAACTCATTAAACAAAAAATACCATTCTCCCTTCACCCTTCTGTTTCAGGACTTAAACAAAAAACACATCAACAAACAGTTTTTTGATGTTTGTAAGTATCCTTAGAAGCAAGAAACACTCAGTACCTCAGAGGAACTACCAGTAAGATTAAATTTAGGTTTCCAGATTTKAAAAATGTTAATGAAATTAGAAGGTTTTTTCCCTCGGAGTTTGTGGTTTTGACATTTTGCAACTAATGACCAAACTCAAGGTTTGACTGATCAGAAGTCCAGCAAAGAAGACCGGTTTTTCACTTGAACATATTCTCAATTCAAACCTCTGTCTGCTATATGTAACACAGCACAACAAAAAATTATTGCTTTTGGGCTTACTAATGGCTTTTCTGCACTTGGCTTCATCTTCTTGCCATAAATCAAGTTCCAAGTGACAGTAGCTTTTTGCAAAAAAAAATAGACCTGGCAACTTTTCAGCCTCACAATTCGCTTTCTTTGAAAGTCATTTTGCTGCAGGTATAATGAAGAGGGTTTCCCAGATAGCCTACTTCCTTATCTRTACAGCCAAAACCCAAATAAATCTCTGTGTGAACATTACGATAGAGGTTGTCTATACAGATTTGTTTATCTTAGCAGCTAGGCTGATAATGCCATTTAAGACTATATATTTTATGGAAATAAATTACAGGCCTAGTGAAAACATGGCATTGCAACAGGTGAAACAATGGAACATATGGAAGCTAAGTTGAGCTTTTGATCTTGGTACTAAGCTAGGCACACTGAATTTCATTATTTTAAAAAAAATGTACTTTTTAACTGTCATTTCTAGCCATGGTCATAAAAAATGGATTTCTTTAAAAGAATATTCACTGTAATGAAGMACAGTACTTAGTCAGGTTAGACAGGATACAAAAACACGGCTATCATGTTCCAATACAATTTTTTTGAAAGGCTGGGAATATGAATGAGCATAGAAAGAACCAGATGATTTTATGTGCAGAATAAGAACTTATGCTGACTAAAAACCAAGTGATTTTTGAAGCTAAAATTCTGCAGCATTCTTCTTTAAATAGTCTAAGTTCTAATTRATGTCAAATAAAGAATAATTATTATAAATTAATATAATATGTAAATATTTTGCTGTTGCCATATTAAGCATGCACTGACACTGTAGGTCACAAGATGCATTCAAAGTGCTAAAATGCTACTATTACTATCTAACATCTTACCTCACAGTAGATTCTTTGCAACAGTAAATAATTTTAACAGAATAKTTTAAATCACTATGGACATAGGACACAAATTTGCACAATTTTTTCTTTTGTAATTGAAGAAATTTCATGTGCTGCTGACCTAGGAGCGAGATGCTACTTCCTGCATCTTGCTGTGAAGTGAAACACAACATTAGTAAGCCAGGTGCAGCACTTACCATCAGTTTAAACCAAGCACTGAAAATACCTGAAGTTATATAYATTATACCAGGATTTTATTTCCTGTCTAGGCCTTAGAGTATTTGTAAGTTTCTCCCTCCCAGTATAGCCACTTAAATCACAGTTCTTTCAACCTCCTGCCACACTAATGCAACAAAGCCTCCTTGCCTTTGTGGAATCAACTGAAAGTCACTGCTTCAGAACTGTTTCATTTCTAGTCTTAATAAACAGAATACTTTTGTTTTGTCGAGGTCTATTGAATTTCATCTTCCTTTTGCTGTCCGTATGTTTGCCAGAAATATTTAAAATAATTTAGTATGTGTTCTTCATTTAAGTTTTTGCTTCCTATGTTAAATCCTTGAAAATTTAGGAATTACAGTAATAAATACTATTTTATGACCTATTGCCAGGCGCAGCAAGCTGAAGTATTACATGTGCTTTCTTTAATTTCTAAATTACTTTTTCAGATACGTGTGAAAAAGCATTCTTACTGGGCTTCTTCTGTATTTGAAGATTAGCACTTATTACATTAAAATGTGTTTAATCTTACTGTCACCTCAGTACACTAGTGTCAAACACATCCTACATTTCAGCAAATATTTCTGTCACCCTAATGGTACACTTGAAAAGACACAAGTGTTCACAGAAATGGCTAGCYTGGAAAAATGAAGACAAGCCTACTATATGAATATATGCCTTTTTCTAGTAATTGCCTTGGCTTTCTTACACTATATTAGACATCTCATATGAAGATTTGCTGTGATAAATTTAAATTAAATTTCAATTAAATTGAAACKATCAAGTGGCCAGTACCACTGGGTTCCTTTATAGATACAATGACACTGCCAGGGGTTGAGCAACTGATCACCATATCATCTCCTTAAAGTCCCTAGAATTACATTGCTTTTTAAAATCAGCATGAAATAATGACATGAAAAAAATCCCTAGAATTCTTTTGTCAATTTTACTTTTGTGTTGTGCAACTTTAAAAATTGCATTGCTAATTAATATCACAAAAGTTTGTTAAGTTAGTGGACATACAGATAYATAAAATGCATCCAAAGTTGAGGCCACAGATTATACAAACAACAGGAAACAWGGCATTTGATTAATTGCATTGGATTTCATTATTCCATTGGCTTCACTTGAGACAGCATGTTTAGGCAGTGAGCAATGGAAACCTGCACAATCTCAACACCTGATACTGAGCCAACAGCACTCTACASAAGGCCAAAGGCCTTAAATCCATGCATAATGACTGAACCCAGGAAAAGTTACTGTATTCTAAGAATTCTTGGCATATGAAAAAATATTTTGCACTTTTTATTTCAACTAATTGAAAAAGACAAATGGCCCACCATTTTCTACGTAGATAAAAAGAATCACAAAGCAAATTTGAATGACAGTTTTATTTAAATTTAACTATATCACATGCAGGAAGAAAATAGGAGAATTTAAATTTTATATGCATAAAAAATAAACACACAGCACTACAAAATATCAAAATTATAGCACAGATATATACCTTTCCCCCTGCCCCACTTTCCTTGCTCAGAACAGMTAACAGTTTTACACACAGTAATGCTCCACCATTTCTTGTAAAGATAGTTTTTAATATCACATCCATATGCTGCTACTATCTGGGTCTTTAAAAAACCAGATGAAATTGGTTCCTTATTGTATATAGCTGGTCATAGCTCTTAGGATATATMATGTTTTAGTTCTGATCTGACATAACCTGATACTGATTCTGCTGGAGGAGGAATATAACTCCTCCCCGTACYATTTCCTTTTCCATTGGTCTTACTATCTATATCCATTGGTCTTACTATGAGATTTCTGATGATGAATGGATGATTATCTGTGAAAAAGGATTGACTCATCATAGCTATCAATGGGTGAGGGAAAAAAAGTATAAAACAAATATATTTCAGAATTTATCTGCTCAACATGGCTTATTTTGCATTTTACAAGCATCTAACATATACTCACCGYGGGTATGAAAAATGTCTATAATTCTATATGCAGTCATTAAATAGCAGAATACCTAAATGGGGGTCCTGCTAAAATTAGTCACTTAGCTGTTGTCTGAAAGTATTTAACAGGTGTACATTCTTAGCCAAAACTGTCAACGAAGAATTCTTTCAAGCTAAACAGAGCTGCTCTGCTTTTGTCCAGCTGTATTTCAGTTTCTCTTCTTAGAGCACAACTGTGAGCCATCTTTTTATGAACTATCATCCGYAAGTTTATTTTCCTTCATGGATATACACAGTAAGTACAAATACAATATAGTCTAGCCACATTACTGATCTGAAGCCAATGTTTGTCTCTTAGGAACATCAWACTGCTGTAAAAAGGTATGACATAATTGATTTTTCTTCTACTGCCAGTATTTCATAAAATAAAATTAATCCTATCCACAAGTATGTGAAACTGAACTGGGTAACTTTACAGCATTTTATGTAAAACAGAAATTTGGCTGGATGAAATTCAGTGACATGTGAAATTCATTGAGAACTAGAAGTAAAATAAACCTTTGTAAAGACATGATAGGTTGTAACTGGCAGCAGGAAAACTTTCTCCATATACGTTGATCAAGCAAACACCACAGAACAATCAATCACCTTAAAAGAATATGTAGGATGACAAAGAGCTGAAATTAATTTCACCAGTAAAAAAAATGTAGGGAAAAAGCACAGATTTCTCAAAAAATTTTGATATCTCTGGACACCTTCTTACAGCATCTTTAAAGATCTTACATCAGCATACTCCTGATATTCCTAAGTAACTAATCTCTGAAAGTTKTGACTACAGGAATTTACAATGATAATCAAGAAATGTGGGACTGCTGCTTCAMTAATTTTCTAAAGTGACATGTCTACTTTTTGCAAGAAGCTTTCTAATGTTGTCCTGGGGYGACTTTATGATGCTTGTATCCCCAGTTKTCTGTTCTGTTTATGCTGGATATTAAGTTCTGCACCTTACTGACCRGTTCTGAGMGTGAATGAGGAGAAGCCRCAGTTTGTTTTCAGACACTGCCCTTGCTGCCCCGCATCCTGCTCACAGACTGTRCTGGCTGCAGCACGGACAGCAGGACACAGCTCCTTTGCTTTTAGGCGGTTTTTAGCTAGCTGAGGCAGAGAAGTTCCCCAGACTGTGGTTTTTCTTTTTCTTGGAACTGATCAGCCTGCTCTGGACTGAAAACCCAGAAAGACGCCGGAGCTCACACCTGAGGCCCAGGACTCTGCATTCCGGCACGAGAGAGACTGACAAGAGACTGAGCAGCCGAGCTACACCCCACGGCGAGGGCCTTCTGAATTTGCCCTCTCTTCCGAACAGCCAGGGGTTTTATTGTTTAATATTATTCCATTTTTTTCTGCTGGTGAATAGTTTGCTTGTTAAATAAACAGTTTTTTCCCCACTTTTCTCCAAGGAAATGTTTTCCTCAATGAATTGGGCAAGGGGCCACTTGAATCTGCTTTCTAGAGGGACCCCTTTGGAAGTTTCCTCCCACATTTGGCCTAGACCAGGACTAGCTTTGAGTTCATGAGTGTAGTAGCTTACTTATAACATAAAGGTATGCAAGAGAAGGGAAGACTTGTAAAATTCAAACTAAGGGGAAAAAGTGAACCAAAATATTCCCTGAATGAATAAAATGTATTTGATAAATTTTGCATATAGAAACATGAGTCAAAATATTAAAGAAAAGCATTAACCATAAAAAACATTAGATGAGGCACTTGCCAGARACTTCTTACAATACTTACAGCAGTTAAATCATTTTCATATATCTTAAATTGTTACAACATAGTCTTTTGAAGAACTATAAGAAGTCAACAATCAATGCCTGTTAAATCAGCACACTCAAGAGCACATACCTAAAAGCTGAACTCAATGCCCTGCTTCATGTATTTACAGTGATAGACCCTTGTATGTTTACTGGTTGTTACAAAATTTATTAGGTGCAGTACYTTCTAAACCACTACCATGTACATGCTTGCAATTAACATAACTTAAAGTACCTTTGAACTCAGCTATGGGATATGAGAATATATGAGAGACATTATTTTGTATCCTTTTCTGGCTCCTAGTTAAATGTCATCACCTCATCTTTATAAAGATCAATAAGTTATTAAGTATTTAAAACTGTACTGCATGTAAGGTTAATATTTATTTGCCGAAATTAATATTTGCATACCAAAGAAAATATTTCAAAATAGTTTATAACATTACAGATAAATATTTCTAATTCTGTACTATTTCATAAGCCATTTCAAGAAATCTGCATGCCATTCTGTAACTGTTTGTAAGAGTTTTTTTGAGCTAAAGTTGTAYTGTCTACTGCTCCTTTTGTTGCACTATTTCACAAAATCCTATTGTATGATTTTCAAGCAGCTGTGTTTCATTTCTTAATCCTCACTGCACAGCTACCCAGGAGAGGCTTTACAACATAGACTGTAAAGTAGCATTTTCTCAGCAGTAACAACAGTGTTCCTCTTCAAAAAGAGGCTTAATAAAAATAGGACCGTAACAAACATGCTAGCTCTTGTCACAAGGTGCTACACATCGCATGACCACTGAAAGTTTAGGAAGTTTTGAGAAATCATACTCCTTTGGCTCTTTAAAARTCTTATCATGCAATATATGACTGAGATAAATGTCTTTCCAGTGTATTTAGCTCATGCACAGGTATTTTCTTAGTTCCTGTATTTCTCTTCATTCCACTTTSAAAAGCCTGTCCTAGTAGCAACCACCTGGCACTAATCACTGTGACTMTACAGCAAACAGTTTCAGATAAACACTGGTGTACATGGTTTATACAGTTACAGCTGGAACATAGCAAATTTCTCCTACTGTGCAGCTAATATCCAAAATATGAACAGTCCTTGCTCCCATTTGTCTAGAAATGAGAGACATCCCACATTACATTTTCCAACACCATAGCCGTGCCACTCCATTTCTCTCATTTCTATGCCCTCTAAGATAGCTGTCCCAGATGAAAGATTACTTCAAAACAGTATTCAAAAGAGTTCCTTCTCATTTCAGTACTACCAGGCAAAGTGAGAACACAGAAATGAGCTTGTAAAATCATTGAATCCATTGCTAGCAGCACAAACAAAAAATACCTTGAATTTATCATCTTGGATTTGGAATTGATTTGGGTCTTTTTTGGTTGGTTGGTYGCTTCTGTCTAGTTTTGGTGTTGTTATTTTGTTTTAATGTGGAAAGTTTTGCACTTCTGAGAGTCTCATAAAAATTTCTCACAATTACCTTAATATCTGTGTGTATCACTGGACAGGGAACCACTGTACAGTAAGTTTTTTTTAAATTTCATTTTATGCAGCAGTGAATGTTTGACATTGAATCTATCAGTTTCTAATAATATAAAAATGAATAACCACCCTAGTCACGTTCCCACAGAAATTTTACTTCTTTCAGGCTTACATACTGCCTTTGGTACACTCTACATCCTTACTTAAAACCTACGTGTGCTTTACTCACACACCTTGGTAGCAGTTGAAGCTAAGGCTTCTTGATGCCTTCACGGTCTTGTTAAAACTTTATAGAGGGATAACAATAATGTGGGGTTTTTTTAATGAAAAGTGGATTCTTGAAAATGAACTGACTAGAATTGCTGCTGGTTTCTTTACTAGAAGGAAGCACCTATCTCCCCCTTTCAGAACAATTTATGGACTTGTATATGACACTTGAACCCTTGTTCTACAGCTAGGGACAATGTTTGATATCCGCCATTTGCAAGACCTTTAAACAGACTGAGGCGGCTTTAACATGAAATGAATAGACAGTAAAAGGAAAGCTATTTCATCTCCAATGTCTGGGAAGTATAGCAAGATCCTACACTTTATTGCTTTTTATTGCTTATACATGGATCACAGAATAGGTAGGGTTGAAAGGGATCACAGTGGGATCATCTGGTCCAGGCTCCCTGATCAAGCAGCATCATCCCACATGGCAGAGGATTGCATCCTGACAGTTCTTGAATATCCCTCGTGAGGAGACTCCACAACTTCTCTGGTSAATCTAYTGCAGCGCACAGTCACCTCCACACTAAAGCAGTTCTTCATATTCAGATGGAACTTCCTGTGCATCAGTTTTTCTTCCTGTTGCCTCTTGTCCTTTTGCTTGGCACCACTGAGAAGAGCCTGGTCCATTCTCTTTGTACTTTCAGTTACTTATAGTTATTGGTAAGATCCCATCTCAATTGTCTCTTCTCCAAGCTAAACATGACCATTTCCCTAWGCCACTCCTCACAAAAGGGATGCTCAAGTCCCCTCACCAATTTTTTACACCTTTGCTGGACTTGCTCTAGGAGCTCCACATCTCTCTTGTACTGAGGAGMCCAGAAATGGACRCAGAACTCTACTCACTAGGGCTGAGTAGAGAGGGAGGATCATCTCCCTCAACMTGCTGGCAATGCTCCTTCTAATGCCCCCCAGAACACYACTGACATTCTTGGCTAGAAATGTATTAACACTGATAAATAAAAGAAAGCTCTCTGTTCCACTCTTATGGTTCTCAGCACAAACTTTCAAAACAAAGAGCTCCAAAATAAATAGAATGGGATTCCTCTTGTCTTCCTGTTTCCGACATGGAACTTCCAGACTTCTCTTTTCAAGCCTTGTTTCTCTTTAAATTCAACATCTTCAAATGGGTGACTCTGTCCTGGAAAGTAGCCAACTTCTTTATATATAGAAAATCAAAAGAAGTTTCCAATTATCTCACACATTTATTTTAGTCCAGACTCTCACAATATTCAGCCTAACAAGTGCAAGTCTAGCCTGGAATGTTTCCTGAATTACTCTAGTAACGGAAAAAAGGATCCAATATTTTGTCTCTGGTAAGGCCTTGAAATGTTATCATCTGTAAATGCCTTTTCTGCCCTTCTTCCTTCTCACACTGTAAACTTCTRACACCTAGAAGCTAAAAATTTATATTCATAGCTCTTGGAGACCCAAATACTAAGAATTCATCATAGTATAGGTACCTAACAAAACACAGTAGCATCTGTAATGCATGGAACTAGTTACTCTACACAGCCGTGGATAGAAAAACTGACAAATTTAGCTATAAAGACATGGACATATCAGCAAAACTGTTCCGTGCTGCAGAAATTATTTGTAGCAGTCAAGCTGGGATTTGTGAAACRAACAATCAAACAAAATGAATGTCRGTAGACACTTCTGCTCCTGGAGYTACCCTGAYTYCACTGACATTCCATATTAGGGTTRTAATAYTTRTGGGTTGAATTAGAGTAAGATCTGACTTCCAYCTCTGGGTGACATCTTGCAAGAGGTACAAWTGCCAAACTGTGTCTGTGATAGAACCATTGCAAAACAATTAGAAGAACATAGGAAAGTTATATAGGCATCTTCTGCAATCCAGAGTCACATACATACTACAGGGATGAGTAAAACATAAGCAACCACAGATGCCACTCACTCTGTTTTGTATTTCATTAAATCTAGTTGATTCCGGTTCACATCTATAATATATATTTATTCCTACAGCAGTTACGTGAGGCAGAGGCATCCTTTCCCAAAAAGGCATAATCAATGAGTGTTTTTCCACAATGCTACTGYTGCAGACTGTACAAGGTGAAGATTTGTGTAAGTTTGCAAAGCAAAGGCTTTGCAATAATAGAATTATCTTCCAGGCTAATGCCCTTAGCGCTGAATTATGCCATGTCTTGGGAAGTAATACAGCAAACCATTTTAGTTTTAGCAATTCAAAATTTTAACCCCACCAGAACTTCCTAATAATGCCCTGTTTCTCTGCAGGCTCCTTGCTTTCTCTGATGTTACCCCTTTATCTAAATCCACAGCCACAGTATGCTCACGAGTTCTCGTGTGTTCCCAGTTTTAGATTAAATCCATAAATCTACTCCTGGGGCAAATATATTTCAGCAGTTGCAAAATCCATATGTATTATGGTTGGATACAATTCTCAATCTTTATATTTCAGTGGTTTTAATGAAAAAAATTAAATTGGAATTTATTTTMATTTTAACTTCATAGCCAATAATATA
The DNA here is from genome assembly GCA_902810485.1 of Alauda arvensis. Taxonomy (NCBI): domain Eukaryota; kingdom Metazoa; phylum Chordata; class Aves; order Passeriformes; family Alaudidae; genus Alauda; species Alauda arvensis. The sequence goes on along the minus strand of CADDXX010000244.1, from coordinate 904,454 downwards.
TTGCTCATTAGTCATTTGCATACGCATATCATTACATACTGCTTTTAAAATAGGATGCAATACTAAGTGTTGTCTGAAGCAGGCACTGAGCCACTATTATTGYCCTTACTATCAAGCAGAAAATAGGCAGCAAAGCTACGTATGCCTTACCAAAAATTGATTAATAATCCACAGGACTAGTAAAGACACAGACAACATTGTACAGTTAGTCAGACACTTTTGGCACTCAGACACCCCCTCTATCTTTTGCAACTGCTGTGGTTCTTGGTAGAGAGGTATGAGGGCTCTTACTTATCCACAAAAGTCAAAATGAGAACTTCKGTTTAGAGCACTCTCTTTCAAAACACATGCATGTACATTTCATGACCAGCACTCTCGTACTACATTGTAAGAAACCATGAAAACAAAGAACATCTCCACCTGAGTTTTCATGCTGTTTTTTACTTTTYCTTGCTCCTCTTCCCAATCTCCCTTTTATTTGCAAAACTTTTAATGGAATATAAAAATGTAATTYTATGTTCATTTTCTACAGTGTGGAAGCCGTACATAAAAAGTGCTCCTATCAGTTGACAAAGCAAGAACTTAGGGAGTTGAGAATAGGTCCATGACACTTAAAATATYAATCTATCAACATTCCTGTTTTCATTGGCTATATTGGGAAGAATTTTTAAAAGACAATACAATGAACAATCATAGCATTAGAGGTCAGAATTTTACATACTGAAAAGGTTTGCTTACATCAGACTTCCTAGAAGAAAAAATGTATGTAAATCCTTAGGGTTACTATTTGATATATATGCACATAGTATTGCTAGTTGTCTCCAACATTAAAGTCAGGACTGTCTGTAATGATTAAAATAGCTAATAAAATYATAGAAAGTTTTTTTCCTAGTAAAAATCCAACTTCAGAGAAAAAAGAAAAAAAGAAATCTTCTTCTCATCCTATATTGCTTGGGCTAGAGGATCAAGAAAAAAACATATTGCAATTACACATTCCGCAAATTTTCCTCGAAATGCTGTAAAGCTGTACAATCATCTGCAGTTYCTATAAAAAAGCACCTACTAATTCTGCAAACCTTGTAATGCCATGTAATAACAAAATACAGGACAGTAATCTTCAATCATAAAGCCAGCCCTGCAAACTGAAGAGTATGATATTTCATTAAGTGTCACCAAATCCAGTGTCTATTCATTTCCAGGTGACAAAACAGAWTGTTCAGGTCATTTGACTACTAGAATTTTCTCCCGAGTGTTATCTAGACAGTAGGCTTGGCAGTACATTAATATCATCATCCCTGACAGAGTTGAAAAAATTGAATTTTGCCTTTACTGTTTTCAAAAACTTCTTATTGAAGTAATAAAGTTCAAGTGACATATACCTGAAGAGGAAGAAACCTTCACTTTTTAATAATTGTCTCCTGCAGCAGCTTAACCTCATGTAAAAACTGTTCATGCAACTTTCCAAGGTCACTGTTAATTGAGCAAATTTCTGTGTAAATGCTGATTGAACAAAGCTAAGGTACCCAGAGCAGCACTAAAATGTCARTCAAATGCATTCATAAAGTGGTTGTCCTAAGCAGTAATTGATGTAATAATCTGTTGTGTGTGGCACTTCTGTTTCACTTATTTCTTCCTTTCTTTGTTCTTATCTGTCATACACTACATACCCACATTACCACTTGTTGGTCAAAAGACACAAACAGAGTTGTCAAGTATTATGTAAAAAAGTTTATAATGAACAGCATCAAGACCAGAGTAAGGTCCATTTGTAAAGAACTGTATTTAACTTTGCCGTAGAGAATCCTCTACTCTACAACAATGTAGCACTTTCAGCTCCATGAAGTGAATTAGTTAGGCTCAGAAAGAACTTACCACGTAAAACAGTGAGYCTCGTGGACACACTTATTTCGCCAACACTGTTGGAAGCCACACATTCATAGATAGCTTCATCCCGCGGTGTGCGCAGTGGCTGTATTCTGAGAACTGATCCAGATCCATCATCAAACTCTATTACCTATAAAAGGAAACAAAAGCTGTCACAGAAGTTGTTACAAATACCTATGTATTATATATACCTGTGTATATATCCCTCAGCTAATCTGTTCATGAACAGTGGCCTGTTGTTATTCCAGTCACCAAAGACAGGTTCATTTTTCAAATTTATSTACCAGGACAAATTCCAGTCATATGGGAAAATATTTAAGTAGCAATACTTGGGACATACATTGCTGTTCTGTGACTACTCAGTGGCCACTTTAATACAGTTTAAAGAACTACAAACCAAAAAACAAACTAACCCAGCAAACAAGGGCTGTAGAAAAAAGTCTGTGACTYAATGATCTCTTATTCACCACCAATACCTCTCAATTCCCTTTGCTAAAGCACTCTACCTTCAAATGACAATTACAATCATTTTAATTGCTGCCAGCTGTATTCCCTCTAACAGAGTGCAGCTCTGATTTGGCTTCAAAGTTAAAAAATTGTCTGCAATTTCTGAACCAAACAGGATGACTCAGTTTAGCTTTATATTTAATCCACAAAATAAGTAAATTTATCCAACAAATTTAGGAGACTAAATTATAAGGCTAAACTTCTAAGATTTAGTTTTAGACTTGCAATATTCACACAGGAAGTAATAACATTTGCATGAGAAAATTCACTGAAGAGATCTTATTTCCAAATATTGGTAAGTACTGTGATGCTCCATAGGTGCTTGAAAAACCTTCTTAAWAATTATGTAATRGCAATAATCTATTAAATCAACTTTTTAAAAAAGAAATTTWAAAAAAATYACTGAGARGTATCASTGCTACCATCAGGTAAACAGCACTTCTAAACAAAGCCACAATTTTGTATTTTGTTATTCTCTAAAAATAATTAATATCTGTATATATATATATGCATACACAAAGTTATTAACATATATGCCTATCTGCACATCTGTTTGTGTCTTTCTGTCTCACTTCCCACAAGCAACCTAAGAGATCTCTGTAYATGTTGGCAATAAGAGAGATATAAAGTCAGGGGTTAGAAATGATGGTAAATATGCCCTGCATTTCACTTTTTAATTGTAGGAATTGCTCGGCTTCTGCTCAGTGTTAGGAGAGGTGAAAGTAAGACAAAAACCCTGGGGTTCTTTGATACTGAATTTGTTTGATAGCCCACAGGATTTGTTACTTTTTCTTGTTCTTTCAATAAAGCCAYTGCCTTAAACAAATCTACACAAGACAAAATAGCTACTCGATGTTAGCACAATTAAAAGAATGACTAGAATTCTTGATAAATTGCCATTTATGAGGGAGAGAAAAATTTCACAGTCTTTAAGCAGTCAGACTAACAGTTTATCGATAAAAAAATGGATGCATAGACATACTTAAAGAAGAGTAATTGCTATTGTTTAAACCTGAATGCTGAATAAACGTATCTGGACATATACTGAAAACAACTGCAGCAGATTGGATACTGCAGAGATTAGGTTTCAAGTCTGKTGTCTCAAAAATATGTATCATAAAAGGGATTTATTTTTCATGTGRTGAGTTCTCCCCTTTCCTGCTAGTTAATTCCTAACTCTTCCCCATCTATGCTTGAGATTTTATTTCTTTTATGACAGATTTTTTAATAAAAGCAGTTTTGCACACAGAATTATGTCATTTTTAACTTTTATTTTTCCCTTTTCTATTCTTTTTTAAGTTCCTCTGAGAAGGACTTTTCAGCAACTTAAATCAGATTTTTGTAATTCCTATTATTTGAATTAATTTCAAGGAAGAGGAGCAAAAAAGGACCCTCATTCAGAGTCTATATCTGCAATAYAAACAAAACCTGAAAGATTAAAAGAGACCCTCAAGGTCTTATYATGTATTTTAATTTCAGAAGCAATGCCTAGCTTTCACTGCTCAGTAAGTTGGGAGAATTAGCTGGTGAGCAAGAAATTTCAATGACAATACATAAAATATATAAACAATCAAGAGAGAGAAAGTAAACTATTTGTTGCCCAATTGCTACATACATCAGCAAAAGAGTTGTGGTTYCATGCGGGGGACAAATTACCATGACAAGTTTCTTGAAACCCTGTATGAGGCTGTCCAAGTTTATTAAATTATAGAAAAGTAACCCCCCACATCCCTGGGAAAGCATGTAGGTAAGATGGACCACTAGAATCTTTTCCATCTGTTTTTACTATATGAAGAGAGGTGTCCAGGCAAAACATTTTGATGTCTTTCATCATTAGGYAACACAGAGAAATACACAGACTGTTAATGTGAAAGGAGAGGATAAGAAAACAAACTAAATACTCTCTTATTGATTCAGCTGAAAATCTCAGACATTTCTTGTTTCCCAAATGTTTCATATGTTTTTTTTTTAATCTCATTTCTACTGTTGTTCCTTTCTTATTTAGAGATTCTGTGGCATGAATTAATGACCTTACTTTGAACAGGAAGAAAAGTTGCTTAAGTAGATTTTGATGATTTAGTATGCACACTTTGTAACTGCTCTGCTCAGTGGACATGATAAAAATTATAAAACACTTGGCAAGTGTCATCTATTTCTTTGAAATACATTCCATCSTACTTGGCTACACTGTTTGTTCAACAGTCCACTAAAGGCATTTTTAAAACATTTCAAAGTGTTTTCTATAGTTACAGTCAAATAATTTTTATGGATATAAAACTACTTTATTTTTGCTTATTCTCCCTGAAAACAGATTCACAGAYACCGAGAAAGCAGTATTTTAAGGAAATAAACCATGACATATTCCAGAATAACACACAGTAAACATACACATGCACAATCTTTCTCTGTTTAGAATTCACTTTGAGTGAAAGTTCTGTGAATTGAAGAGGATAAATTGTGTAGAATTTATGATAAAACTTCTGTGTTAATCCCCCCTAGCCAATTACAGCTCTGCATATGCTCTGCAAAGTGCAACCAGTTTTTGGCACTAGGAGGTAACGTTTAAATTAATGACTTTGGTTTTCATGTTGTAGTAAATACACAAGCCAGAAATGATAATGGTTAATGAGCTAATTCCAATGTCTTAAGATATTTATTGAACCTAAAATCAAGAAAGTAAATTTTGTTTATAGAAGAAATGCAGTTCTTCTAAAAAAAGAACTAACCTGAAAGCCAGGACAAGCAATCTTCAAAAATGCTAATACAAATTAACATAAAGGACTTTAATAYTCAATTGGTTGCTAATAACTATATGTTAGATCATTTCCTCATAAAATGCATGTCACAACTGTTTTATAAAAAAGTCATTAATCACTGAASAGTTGTTTTTAAGAAAACAGAAGTCTCTTATCTAACACTGAAAACATTTAAAAGACAATTATACACTCTTAGTGCCAGTTTCGATATCTCTTCTAAAAGGTTTCTCCCATTTTATGAGTTTTTTCTTCATGTTAAAGGTCAATCCGTATTTGACACTAATTATTCTTGCCACTACAAGAGGGAATAATAGTTGTTTTCTTATTTCCCCTAAATAACCAGAATCCTTTGAAAAGATTATTTTTAGTTTCCTTTAACCAAACGTTGTGGAAAGAAATATCTTTCTCCAAGCCTTTTCCTAATTTATTGTTAATAAAATAATCATAAGCAAGTAAATTTTACTTCTCTTCAGCAGCAGGAACTACAGAGCCCCTTTCATCTCTCTCCTCAAAGGGGTAAGGAATTGTGGCAGCAGAAGCAGCCAAAGACTAGGCCTGCTCAATGCACCTTGTCACAAAAGGAGGTGGTTTGCTCTTTGAAGACAGCAGTCACTGCTCAACTCATGTCCCCATCAGCTCCTTCRTGAGACAGCAAACTGAACAGAGGCACCACAGAGCTCCTCAGTTCAAACATGCCAGCAGCAGCAGTTTTCTCTTCAATGGTTCTATTCATAAACAATTTTCAAAATTAACAATTTCACGAGACTATTCCCACCAAATTATCCCTGAATAGTCAATGCTATTTTGCTAAATCACTGTTAATAAAGCATACATAGTGGGATTAAAAACAAGGTTGGAATAAAATGTTTTCAGAGGAACAGAACAATGGACCTAATACCTCAAATCTCTGATTGCTGACTTTCTTTCCTTTTTTGTTCCAGACAATTTTAGGTCTTGGATCTCCTGTGGCTTGACAGATGAATGAGGCGACTCCTCCTGAAACCCCAGTCTGGTCAACGGGAGTTCTTGTAAACTTTGGTGGTGCTGAAACAAACAAGATAATTAAAGAAATTAATCCAAGCAGTAAGCATAAATTTTTAAAAAGTCACCTCAGGATTTCAAAATTTAAAGAAGAAGGAAATGCTTTGTTTCTCCAGTGATATCATTCACCTGCAAGAGAAAGCATTATTAAAAAAAGCCCTAAAAGGTCAGGAAAGTACTTACAGATTTTACTAGTGAAATTTCTATTAAAACTGAAATCTGATGGCATTGGAATACTAAGATCACACATTATATTTTATCACCATTATAAATTAAAAAATTCAATTTGACTTCTGTTGCAAAATGAGCTCATCAATCAACAGGAATAGTATCATGATTTGCTACTTGATGCTATGATCAAGGGTGTCATGAAAACAGGATGCTCACCTTTGAGACATTAAAACCAGTGACATTTAGGAGAAAGCATTTGTAATTTTGCATGGTGGAGCTAAATTACTACGTATTAAGAATCCAGGCAAAAAGGACTGTAACAGAAGAGAGATTTATGCTTGAGCACAGTTTAGTGCATAGCTTCTGTTCACTCCCAAATTCTACTATGTTAGAAAGGAGAACTGAAAAAACATCCAACTACTGCAACAAGAAGAGGAAGAGAAATGGAGAAACAGTTTTGAAACTATGGAATGGCATTTTAATTCACTATTCTTTTTCCCATTATTTCCGTTACAACAAATTGAAATTATTATTTCATTTGTGGTCAGACAAAATTTTCAAATTTAGAGCAACACAATACATGACTTCTAAATATAAAATATCAAAGTCTGTAAGATGGCACCTAAACAGAGAAGAAAATATTGAAAAAATCCTGTAAATCTTTACATAATTATCTTTCTTCACAAAAGAATTTTTAAAGATATAATACACCTTCAGATAATAATTTAAATTATTATCTGAAGGTGATATTGTGAGGACTTAAGGACAATAAGGGGTAAAAAACCTAGGTCTTTGCTATGAAGCCATCCTCCATAGTAGTTGCTTTATACSATCTGTTGCAATTCATTTTTATTCTCATCTTCATATATCAGTGGTCAGCTCCTTTATGTTTCCTACCTCTTCCCTTTTTTTCACTTTCCTCTCTTAGTTCTGACAGGCATGTACCTGTACYAGTTTTCATTTCTACATTGCTGTTCTTTAGTTCTGTTGTCTAATCCCTTTTTCTGCCAACTGTTCTTTCCACAGGCACCATTTCCTGTCAGCATGTTTATTTGAACATAAGAAACCCAGCAGACTATGGTCATGCATGTAGGCAACACTGGAAGAAATAATGAGATAGTTTAAAATGCTAAGATGCCATTTTACAAAATGAAACTAGGGGAACTTTTTACCCTACTCCTAATGTAAAAAAGGGCATTTAAAAAATACAATGCTCCTGAAAATCTGCATGCTCTTTCTTTAGTAGAAATGTCAAGGAAATGTGTTAGTTTTTAACACTTCAGAATGCTCAAGGGTCCTAGAAGTACCCCCTCTGCTAATTCTCCTGATGAAAATTTACCTAAACCCAGCTGCAAGAGCACATCTCAGCAAAACAGTGTTCCACTCCTGCCATGGGGAAATTATGAAAGAACTTCTCTGATGTCAGAATTTGCCAAAACCATAGCAAATAAAACACACTTAAGTGTGCTTTTTCACTTAAATGAAAAATCTAGAAATCCTTTCCAAAGCCACAGGCTTTAYGTCTGGACCACAAAAAAGACAAAAATATATTCTGATGAAGAGCATCTGGTTTCAACAAAACTGCTCTCTTTGAACCCTTTCTATCTGTGTTTTAACTCAGCACTGTGATACATAAAGAGACATGACTGAATTTGATGCACTGACATTCCGTGGCACAAGTTGTGATCGTGGGCCACCAAGTGAAAAATGACACGCTGCCATTCTCTTTTAAATTTTCTTTTGACATTTTGTGAATTCAGTATTAGACCTCAAGCCACTGAGAAGAGAAACACTTCCTGAGGAAGTCCAACCACACAGTGATTATGTTTAGTAGCTCATAGGCAGCAAATAGCACTTGCAGCAACAAATTAAATTAAAAATCTTTCACCAAACTTAACTGYTGTAAGGGGTACAACCAGTTTTACAGCAATTTCTTAATGTAGAACTGTCCAAAATCKGGTGAAGGACTGACTATAGGACTACAGCTGCCACGACTCCTTACAAAAATTTGTTGCCAGCTTCTGCAGAKCTTTATTATCTATATTGTGGAGTTTCAGAAATAGAGCTGAATACTTAACATGGCTCCACCTACCYGAACAACAGTATTTTTGCCATATTATGTGAATTTCTGCTGGACCAACAATTAGTAAAGCTGTTGTATGTTAATCACATAGCATTAGAGACATAGTGTTGGACACAGAAAACAAGGGCRCTTTGTACATGATGATGCAACTTTCAACTTGTGGATATTTTTCAAGGAAAACAAGGTTTTAAGGTTGTGTATAAAATCCACTTTCTTGTATGAAGTGACTAATATTACCTACATCAATAAAAAAGCTTCACAGTCCAGTATAGAAGGGAATTGGGGTGATCTCTGTCTTTCACTTAGACCATAATCTAGCTGAAAAAAATAAGGTATGTATCTGAAGGTCATACATACATACCATAGAAGGTCAGAGCTTCTTTTTACATCAGTAACTAATTCCTATTAAAAACATTGCCACAACTCTCTTCCAATACATAATATTGGAAGCAAGTCAGTTATCTTTCAGGTATCATATGATATCAGAGAAGATAAATTATTATTAGAAGATAAATAAATTTATAAAATTATCTGCCATGGAGACAGGTAAGTAGTACACAATCCTGCTTTTTATTACTCAGTCAACACGTTCATCTTGTTACACATAAAGCAACCACCATCAGTGTGAGGGTATGTGGAATCATAACCCAGCAGAAGCAGAAATGAAAAGTAGTACTTGTTGCCTTTATCTTTATAAAGGTTGTTAATTAAGGTTTGACACAAATTATCTCCACAATTAATGTTGTCAGTTTCTTGACACTGATTGTGACCTAAGCTGCTAGGCACTCTGATAGCAAACACAATTAAACTRCACACACAGTTGTGCTTATTAACATGAGGGCAATTTTGATTGAGAACTGACAACTATTTTCGATCTCCCTTAACAACAGCAGTGCATAGTTCAAGAAAAACTCTCCACATCACAGTTCATTAAGCACAGCAACAATCTATATGGGAACCTTCCACTGCAATTAAATCTGCCAAAAAAAAAAAAAAAAAGAGATGTAATATGTTACAAGTTATAGTCCCAGTCTTTCAACACTTTCGGAACTCTCCTTGGTAACATCAATAAATACAGTTAAAATAACAGACATGTGAATTAAAATAGGTGAAATTCATATAAAATCAGCATCTCATATTTCTGCASCTAAATTCTCTTGAGTTGAATAAAAATTGCTGCAGTATTATCTTTTAAATGCAAGAACACCCAAGTTTTGCTTGCTTATATGCCAGTGCCCAATTAGATATTCATACTAATAGTGAATTTTGATACCTTGTCAAGCTGGGAAAAAAAAAAATCAGAATGGGAGATACCTGTAACTTGGACTTATGAGGAGTACCACAAGTCTGTCACTCAAGACATGAGGGCTCCCACCATCTGCTACTTGGTATGCACTTCTTGCTGGGACTCTTGAGAAGCTGAAGTGACAACTACTAAATGATTGCAAATTACACTCTTAATATACAATGGAAACATTAATTTCTTGCTAGCTCACCTTAAATACACAGCTTGCATTTATTTGTTTTAAAGAGTTTGACCCCATAGAAATTAGGCTGCTGCCTCAATAAACAGCCAAGCTGTCCCCTCAGGGGGCACAGGAACTTCTGAAATAGAGATGGCTTACCACCATCRAGATAGAAGTGTTTTTGCACATTAYRGCTCCATAAAATATATTTTTAAYGGGACACTAAAATAACTCMTTTTGATTGGAACATTTGAATATCCTGGCACGAGCATAAGACATTTCTTTCTTCCCTTCTGYGCCTCCACATTGTCTTTCTAAAGTTCAAGTAGAATTCTGAAACTGTGAATGGAATTAATTCACATTTCATCACGTTATAGAATTATCTGTTTTAAAGTTGCTGTTCTGTTATCTGTTCTGTGCTTTAAGGATATGTTATACTTTTCATCTGCACTTAAAAAGTTTAACAAAATAGTTTTGAAATTACTACTTCAGCCCCCTTCTTTCCACAGCTACTACAAACTATTCTGGTGTAGAGACATTTTTGTGGACRTACTCCTCTAATGAAAAGGTGAATATGAGGATAAGACTTCACCTTCTTTGAAGTGAGAGCTAATAGGATGTCTGCAGTCCAACTAGAGCTAACTCAGCRTGTGAACTCACTACAGACAAGACATACAGAGGATGCAGACCCTAATACATTAGTTTCTAGATTCTCTGTTTGGGGTGTAAGAAAGTTCCTAGTATAGAATAATTCAATTTAGGACTAAACTTTATCGTATGCCTGAAAGATGAAAAAGTTTACTAGCTCACAATACAAATTGCCAAAAAACATATCATATAGTATTATTTGTAAGTATATATATAGAAAACTTGAATAAAGACATTAGAAAAAATTAAAAATGCAAAGACCCTTCTTTTAAATGCCTTATTTACTTATAAATTCACACATACTTGAGGAGACTCCTCARAAATTACAGCCAATTTTTCAGTCTTAAAGACTTGTTTTGTACCAATAAAAGCTGGAAGATGACAATCACAACTGTTCCCATGAAATGTTTTCAGCTCAGACTCAGAAATGAAGGTTGAGGGTAGAGTACACAAGGTGGTCTGGCACACATAGAGGCACCAGAATAACTTTCACTTAGCATAGTCTTACTGGTCTAGCTGCATAAAGTTTTGGGGGTATGCAACTGGACTCACTCTGAGCAAAAAATTCTGTAATGATTCTTCCCATGTCAAATTACACACTCAWAAATTTCTGACACAGTAAGAAAACAAATAAACAGAATTAAAAAACAATCACCAAAAAAATCCCCCARCCAAACAAAAAACCACCCCCAAACCAAAGCAAGCCAACACCTTTGTTTATCCCATTTTCCATGTTGCAACATTTACTGTATCCCACAGACTCAAGAGAAAATGCTGTATATTCTAAATAAAAGGGCCATAGACTGGTTCATATTTAGTGATGGTGAAGWTGTTGAAGACTCGTATCCAGGTAAAAATGAACAAACAGATAAATGTTGCACACAATCATAGTCTGATACTGTACTGATGCATTTGTTACTATTTTTACAATTCCTCCAGTAGTTATATATTAAAACACTATTATATATGTACATAGTACTTAATAGAAAATTATTTAATAGAAATTTCAAAACGCCCCTATATACAGCATTAGCTGCTAATTTACTCATTAGTAACAATCTTTGACTTCAGTTAGACTGATCATTATTACAAGTAATTGTTTCACCTTAATTCTAACCTGCACTTACAGAAGACCTGCACACTGGCTATGTGAGAAAAGCTAATTAGTTTCTACTTCTATAAAGATAAGAAATAATTTGTAATCATGAAATCTGCTTTAAGAAACTCCTAAGTTAACAAGCAGTATGTTCCTAAAAGCTCTTGTCTGTCAGTCACAAGCTGAGAATTTTTTTATATTTCTCACTGTGAACCCCTTAAAACTCCACCTGCCTTAACATCCTTCAGCAAGAAGAATAGCAACAACATAACCTTCAGATGTCGTCATACTCTGAGCAGTTGAATRGTTTTATTATCCTGTGATGAAAATTATCAGTTTTGCATTAAATGCATTTCAGCCATGCCAATAAAGTCCAGCTGAAAATCTTGATCCATTAGTTCACAGGAAAYATTTCTAGGCACAAACACATGTTCCCCAAAAGTCTGGGTAAAGGAAATCAAGATATTTTACTTTACAGGCATCACAGCATCCTCTTAAAAACTCGGCCCCTACAATACTCATAAAATCTTGGTATTATAATTGAAACACTCATCTCCCCACCTTCTTTCTGTTACATGTATTCTTTTAAAAGCAAAAACACTTGGAACAAAGTTCTGGTTTATTAGAGAGGTTTCTGGTTGGTTCTTTGGGSCTATTTTTCCAATTTAGCAGACATCTCCAGCTCCCAACCTTTAATCTGCTACAGCATACCCACCCTACAGATTTAGTTAGCTGCTCCAAAAAAAAAAAAAAATCACTTGCTGATCTCTCAAGGAAAATATGAAAAGTCAACCCTACCTTTCATRTTTTCAAATTTCCTGCAATGCACGGTGTCAGTGTAGTAGGCTGACCATTAGGTTCATTCTTCCCCAAAACACAAAGTCAAATTACAGACTTACAAGTAAGGCCTCACAAGCAGAACAGGTAGGTTACATTTTCCAAGAGGTCTAACGTTAAAATAGCAGGTATTTAATGTGTACCTCTAAGCTCTGCAAACCTTGTTACCAGCTCATTTCATTGTGGATTATGAATGCTTTTTTAGAGACAGACATTATCTGAGCCCTAGGGACATGGGAGGTATATAACTAACACAGACAGCAGCAGACATTTATTTGCCAACTAATATCGTTCACACACACATATGTTCATTTTTAGTAACTGTGAGAAAGAAAAAGGCTTTCACAAATATGAAGAACCTATGTGAAAAACCTGTGGAAAAAAAGCCCTTTACTAATAGTWTAGACCAATACATTTATATTTGAAGTATTAGGRAGTATTTATTGCTGTTCTTTTTCTATTAAAACTGTTGCAGGCAACCTACTTACAATGTAAAATAGTTGCCTGACAAATAATTGGGACATTTTGTGTAAAACTTAGACCAACCCATAACTATTGCCCTATCAGAACAACACTGTGCTAAGCCTAACAGGAAKCTATCACAGTCAGTCTCACAGATGATCAGACAAAACCACCCAAAGCCAGGCCTACTCCCACACCCATGCCCTCCTACACCTTCATTCCTCAAGCTGGGTGCACAGCCTTAGCTACCAGTGCTATATATGTATTCACTTAAAGACAAAATTTAGCCTCCATTTAAATACCGCTACAGAAAACAAAAGTGGTTTTACACTTGCTTCTARACCTCCCTTTACTTACTCCATGGTCTCTTCAGTTGTTTCTACACAAAAATTCTGGTTTACACTGGAGGTCAAGAAAAGAGAATCAGGAAGTTTGGCTCCAGTATTTGACTAACCTGAACACTGAAAGATGCAGGCGTATGACCAAGTAATACTTCACTATCCAGTAAATGCAAAGGAGGGCAAAAATTCTTCCCTTTTTTTTCCCATGCCTATTGGAATTACAATACTATTAACTCACTGTTCATGATATTAAACCAGCTGCAGATAATCCTTTAAGTCATAAGCACATGTTCAAATGCACAATACAAAACAAAACAGGTATAAGCTTCTGTAGATACACAGTATTTATCACAAAAGTATATGTAAAAGCTTGGTGGGACTTAATTTACCTGAGTTAGAAAGAGGACCTTGCTAGTAAATCCAGTACTAAGCCTTCTTTCAGCAGCAAATAAAAACCACGAAGCCTCTTGAATCTAAAAGGTTAGTGACGTGCACCACTTTATCCCCCAGGAATATTACATAACCTTGTCATATTCACTAATTTAACGAAAGGAAATTCTGCTTCAAAGCTCTCTACTGCTTCTTTTTCAAATTTTAATGTCTGCAGACTGCATATGAATTATTTGGTAACTGAGAGCTGACACTCCCTTTCAATGTGCAAAGTAAAAGCAGTGAATTTTAAAATGCCAGGCAAGCTGATCTCTTTCCAGAGTAGTTTTGCTCCAAGAGAAAGGTAGGAATAAACGAGACAATTTCAATTAGGGACTTGGAATATCTGGGTTATGACTAGAGAGATGATGACCTTTAGAAGTTTCTGTCTTACTAAAATTCTCAAAATACTGGTACCAAAATGAGGAAGCATAAAATTGGGGCACTGTAACAATGAAGTGAAGCTTCCACTCATATTTTATTTATCTAAAAACAAGAAAATGCATACCTTGCCATTTATACACAGGGCAAACTGCTTATTACTGACTGTGAAAGCAAAATCAACTACCTAGTAATAACACTGAGTCTACATACTAATATGATTCAGTSTTAATGCTTGACAAGGCATCCACATAAGCAAATTCTCATAATTCCAGTTCAAGCAGAAGTATGCATGTGTCTAATCAAATCTCACAGCCCATATGAACATATGCAATATGGGGCATTAAGGGGTTCAAGATGACTTTCTACTTGCAGACCAGCATTAGGAGATGACATGACTTGACATAAACATGATTTATTGAGCTAAAACGGTAAAAAAAAGACAGTATCATTAAGGCTGTTATTAAATAATATTAATATTTTTACAACAGAGTTATTAGAGACCCATAATTCTCTTTCCTTCTTAATAAGTTAGGCCTGCTTCATCCCAAAACTCGATTAACACCTCCCTCTATTTATAATTATAAACCAACATTTACCATTTACCTACAAGAATCAATCACATGAAACCTCACTTAGATGTCCAGCCCAGCAGCCTCTTACCAGCAAGCTGTGTGAGCTATGCAATGCAGCCCATCTTCAGCTGTACTGTAAAGACAGGTTAGCATGGCCCATAGGATGATGCACTGCTGATGCATAAGCAGACATTCATAAACTAGGTCAGAAAACTGTTTATAGATATTAAAAAAGATTCAGTGACTAAAGGCCCCAGTGGATTGTCCCAGTTCCTTGCCTACAAGTCACTTACAATACATCAGTGTGGTTAGCACAGCACAAGCAGCCTGCTCTGGGATATGGCTATGCACTGATTGGAATGTATTTACACTGGCAGTATTTTTGATACTGTATATTTTCAGAGTCCTACTGTGTTTAGRTCCTGTTGTAAACACCAACCACATTTTTCTTGTCATTAAGGACAATGCACTGCAAAAATGTGAGCAATACGACTCAAAAGGTGCTCAAGGTTCTCTGCTCCATGAAGCTCTACAGAAGCTAAGTCATACTAGATTGTCTCTTGTAAAGTTATGCTGCATAAATCTGAAGCACATCAAAGCATGTTAGAATATGAGAAATAAAACCACATACAAAGATATGCACAAGAGAGRTGTTGCCAGATCACAGATTTGATTAAAAAGCAGAAACATAACCAAAAGAAACATATCACGACATGAAGGTAAACCTGTAATCACCAGAAGTTCATTTCTGTTTTAGTTCTGATAAGTAATATCACTTCATACAATGACATCTATTCTACCACCCATTGCCTAAAAACACTGAAAACACAAGTATTTGATATCCTGTATATCAGTGTGGCATTGCACTTGCTTTACAAGAATCTTGTATGTTGTAYGGTTATTCAGGTTACCTCTGTGATTTTTAATATAACATCCAGTGGTTAGAGATACATCTAAAACAATCCCAACCCACAGTGCTGTGCCTGACTTAGATCTGTTTCATCTATCTCTCAATAACTCAATTTCCCATTCTGCTTTCTTTAACATAAATTTATTCTTTTTTTAAAAAGAGATACCAAGAAATCATAACACTACATATAACTGATATTCAGGCAAGAGCAAGCTTTGTTAAAAGAAAGACATAGCACTTTGTAAGACACAATAAAGCCCCTTTTTCTTAAAATAAATAAAGAAAAAAATTACATTTGCCCTTTCATAGAGGTTTTTATTCTGTAATATCCACCACCAATTGGAAAGCATGATTCGTGCCCATCTTTAAAAGAACAGCAGAAATTACTAAAATATAACTAAAATAGAAGGATTTCCTTCTTTATTTTCTTGAGAAGGCAGATAGGTCTTTACAGCTACTATAAAAATAATAATAAAGAAATAGCATCAGTCCTAGTTATGCTTTCCTTTTAAGTTCATATCTAAGTAGTATGAAGAAAACAAATTCACTGAAGTTTAGTCTCAAGAGACAGAACTGGAAGCCAAAAGCACTGAAAGTGGCAGCTGGCTCCTGGACAGAAGAGAGGGCTGACAGCCAACACTTTGTAATTCTAATCCCATCTCTGTTAATTGCTTGCTGTTTAGCTACAGGCAAATTACTTAACCTCCATGTCTCAATTTACTTACTTCCAGGATTATGCTACTTAGATTATGTCKAAAAACATAGGGAGGAGTATTATAGTTGTTACTGCCACTGTGTTTACAAAATTTATGTAGGGATTTGCGCTCATGCATTGAATGAAATGTTCCAGTTTAARTCCTATCTCCTTACTACATGGGTGACACTTCTATCAGGGCAAAGAAGACAAAAATGAACAAACAAACCACATTCTAATCTAAATTTGAAGCGTCAGTGGAAATCGGTAGCTATTTGAAAAACTTATTACATTTGAAAACTGCAGTCCTCTGCATATCAGTATTGCATCTTGTTGGTTTAATTAACACTCTTTTCTCTAAGGAAATGAGCTCACATTGCACAAGCATACTGAGCAAGGACTGCTCATTTTGACATTAATAGGTATGTCCCCAAAGGAGTACACTAAGAGGTATGTGCTTCTATAAATGATAATAAATTATTTCTGCAAATTGTATCATCCTGCATCATAATTCAAATTCRGTGGTAAATCATTAATATTGTCCATTTAAATAATAGAATTGAATGCTTTAATTAAGAAACCATTTTAATTGTAAGTCACCAAAAATATTCATCTAGATAACAGTAAATATGCATACAAATGTTTAGGTCTAATATGAGTATTCAGAAATTAGAGATTTAAGGAAATTGTACCTTCCACATCAAACTTCAGCAACCTCTTGAGAGTATACTTGAAAATGGCTGACTGTTCATGAAGAGAATTGAGAAGCTTGGTTTGGATTCAGATTTCTGTATATCTGAATCTCAATGGCCTATGCTAAATATCAAGTGATCAATCATTGCACTCCATCCACAAAGTTACTATCTGCTTATAGAAAGAATGCAAAAGGTAGAATAAAATCTTTGTTTTGCAAAACTTAATTTTTCTCTGATTTTTTTCCATCTGAATGTAAAAAGACAACCAGGAATGGACTTCTCACAACAAAACTGAAACTACTAACAAAAATTCATAAGAAGTTCTACCACTGAAGCTGGGGATGCAACAGATACAGCAGGTCACAAAACAGAACACAAAATAACTGGCCTCAAATATCCAAATATAAAATKAATTGGGCTGTGGAAAGACAGGAATAGAAAACAAGATGAAAAAAAGCTCATTTCCTGAAAAAAAAGAAGATGAAAAGCAAAAGAGAAGCAGAAATTAGTGGTCAAACAGGGCAGAAGGATAACCTGAGACAAGATGAATCTCAGGCCTAYTGAAGTAAAAATTTAAGTAAAAATAAGATCTTTACCTATTAGTGTAACACCAGTCAATCACATAATTATCTTCAGTAAAAAAATTTAAAATGTTTGAAAACTTTGATTTTAGTGTGCATAAAAGTTGCTTGCTCCCAAATGGCTGTCTGGAAAGTTGTAATTTAATCTTTATGTTCTTCAACATGCAATGCCTCTCATAAAATAATAGTAAAACCTCTTGAATGAATTACTGTATTGTTCATAAATCACAAGAATCAATTACTACATGTATTGTTCCTTTACTGAATGCGTTTAGAAAAGCAGCTTCTGGTTGTTCAATAATTTGGCATCTTACTGTGTCATAAGCTGGCACACACAACTGGAAAAAATTCTAATTAGAGTTAGCAATAAATATGGAGAAGTCAGACTTTGATGCTTGCTCTTGTAAAACAAATCCTCTTTTAAAAATAGACAGCTTTTAAAAAAACTCCAGAAAAAAAAATCTTTGAAGGTTTCGGTTTCATTATGCTTAACTTCTCATTGCAATGGTTACAATGTAATATTACACAATATATGGTACCAAAACAAAAGGAAGGTGGAGAGAAGAATGAATATAAAATTATTAGTGACAGAGATGAAAATCAGCCCACTGAAGTACCAGATGTATTTTATATGTGGCTGGCCTTAACCCCAGCAACACATTCCGTGATTAAGAATAATAGATTTAAGCCTTTATGTGCTTTCTCCCTACTCAATACACAGCGGTATAGAAAGTTGATACGAACATGCTTAACTTTTATATCAGCCTGTAGCATRCCAACACTATATAAAAGTTATTTGTTGTGATTATTTAATTAATTGTGCATGGGTATACAGGAATATGCCTGCTGAGCAGAGTTAAAAGAAGTATAGTTTTCACTCTTCCCAATGCAGGAGCCTCTACTAGTCAAGGAACGCCAAACTATGATATTCTACCTCATATCAGAAGCTACAAACATAATRATCTAAGCCTGGGTTTTCTGTTTATTTTTAAGGTTCTTACTTTTGGATGTAGCAGCTTTTCTGAAGTTGTTCCCTGTTACTAGGACAAGAGTAGTAGGATGTTTCCAACCATTCATTCCTAGAGATCAAGAGCTATATGCCCAGATATGGAGATATGAGGAAATTATTTTAGTGTGTGCAGGACCAGGTTTTTAGGGAATTATTTTATATTATAAATATAAATTCAGAAGAAAGAAATATGAGGGAAAAATCTTGAGGTAGCTTAATTTAAAGAAGACATAGTTTACTTCTGGAAGTTATAGTATATATGCCTATATAGTATATATAACTAATATAATTAAGAACTGCTGTTTTTTCAAGGAAATAATCATGCTTTCAGAGCAAGGTTACAGATTACCAGTCACAAAAAAAAAATAAAAAATCAGAACTTGTAAGGCTGATTAATATGACTTAAGATAGCAAAAAATAAAACCCCAAAAAACCCCAGCAACCAACCAAACCATCTCTCACCTTTGAGTTTACCCACACTGCAGTAAATCTTGTCATTACAGTCATATACACCTGTTCTAGTCAGTTTTAATTAAGGTAAGKCAGTACAATTAACTGTTTGCTACAGATCCCTCAAGCAGGCAAAAGAGTAACTACATGGACCTTGCAGACRATCAGGCTATGCTGTCTGCTTAATGGTTAAGGTAGCATATCTATACAGTCACAACTATGTTCAACTTCAGAACTGACACAACAATGAACTTTCAAATTCCTTATAATTTCTCACCAAAAAAACCCTATAGCAATCCATACTTGGTTACACACACTTAGCTCCCTTGCTTTCTGCAATCCATTAGGAAGAYGTTAGTTCTGTCACTATCAAAATGAGGTTTCGTATAGGTATGTAAATCTTTCCATTGTGGTGACCTCCAAGTTCAAAYCTCCTGTAACACTTGAATGTCAAATTTCTTTTTCAACACACCATCACTTTTTCTTTTTCCAAGTGGAACTGAGTTCTTTTTCCGATATGTATCTTGAGCYTCCCCTGTTCTCTCAGATCTGAGAATTTAAGTCCTTTCTGATCAAAGTAAGGGCTTATTTCTTAAGCTTTCTGATCGTGTCCCAGTGAATGCTTCCACCATGCCCTCAATTTCTTCCTTATCTTGTTTACAGGTGATTCCTCTGCACCATAGCAAAGGGAGTATGAAATTAGTTCAATGGCTAAAGCATTAYACTGTTAAAAGGCAGCGCCCCTATGATGAAGTAATTTTAATTRCCGAACACTGCAAATAGAAAAAAAATTGGATCTTGCATTGTAGAGCCAGAGCCAATTGTCTGCATCATTGTTATTTGAAAATACTCATGTTCTTCCCCACATTCTGATTCACTGTGACCTTTCAGGACTGACTAAATTAACCTATTTTCTGAAAGAAATAAAAGGACAATGAAAGTCAAACAGGTGTGCATAGTTTTGTGTGAATGAACAACGAAGAACAGATTAAAAAGTCATACAGTTACTTCTGATGTCCAGACATTTACTTCTAGGAGCAACTCTCTAACCCACAAAATCAGATGAATGTCTAAAAAGGCCACCATAGAACTGAGCGCTTAAGTGAATGATGCAAAACCACTCAGAGTACTGAAACAAATTCCACCCTGGATATTTCACTGAGATAACTAAACCCATTATGGATTTGCCTTTCTCTTTTTAACTGCTTTTCTAAGAATGAAGGTATTAGATTCTTAAAGTGCTGTGAACAGTGCACTAAATTTTGCTTTAGATCACAACAGATGAAATACTGGWGCCAAGGAAAACCCACTGCCTGGCATTGCTAAATAGAGCTTTTTAACCATATAGCTAGACTTTGTATGATAGTGAAAGACTCCAGTACYAGTACAGCTTTTTCAAGACAAACCTACAAAATTTCTAAACATTTTTACAGTTATATTCACAAAATGTAAGTTGTCCAATTTATAGCCCAGTGAATATGCATACATATTAACTCAAGTAAGATTTTGGAGAACAGCTTTTTTTCTGAACTGCCACATTGCTACCAAACTTGACTAGGTTTYTGACAACTAAAGTTCTGTAAAAGATAATCAGAGTTAGGCAATCCTTGAAGACTGGACTKCTTTGAAAATATTCTTTTTCTATTTAATTAAAAAATCACCTAATTCATTGGTGATTTTTTAAAATACTATGTTTTGTTCAAGACATTTTACCCATGACATGTCTCTTATTATGTAAGATGTTCCCTTCCTGGAGGGAAATATGCCCAATATGAACTGGTAAATTTATTTCTTAAATGAGCAGCYTAATTTCTTCACTGCTGTAAGCTGGTTGATAATCAGTAGTACCAGTAATACTGCTTAAACTTACTAAGTTGAAGATTTGGTCCATTATTTTCAGATTCAGGTTGAAAAGCACATGCACAGTACCATGACCAGGTTACTAGTTACATAGCTTCCAAAAATAAAAAGTTTGCAAGCTTAGATCCTTATGCACCAGATCAATGCTAACTACATCAAAGTTGGCTGGATAAACTGGTAATACTTGTACCTCTGCCCAAACAAAGACTCACCATATCAAGTAACCATAACAAAGTCTTATTAGTTAGGCAGCAGTTACCATCTCACACACACACAGAATACATAATACATTCCATGGGTTATGAACTAATTATCTGGGTGACTGGCACTCATACTAAAAAAGTTGGTAAGTAAATGGGAGTTTTGCCTAGCTTCTTATGAGACAAAAACAAATCCGTATTTCTAGTGAATTGATTCAWATTGTGCTTGAGTTCTGCAGATAAAAATATAAACATGTTGGAGTTTGTGATAAAAATTCCTTCAAAAGAATTTAAAATTAATTTAATAAAATTCAAGACTGGATGTTGGTTTTGCTTAGAAAGTATGAGCACAGAATTTCTTTTCATAGAATTCCAGAACACCCTAGTTGAAAGTGACTCCCAAAAATYATGAATTCCAATCGTGGTCTTGAASTGGACAGTGCCAAGACTCACACCACGTGTCTGACAGCACTGTCCAAACTCTCCTTGAGCTCTGTCAGGCTTGGTGCTGTGACCACTTCCCTGGGGAGCCTGTTCCAGTGCTCTAMCACCCTCTGGGTGAAGAACCTTTTCGTAATATCCAGCTTAAATCTCCCCTGACACAAGTTCATGCTGTTCCCTCAGGTCCTATCACTGGTCACCAGAGAGAAGAGAATAATTCTATAATTTTATTCCAGAAGTATGTGCAATTCAGCAAGTAGAAAAGAGGTACCTATTTATCCTAATCTTTATTCTTATTTCATTAACTGTAGCTGCTAATTAATTTTAATTTCTCTTAATCACAACTGATTYCTAGAGTTATATTCATAAGGTAACATGAAGAAGAGGCATAAACATTTCAAATTTATATACTGTTTGTTTAGAGTTCAGCTTTTTTGAATGGCGAGATAGAGGAGAGAGGGCAAAGCTAGTTTGTAGCAATGAAAGACAATCTCTCATGTTTTTTATGTATTTGGTAAACCTATGTCTGATCCTACAGCATAAAAAATTTAAACTGAAGTAGAAATTTTAACAGCCTGTAGTGAAAGTATTCCCTGTGAAATGATGCCAAGTATGTATCTGTGTGTTCTTATGTAAGATATCTCCATATGTATTGAATGCAATTCTCTGTAGCACTTCATCATGCCTCTGTGTTTCAAAAGTCCTCATAAATATCCAGGCTACATTGGTAGTGGGACTTAGGTTTCTCTATTTATTGACTGACACGATCAATTTCTTTAAGGTCTGTTAGTCTTTCCTGTAATCTTGGAAGAAATCAAGAAAAATTCCAGTRAAATAAAGCTAATGAGTGGGTAAACAAGGATGGACAGAATTACATTACGAAGGAATAAATAATATACTTATTTACATCAGCGTTATTTAGTTTTTGTAGAACCTTTAGGACTCTCATAAAATAGGATCTGACTTTGCTATATCCAGCAAAAACAAACAAGATAATTCTCCTCCAAGAATGTTTACATCTTACCCCCTAAAATGTTTGCAGTCTACATATAAGATAAGGCATGACAGCTGACTATTGCCAAACTTAACACAATACATTGAAAATATGTGAGAGTTTAGTCTGCAGGAATGGAATTAAAATGAGCTCTGCTGACTTTCTAACAATTSTTGAGTTTTTAGCAGAAAAAAATGCAGCTGAAAGGAAGATTAGGCACTCTCTTTGTGGATAATRATGGAAAACTAAACTTTTACTTCTCTTTCTTAATAGCCTGCATTGCAGGTTTACACAAGACTGTAAAATGGCCTCCCAAACAAAACACGTAATAAAGAAGYCACTATCTCTGCACTCTGGTTTGTAATTATCAGAGCCATTACAGGAGAATGTTCATCAGCTTGACTCACAAGCAACTCTGCTGCTGACTTACAGATATTAAAATTACAGAAAATATGTTGAAAGGTAATCAATTATCTCATTTACTAAGAAAAAAGCACATTTCAGCCAAGTGAGAAACTGAGAGCTTACAGTAAATACATTGTATGWMYTTAAGTTGYAACCACSAACACAAAATACTTCCTCAGTCAGGAAACTGACTCCAATCTCACATTTTAGGGTTGAATTACCCTTTATTTTTCATTTTGCTCACGGAATGTAGCAAGAATTTAATGTCTTATTTCGGTTCAGGAAATATGGGATCATGGCCAGCAGATACCCAAATGATCTGTCTCATATCAGAACCCAMGATAAAGTTGTTCAGCATGGAGAAGRTTCTGGGGTGCTCTTAYAGCAGCCTTTCAGTATCTAAAAGGGTCTTAAAGATGGAGAAGAACTTTTACCAAGGGCCTGTAGTGACAGGACAAGSCRTRAAGGTTTTATACTGAAAGAGGGTAAATTTAAATTGTACATAAGAAAGAAATTCTTTCTWTGAKAACTGTGAGGCACTGGAYCTATCCCTGGAAGTGTTCAASGCCAATGTGGATAGGCTTTTGRGCAATMTGGTCCACATGGAAGGTATCCATGTCCATTGCAAAGGGTTCTGAAATACAAGTCATTCAAAGTCCCTTCTGGTAGAAAGGTTTTCTTACATACTCATTATTCAGATAATTCCAGATTCTTTTCCTAATCCCAGCCAATACATTAAATCTGGCATTAGTATTTTACAGCAGTTGGGACTTCAGTTCTCCTTCTGCTGTAAAAATATCAATCTATTGTAGTATGTAATGAGACAATTACTTTCTGAAGGTATAAAAGAGATACAAATAAGCTAAGCTACATAATGATAAATGCAATTGTTTYCATGAACCTGTATTTTTGTACTTCTTTCAGGATAGCAATCTGCATCCAAATTGGCATGCTTCTGAACTTCCAATTTTTTTTCTCAAATTGTAACATATGAAGAATCCCATAAGTTACTATTTTAAACTTTAAATGTCTAATGGCTTCACTACTGACAAGCCAGTAACATATCATATTGCTGATGTCAAATATTTATTTAGGCTGCAGTTAAACTGTAGTTGCAAATATTGATCTTGTTCACAAAGACTTCGTGTATTTCAGTAAGAGCCATATGTGACATTTATTTGGTCGGCAGTGGCTGACCCTGGCTGGGTGCTAGGTGCAGACCAAAACCTCTGTCACTTCCCTCCTCAGCCTGTGGAGTGGAGAGAAAACACACGCAGGTCAATAGAAGGACAGGGAGATCATTCACCAGTTACTGCCACAGACAAACCAGACTCAGAGAAATTAATGTACTTATTATCAATCAAACAGAGACAGTTAATGAGAAATAAATCCAAATCTTATAAACACCATTCCCCCACCTCTCCCTTCTTCCTGGGCTCAACTTCATTTTTGTTTTTCTCTCCTTCTTGCCCTTGAGCAGCACAGAGAGACAGAGAATGGGCTTTGCTCTAAGTTCATCACATCTTKTCTCTGCYACTCYCTTCTCCTCACCCTCCACCCCTGCTCCAGTGCAGGGTCCCTCCCAYAGGAGACCATCCTCCATGAACTTCTTCAACACAAGTTCTTCCAATGGAGGGCAGTCCTTCAGGAAAAGACTAAGGCAGCATGGATCCCTCACAGGGTCACAAGTCCTGTCAGCACACCAGCTGCAGCAGGAGCTCCTCACACGGCTCCAATAGGAGATCCTTCATAGGCTGTATCTAGATGGGTATCTGCTTCATCAGGGACTGCAGGAGCACAACTGCAACATGGGGAATCTGCTCTGCTGCCTGGACCACCTCTTTGTTCTCCTTCCCCACTGATCTGCATGTCTGCAGGGCTGTTTCTATCGCATATTCCCTCCCAGTCCTTGTGCTTTTCTGGCTGCAATTGCCCAGCTTGGCAACTTCCTTCCCTTTCTTAAATCTGCTATTCCAGAGGCACCATTGCTGGCAGGCTTGGCTTTGGCCACTGGCAGGTGCATCTTGCTACCATCTGGCATTGGCTTTGTTGGACTTGGGGGAAACTTCAAACAGCTTCTCACAGAAGCCACCTCWGTGKKTCCCTTCTACCMAAAACTTTACCTAGTAYGAGTAGTCACTACTACGTTCTACTTAACAACCCGCCTGATGTCTCTGTACTCTATAGCACTGTCATCTTTCCAGACCTTCCTAAGCTTTTACTTTCCACARTTCCCTGATTTATTCATTGTACAACTTCAGTAAAGAATGAAAGATGCAAAGGGCTTACAGCAAAGAGCCTGAGCCTGAAGCCTGGCAGATGGCCAGGGAAAGAAAGCCTGTGTAATTGTATTATCTTGCACCCACATAGGGAAATAGAAAGTGAGAAGAATATCTTTGATTCTAGCATTTGCCACTAAGTAAAAACACAGAAATCTTCAAACAGTTGGGTTTTTATTCCCATTTGAAAAAGGAATTCTACAGTATAAGATGTATTTCTACAAATCCCAAGTCATCCACACACTTCCATTGATATGTAGGAGCAGCAGCAGCATAAAGCAAGTTGTAATCACTAAAGCAKGTAGTCTGCCTGAAAATAGAAGACAGCCAACCATTATTCTACTCAGTTTAGAGACTATTTCTTATAAAACAAATAAATCTTTGATCCCATGAAACCTGGATTAATTCTCAGGCTTGMAGAACAAAACTTGCACTGCTTTTCTGCCCACTGGTTTCTCCTTCCACAGCTTCTGTCAACCAAGGCTGTGTCTCGAAAAATTCTCAGAACTTGCTTCTTTCATTTGTCTTGTTTCTCAGTCACAGATTTTCTGCTCACATCTTCCTACTCCTGTATCTTGCTATAAACCATTCCCCCCATCTTTCCGCAAACGCAGTGTATTCGACTAGGACCATGAGTTCTGTCAACACAAAACAGTAATTTAAAAATTTTCATTTTGAAACTGTTTGATCATACATTTAGCTTCAAATTCATTCCAGTGTTAGCAGTTTTTATCTCATATTGTAGATATGAGATCCAGCAATATTCCTTCTGTCACATATATACCCATTTTTCCTAAAGTTTCATGTCACATATATACCCATTTTTCCTAAAGTTTCACCTTTTCTCAAAGGAATAATGACCTTCACTTAATACTGTGACATAGTAAGAGGGCATAAAAGAAAACTTCTAGACACCGTAAGCAGCAGTGATGCTTACAGGCCAAGCCAGGCAAACTTTCTCCAGTACCTATTTTGTTTTAATTTTTAAATTCTTAAGTACTCATATTCCACTAACTTTTAGCTGCAATGGCAAGAATACATCAGGTGAACCTATAGCTGACAAGTTCCCTCTTTTTTCTCTACTGTTAATACAACTGTAGTATGGTGTTTACAAGGGTTTTTTCAACAGCTACTCCAGTTTACTGCTGAACATTAGAAAATGATGTAATGTAACAGCAATGGACATCTTTCTCATTTACATTTACAGCAATGAAAACYTGACGGCTTCCCTTCTTTGAATAAATCTGAGTCACATAGTTCCATCCCTTAAATATGAGTAAAATACTGTGCTGAATTATCTAAGATTCAACTGCTGTATGGCAAACAGCACACATGCCTTTCTCATCTGCATGGCATGCAACATCGTCCTGTTCAGCTCCAGCAAGAGCTGAAGCACAAACTTCAAGCTAGAAGATGTAACGAGCAGGATGGACAMTTGTCTTCCATACCTATTCTTAATTTCAAGGGCAAGGCAGATGTCAGACACAGAAGTTCTGCTCAGCATATCCTGTATTATTTGGCTTCCCACTAATGCATCATTTTGCATGGTTTTACTTCTTGTCACACATTGACACTTAATGATGATCAGAAAGAATGAAAAAGGATCAGGCTGACACTTCCTCAAAARTGGAAGGCAACTCCTTGCAACACAATCACCTGATTTCAGATGCAAAATAAGTCTGCAAAAAGCTGCAAAAAGACATATTTTTCACAKATCTCTTTGTCATTAGTAGTTCAGCATAAAACTGAAGAAAATGTTAAGRTGTAAAATACTCTCCATTAAGGCACTACACATTTACAGCTTGTAACTGAGACTCTAGGCCATTAGCAACCAAATTTCTTCTCTWCTCTAGTACCTACTCCTTAAAATGAAGCTTAGGATGTACCTTGYGAAACATAGCAATGTACAGCCTTTGTATTTTCCTACTGATGAAAGASCAGACCATTCAYAAAAGTATCAGTTAATCTTTTCAGACATACTTATCTATTTTTTTCAACATGGAAGGAATTCACTTCCAAAAAGCTAAATCTAGCATAGCTTCTATTAAGCACAATCAGTTATAAACATTAGAAATTACCTGATCTCAATTCAGTTATGAAAAAATCAGATTAATAGTAATAATAATAGTAAGCAACTTAAAATATATTTTAAATCATCCTCTAACAAGATGGTACAGGCTTAAAAAAAGACATAAAAAGCTTCTGCATATGCACATAATGTGTTTCATATTTTTGGCTGTGCTTTCAACTGCTTTCAACAGAATCACTCCCTTGTCACAATCTCTGAAAGATGGAAGTTTGTAGAACATCATCTTTCTGTCTCTCCCATTTCAGCTTTGTAATTTTACAAAGCTAGTAAATTTAACTTTACAAAAATCTTTGAARTAAGTCATTATTAAGTTACTTGTAGGTTTTCTGATTTTTGTAAGGTCCTCTCAATGTAGCTTGAAAAATAATTTTATTAGAATGTGGAMCCTATAATTAAGCTCCATAGAATTCAAGTAGTTTATGTAATTGACTTTTCATTAAACTTTTCCTCATCTGTCATGAAAGCCATAATTACAGTGAAAACTAATCTGAGTTGCACACCAATTCCCAAAAAAGGACTTAGCATTGCATATGGGTCTTCAGTATTGTCTGGGTATTTCAACTCCAAAAATGAAAATTTCCACAGATATTTCACTTTTTTTTTTTCCCCTAGCATCTTCCTGAGTTTTTAACTGGAACTTTTGTTTGCAGTTCAAWTATACAAACTAATGATGATTATACTGATGTCCAAAAAGTCCTAATTCAAGTGTAATCCTATTACAGATTTAAAAAATGCATTTCAAAGACAAAAAAAGGGTTTAATAAACTTCAATTAATTCATACATTCCATAATGACAGCAACAGAAAACTCTAAGCAACAATCCTGAATAAAACTTTGATCTTGGCTGCCGTTTTGTTTTATACTAGGGGTTCTGTTACTGGTAGAAAATACTTKTTTATTTATTTATCTATTTCAAACCTTATCAAGATGCAAAGAGCTCCTCAGTCCTTAAACTACATGTTCAAATACATCTTCCATGATTACCAACGAAAATTAATAGATCATTTACAATGCTCGAATTTGTTCTGTAGAAATTAATAATTTTAAAACTCTGATTTTCAAAAAGGAAAAGTTTTCATAATCCCCATTTCAATTCATTTAGTTCAAAATACAGTCTGCATTTGAATTACTTTTTTTTAGAAACTTAAGTAATTTTCAGTGAACATGAAAATTAGGACAAAAAACTGTATATGTACCAGACTTTCTTTACTTCATTTTAATAATTCTTACTTTTAAAAATATGAGAAATAGTAATAATAACTTTTTTTAACATGACTTTTAAAATAACTCATAAGAAGACAAAACCTTTGTTTTTTTGTAAATCTTCTATCACATATAGAAACAGAAACCATTCCCCTATGATTAGTAACGAAATATTATAAAACATCTAGCCCTATTTAACATGCATGGTCCAATAACTGTTTTCTGTCAGTCCCCGTTTAGTTGTATCATAAAAGGGACATTTGATTGAAAAAASGTTCATCTGAACAATATACATAAATTAAAAAATTTTTGATTTGWCAGTATTTAACACAAGCCCAGCAGAAGCTGATACACACTGAAACACAAGTATTATACGCTCTATCCAGAGTTTAAAAATTATTTTCCATTGACTACTGCAAAAATAAATAAATATAAGCATCACACAAAATACAGCTTTTTGACAGAAAAGATTAGCAATGCAAATATTCATTAGTTTCTAGACTATGAGGGACCGACTTCAGTCAAATCAGTATGTTTTCCTTTGTGTAACTCCACTAATTGAAGGGTGTCTCTCTACACACGGTGCAATTCAACATTAGTGACGCCTCTTTATCTGCTTATATGATGCYGATCAAAATCACAGCACCTATCAAGGGAACTGAAAATTACCTGTTAAATATGATCCTTAGGATGCAAAGCCATGCTCTGGCCTCAGTCATGCCCTGTGTTGTCCCTCATCTGCACTTCCTTGAAGCTGCAGAGCTCACTGCTTCTTGGGAGGATGACAGCCTGCTGCATGCTTTGAAGTTAAGCCTCTATGTTTCAAAATGTGATGAAATGCTAAGCAGAAATAGCAAAATGTAGACCCTACAACTACTGTTGTGAGCCTGAACTGTATTCCACTTCTCTACTTGTGAACCCAAACCTGTAACAGGCTGCATATGATTTAGTCAGGATTTCTTAATACCCAATTAGAATTAAAATAAAACCATTAACGGTTCTTTTATAATAGCACTTAGCTTATTAAAACACATAAAAGGTTTGGCTCCCTTGGGCCACTTTTACAGGCCATATATTTAGAGCTGAGAAAACAATACCCACTYGAAGAAGGGCAAAACCTAGTTCAAAATGTACTCTACTACATAGTTCCTATTTCATTTCCCAGTTTATTTCCATAGTTCAGATGCATTCGAAAACCCCATTTTAAGAAGTAGAAGGTTTCTATTACAGAAGGATTAAATGCCCTGCAACTTTAGCTGTACTTGTAACTTCATCATTATCCCTGGACATAAAACTCCACTGCTACTACCACCTATTACAAAATAAAAAACATTCTGACTGAAGGTACATAAGTGCCTAGATTAAATAGTAAAAAGACAATTTTRTTTTGCTTTGCAATTGATGGTCATTGTGCATACTTTTGCTATTTGGAAAATCATTAGTATCTTATGGAGAAGAAAATAACTCRCCTAGGAAGCAGCTTTGCAAGTGAAACAGAGTAAATTTACAATATTATGAAATACKATTTTCAATTTACAATATATCTACAGGCACTCCAATACATGTATAACTGCATTATAAAAATTAAGGCAGAGAATAACTAATCTGAGACATGCTGAGCTAAACAACTATTGGTATGTTCAGAAAATGACAGTGTGGCATTTCTCTGAATTCAACTCCAGCCAAGTAGGAAGTGAACATTACAAATGTCTCATAGTTGCTGACAGTTACCTGTATAAAATCAGTGGATCATTCCAGTAGGTGAGTTAATGTACTTTATTTCCATAAAGAAACCAACTATCTTCATYAGCCATTTCTGACACCTATGCAACCAGAGATGAACTAAACTGCAACGTGAACCAGTTCTTGCAGAACACCTTCCAGAGGCATTGAAACAGTCTAACTTTGAATCACTGCATTTCAGTCAGAAGGATTATTAATCCCAACACAGTATAATGACAGTAGTAGTTGTCATGGTACAATAAATAACATACAGGCAAAATTAATTTTCAGTGCTGATAGACTTCAGGAAAAAAACATTAGYGCTTAATGGTCTCAAACAAAAATTGCCTTGGGAAGTCTCATGTAAGCTAAGAGGAGTTGAAATGAAAAAAAGGTAAGATTTGGTGCAGAGTCTGTACGTCTGTATTATCACCTTTTTAGCCAAAAAACACACCTTCTAACCACTGTTTGCAGCTGCAGAGGTTCTCTCACAGTAAGCTGTGTGCAATGGGAAGGTTCAGCTAGGGTATCTCTTAAGCCAATCTTAGCACAGAATCATCAAGGCTGGAAGACACTCCTCAGATCAYCCAGTCCAACCATCTTATTTAGCAAGTGAATTTGAATTATGATAAGATGTATAAAGTCAAGCTTRTTTAGCTTCTTAAAAAGAAATATGTTTATTGTACCAAATGTATTTTTATGTTTCTTCAATTAATATCCAATTAAATTAACTGTAGTTCAAGTAAAACCACATTAACTACGTTAGTTTTGCTGCACCATTTCAATACACTTAATATCTTCGGTTTTATTTASTGCAGAATGTCTTGGTTAGACCCATTCCTATCACTAGAGGGTTTTGTTGGGGATTTTGTTTCGGTTTAATTTTTTTTTCACATTTACTGCCAATGGATAGAAGCAGCAGCAATTTACAGTAAATTTCACTAAAATAAAGACAGAGTGAGGATTACAATTCAAATACAAAAAGTCAGCGACTTCTTGGTACAGTGCATTTCTTGTGTGAGTATTCACAGCTGCAACTTCTATTCATAAAACACAGACTATMATTGTTTTACAAAGAATAACAGAATTGCTGTGAACATATTAAATTCATGCTTATTCACGATAACATTACTTGATTACTGGCTGATAACAGGAATGAGCTTTTACCACTTCTGTGATCAAGMCCTAGTGTTTTACTGGACAGAACACTCACTTGATTTGTATTTTACTTTAAAAAAAATCAGGATCAAGCCAGGCTGGGACAAATTCAGCACCACATCAGAATTAAAAACTGTAAGAAGATATGATCAAAAATGTGTGATTTTAATGAAGAGCACCTGAGCCCTGTAGAATCAATACTTTGTATGCAATAGAGCATGCCAGTAAAAGAAAATATGAACTTCTCTGTTACTTTTAACCTTTATCTGCCATCTCTATTAAGAGCACTTTTCAGTTAAGTTAGTTGACTCACCTGAGAATAAGTAAACATAATCTAGAAAATAAATAGTCAATGGCCAATATCTAATTAAAATTAAAAAAAAAAATGGAAGAGAGAAAAGTAATATTAKGATGCTACCCCTCATGGGAATCCAGCTTCATTACAATGAACAGTGTGTCTGCTTTGTCCTTGTTATGCTCTCCCTTCATGCATGCTGAGCTTTCCTTGCTCACTGCATTAATCACTGTCCACAGCTGGWATGATTTAGCTGGGGTTAAGAACATCACAGACTATTCAAAATTCAAGAAGTAAAACAGTATTTATGAATTAACTAGAGTTTAATAACACACGACAAATCCTTGCAAAGTCTAAGGTTTAAATTCCAATATGCAAAAAATGTTACATAATTCCATACACTACACGTCATTTTTGAAAAAAATATCTGTGAAAAATAGCTGCACTCTTGAACTCACGGTAAGCATCAGTGAAACACTACAGACTTAGCTAAAAGTGTTATTTTATTATTTTAAAAACAATCCTTACCTTTATTTTCTAATTAAACTTGAGTATTACCATGCATGATTAAATGGGCTTTGATAACTTCTGCAGTGATTTCTGATAGAAAAGTCACCAGTTTCTGTGGTGAAAAGTCAAATGATGCTTTATTTCCTTAGCTTCTTTATGTCTTTGCCAGGCTGCTTATTAAATTTAAAAAAATCAATAAAATTTAAAAACTCAAATAAAACCCCAAAGAAACTGCAAGAAGAGCTTGCAAGAATAAAAAAAGCCTCTCCCTACAAATCCCTCAACCTTGATATGCAAACTTTACATGCAACTGGAACTGTCCACAAGTTTTCTCCCTCTTTTTTTTAATCTCTCTCATACCCATAGACAGAAACATGCCAGTCAAGAATTTCAATACAGCTCTTGCTGATAACACAGCTCTAAAAAACACATACATTTAAAGAAGGCACAAAAAGATCCTGAGTAGGTATATATGATCATTTTAAAAAGGGAATTTCATTACTAGTGAATCAAATGTTTCTTATTCTTGGGAGTGCTACAGGTTTTCTTTACTAGGAATCTAACAGGGCTGCTTATGAAAGAGAAGTGAACCTCATGTTCCAAAAATTAACACAATTCTTTTCATATTTACATGAAGAGTGTTTTATCAGTAAAGTGCTGCAATGGTTATAGCAAGTATTATTATTCTGGTCATAATTTTTGTTTTCTATGACTGCTTTCATTATCACATGCAAATGTAACATAACACCAGAACCAGTAAAAATGGAAGTTTATGCAAACAGACAAGATTTCCCAAGGAAAAAAATTCATCTCCTTTTTCCTAGCAACATGAAAAAGTCATTTAATTATTCTCAGATCAACTAGCAACTAATGCATAATGTAATCAATACAGTGATRAAACATGTTTCACTCATACGTTTACCCACAGTCAGTTTCAAAAGAATAATCAAGCTTTGTGTTCCTCCTTCAAAAATATGGTCTACGTAGCCATTACTTCTTAAACAGCACATCTGTTTTAGGGATCTTGGGGTTTTTTAACATAATTCAAGCAGTATACAMCCCCATGATGAGACCCAGAAGGAGTATTATCTTTGTGCCATTCTGGTACATCCAATAAAATGTCACACTGCTTTCTATAAAGTTACACGCATTAACTTTCAGGGCACTATCAGTGCTAGCAGTACAGAGATTGCTGGCCCAGACACACTGTGSCTCAGTCCTGGGATCCCTTTATGGACTCTGTTGGGATCATCAGGGGGACCCTGACAGTCTTCATCTCCTCTCCCTCACTCCTTGTCTAACACCTCTATACCTCCCACTGAGCCTTAAGGCTCATTCGCCTTCTCCATCCCATGACTCCAAGCATTGCCCACCCACCATTTCACCACACTCAACACTGCTGGAAAGCTCACCACACTTACCAATACAGCCTAACAAAACAYATCTTTCTGAGAGTGTTATGCAGGTGATTAGAAGAGTCATGGATGACTTTTCAGCCACTATTTACTTCTCTAGATTTTAAACAGGGCACATGCTTACCAGACAAACCTTGGTCTTTATTACAAGAAGGGGGTCTTTCACTGAACATGTTCTGACCTTGGGCACTGGGAAAAACACATGACAAGCAGTGGTAATCGGTACTTACTTTCAACTACGAAATCTCACATATGCACATAAATGAATAGAAAAATTGGTATCTTAAAGGAAACAAAAAAGGGGGTGGGAGGTGTAATTTATAAAAAATATACCAATAGAGAGAGRAAACCTCTTCACAGTCTCCAGGATATATTATTGTATATCTCAGTCAGCCAAATTTGTGTTGACAGTTCATATACTTCATGTAAAAAATAGGCAGTTAATTATGCCCTTTTTGTTGWCTTGGATGCTCAGCCACTTCATCTCCATGTATGTGCAGATCTAACCCCAAATGACCCCCTGAAATGCATCAAAAAGCTATCAAGCAGCATATCCAGATCCTAGAAACTGCAAATACTTGGAGTTTTTTCCTGCAGACCAACAAGATATTCATAAGCCCTCTAACAACAGTTAGTTTCCCAACTTCATCTTTAAAAAAACAGATAAAAATTGTCTCTGAAAGAAATCAGTACCTAATTCAGATTTCCTTGCAAACTAGAAATACACAATGATGCAACAGCTTTTCCTTATGGCTCCTCCAGGTYCCAATTCAGAATGAAAAATTAACAAAACCCCTTTAATCTTAAATTATTCATGATAAATATTTGTGGGTGAGAAGTTCCATTATTCACACCCAGTGTCTGGGCACAGGCAATACCTTGTTACTACTGATCATTCTGCTTGAACTACAGTGATTTTCTCATGTGTGTGTCATTTTTAAAGGATGGCAGAAACTTGCAGCTATTCCGCAGTTGATCATATACAGTCACAGGAGTTCTTCTCATGGGAGAGMTGTACCTTATCTCATGGCTCATTTTATTTTACCCAAAGCTTTACCTGGCTTTTCTTGAAAACAGTTTTCTTGAAAACTGCTCTCTTGTATGGGCTTTTCCTACATCCCACCAAAAGACACTACCCATTGCCCTAGTGACACTACTGGGGTTGAGCAGCCAGTGTTAAAATATTAAGTAACTTCAACAGGTATGTGTGGTGCCTTGAGGAGAAATCAGAACTACCTACAAAGCTCTTTTGTGCAAAGAAAAATTATGACAATACCAGTTTGGAAATACTATGAAACTTCATAAGTTTCCAAACATCCTTTGGAACATATGAGCCTGGTCAAAAGGCCCTTTGGAACTCATGCATCTGGGCAGCACTTAAGGCACTGGGTACTAGATGATTTTAGATCCTTCTAACATGTTGGACTTGAATGGTGATGGCTGCATGGAGACAGAATAACTGCTCTTTCCTTGACTTCATACACAGATCCCTTTTTGTTTAATGCCATGATCTTTCCTCAAATATATGAGAAATCATCTCTGGGAAAAAATGGCTTATAGCTGGTAGATTTGTGAGTAGAAATATGAGAACTGTACAAAAAGTACTGCAGTGGTGATTTCAAGTCTGTTGTTCYTCTCCTTGTTCGATCTAATGAAACCTGACACAACTACATGAGTGACTGATTTTAGCTGAACTAAAGGATATTTACAATGAGGCTGAGACCTTTAAAACACTGACACAGTTTTATCAGTTATAAAATGTTTCTCTCTCTTCATGGAATTATTCACTCCCAGCATCAGACTGTCCAGCAGTTTTATTGTAAATAAAATTTGCAGTATTTCCAATACTCCCTAGGATATTGATYAGAATTTTCATATTTGTTTTAGACAATTATTCACTGGTTTACCTAACAAAAAAAGGYGTTAGAAAAGTACATTTTATACCACACTTCGTATTTAGACTGTATGTTGATCCAAGGGTTAGCAACTGGAATGTTAAAGAGCCCTCATGAATCATAACTTCATTCAAACCATTGCCAAAGAGCGTTTTCATTCCGAAAAATTTTCTTTACTTTGTGGAAAATTAGTGTGCATGTGTGAAGACTGCCATAAATACTAACTTTTCAACACCAGAAACCCATGTTGCTGAATCAGAAAAAAAGAATTTTGTATACTGTAAGCAATCTCTGGGACTAGTTACTCCTCTAGACCTTGAGTTTAGTTTCCTTTATTTCAAATACTTCAAAACAACCTCTGCAGCACTTCCTAAGATACCAGATTGAGCACTTAAATGTTAGACCTATAAAGGAAATTTACAAGGCAAAAATTATCTAGAGCTGGGAAGATAAAACAACAAAATAAAAATACATGCAATAAGAAGAAGGTGGAAAACATTCACACTGCGATATGGAAACAGAGCATGTATAAATAAAAAATCCTTTTCATAAGCCTGATAACCTGCATCCTATTTCTTATTCCTATTCCTTATCAGAACAGGAAAGGCTTTGAAGCTAAATAAATACAAAGAAGCTCTCCCTAAAAAAACATGAGGACAAAAACTTTGTACTTTGTGTAAGGGGTGTTACAATCACATAGTCCTGAATGCTGGTTTAATTTGGGTTGGGTTTTTTAGAATATACAAAGGCAGAATTACATAGGTATAAAGAAGGGATAAACCAGGCTGCATAATAGATTGATTTTACACCCAGAAAGACTCAGTAGTAACCAAAATGCTACTACAACAGTGAAACTCCAAACTCTGGAAACACGAAATTCACTTGTACCATGTACATGCTTACATGAAATTGATATTTGGGATATTTTAATTAATTCTTTTTTAAATTTCTTATCAAAAGCTAGAAGCTGGAGGTAAAGCAATATTTAACCTTCTATAGATCTTTCTCTATAGATGTMATAGAAATGAACTTTCAGCACGGCAGAAGCACCAGAAGCCTGGTTTAACTTACATTTCTACTAATCAGAGAGTGATTTAAGCTCTGTACATTTTTGTAAACAATAAATGGCATTTCAGGACGTGAAAATTTACACACACAGTTACTCACAAACAAATACACAAATGCATAAAAGCAAAAGGGGCAATTTCCAAARTCTCTTTTGGAGAAAAGAAAWTAAACCAGTTTGCTAAAATACTTCATGACACTTCCAAGAATAACAGGTTTACCTTTGATTGAGATTTTCAGAGAAGAATGGAAAATCTTTTTATTTTTAAAGAATTTTAGAAGATTTTAAAATCAAGGAAAGAGAATACCTGCATTTAMACATTTCAAGTAGTACAGCATGAAAGTGCTTCCTAGATCTTTACTTCCCTAAAATATTATGACATACCGTATAWTAAAAAAAAAATTGTAYAAGAAAGCTTTCAAAATCTGTTCTTCCCCCACATAATTAAATCCCCCTTATTTATTACAAAAAACTATGGAGAGTACACACAAGATTCACTTCTCTCAATTGTCAAGATTAAAGTTTTTTATGACAATCAGCTTTAACTGTCTTCTTCCAAAGAAGAAATCAAAAGAGGAAGATACAAAGAGGCACYGTTTTAATGTAAAATAAGGACTATGGTTAGATGAGGTTGTTATACTTCATAYGATACATATGGGTTAAAAGCTTSTTCTTGAATTTGAAGACCAAAATGMAAAGAAGTAGTAGAGTAAAGCTAATCACAGAATCACAGAATGGGTACAGTTGGAAGAGGCTGCCATTAGGGTCACCAGGTCCAACCTCCAAGTTCAAGCAGCAGCATCTCAGAGCACAGGATTCCATTCAGAAAATTCTTTAATATCCCCAGTAAGGGAGACTTCACAATCTCTSTGGGAAATCTGTTCCAGTGCTCAGTCACCTGCACCATAAAGAAGTTCTTCCTCACGTTCAGGTGGAAATGCCTGTGCCCCATTTTCTGCCCACTGCCTCTTACCCTAGCGCTCAGTGCCACCCAGCAGAGCCTGGCTCCATCCCCTGATACCCTCCCTTCAGACACTGACAGACACTGATGAGGTCCCCTCTCTCTTCTCCAGGCTGAACAGGCGCAGCTCCCCCTCAGCCCTTCCTCATAAACGAGATGCTCCAGTCCCTTAAACACCTTTGTTACTCTCCGTTGCACCCTCCCCAGCATCTCCATGTCTCTGCTGTACTGAGAAGCCCAGAACTGGACACAGCAGTCCAGGTGAGGCTTTGCCAGGGCTGAGTAGAGGGATAGAATCATATCCCCTGACCTGATGCTAATGCTCTTCCTAATGCACCTGATAGCTCATGGATAACATGCAGTATTTGGTCAACTCATTATTTTTCATGTGAAGGAAATGTGAGAATACATTTTAAGTGGTATGAAATACTGTTGGTGCGGGATTTTTTTGCGGTTGCATCTCCTAAAGTAAGTACAATCAAACATTCAGCAAAGAACAAAAATACACTTCACAAATATTAATCTGACTATATCCCAAGAACATTTATTACTATTAAGATTAATCTCATGCAGTTACCAGGAAGTAAGAGATGTTAAAAAAAGCCTTCCAGTCTTTACAACAACAGAAGAGAGAGAGAAAAAGATAGAGATGTAATAGGCAACTTTCACAGTGTAAGTGGGCTCAGCTTTTGCCTTAAACAAAAAACTGTTAGAGGCCTCTTTTTCTTAAAATTGCAAGAATGACAGACTCACTGTCCTGCAAAAATTCCTAGTGGACTTCTCTTACCTTTTTTGTTCTCAACTAGTTTTTCTGATTTTAAAATTTTAAATAGCTACCAAGTTTTTAAAATGGAACAATGCACTGTAGTTGACACTGAAAAAATAAAGTACATATACAAATTTCAAAGCAGATACTGCATTTTTAATGAAAGTAGATACAAACTAAATCATAAAGAAAGAAGTTCTTGGCATACATAAATTGAGTCTTGTTTTCTGAAATAAGAAAAATGCAACAGAACGAAGAACAGAAAAAGAAGTTGCGATTGAATATTTAGCTTTGAGTTCTTTGAAAGAATAGAGAAATTCTTAGGGAAAATTTTAAATTCTTCATTTGTAAAATAAAAAAAGTGCATTGTTTCAAAATGAAAATAAAGTCTAGTTATAA
The DNA here is from genome assembly GCA_902810485.1 of Alauda arvensis. NCBI lineage: Eukaryota > Metazoa > Chordata > Aves > Passeriformes > Alaudidae > Alauda > Alauda arvensis. The sequence goes on along the minus strand of CADDXX010000244.1, from coordinate 865,780 downwards.
AAAGATGACCTTTTTTTTATTTCAAGGAATTGCAAGAGGCCTAAATGCTAGAAGCAAGAGTAAAGAAAATGATAAGTTCACTGTAGAAATACTGAACARCTCATGAGACCTAGCCAGACACATCCCAGAATCCAGAGGGAGAGAATGGCAGACAGATATGCCAAGGCACCCAAGATCATTTTTGAAAAATTGTGGCAGTAAAGTGAAGTCCAGTGACTGGAAAAAGAAGTAACATCATGGACTGGCCCATCCATCTCCCCCCATACCATAGTTAAATTATGAAAATGATATTCCTGGAAGATGTAGCAAGACAAATGAAGGCAGAGAGGTAACTGGAAACAGACATGGTTATACCAAGTGCAAATGCTGCCAGACTRATTTACTTACAATAACTGTGAGTAAATAACTTAGAATAACTTAAGGGAAGAGCAGCTCATGATCTGTGAAGACTTATGTAAGACTTTTGGCACGGTCCCCCACAACATTCTGACCAAAAAATTGGCAAGATATGTATTTGACAGATATCCTATCAGAAGAACAAGAAACTGCCAAAAGACCTCATCCAAAGATAATGACATTAAGTGGGAGCCACCATAAGGGTGGTGAGATACTGCGACAAATTGCCCAGAGAAGTTGTAGGTGCCGCATCCCTGGAACTGTTCAAGGCAAAGTTGGATGGGGCTCTGAGAAACCTGATTTAGTTGAAGATATCTCTTCCCATGGCAGAGGGGATTGGACTASATCATATTTRAAGATTCATTTTAACCCAAACAATCCTGATTTTGCCATTCCTTGAAAATGAAGAGAAAGGAAATTAAAAACAGTAGATATGTTTATCAATTCAACACAACCCAAGAGATTTTCAATTTTCCAAAGTCTCTATAAATTCGAATTTTATACTGGTACCACAGAATCATAGAATATCCAGGAAGGAGGCCATGAAGATCATTGAGTCCAAGTTCTGGCCCTGCACAATGTCCCAACAATCCCATCAAACCTGAGAGCATTGTCCAAACATACCTTGAACTCCATCAGACTGTGACCACAACCTTGGGCAGCCTGTTCCAGTGCTCACCCACCCTCTGGGGGAAGAACCTTTCCCTAATAACAAGCCTAGACCCCTAACCTAAGTCTCCCCTAACACAACAGCCATAAATCCTCGCTACATACCACCACACGCCTTACAGCAGTGCTTCAAAYTGAGTGACTGTCTCCTCTACTTTTCTTCCAGGTCCTGACTGTACTGATCTGTTGCCCCTGAGGAGGTGGAATGACAGAGCAGCTGGGTGGGCACCCATCAACCAGCCAAGGTTAAGCACCACACTTAAGAATAGCAATGAAATTTACTGAGACTTAAAGTCATTTTCTGTTTTCAAAATCAAAATCCAGATAAAACTCAAATATATTATGTATTTTCCTTTTTATGAACAAGTATTCCATTTTGTGGACAGCACAATTATCTACTTCTGGACAACAGCAGCCCTTTTCCCCTAATCATTAATGAAATAAGGCTTTGAATTCTCTTCAGAATACATGTGAACTTCAGAATATGCTATTAATGAAAAAGCTAAGCTAATCTTTACATGCACTAGACAAGCATTAATAAATTCTAGAGATTATTACAGAATTCCAGCTATTGTATAATATATCAGCATAATTCGATGATGCATTTAAAARGACGTTTAACATGAAACACATTTTAATTTCACTGAATTCAGCAGGATTCCTCAGATCTGAATTTAGGCAACAGATTATATTCACCTGGTGATTACATCTTGCCAAGAACATTTTTAAAATCCATGCCAAGAGTGTCRTACTGACCAAGAGCTTTAGTTTGTAACATCTTGTATAAGAAAATTATTTAACAAGTAGATGGCAAAAGCAAAGATATTCCTACACTATATCATGTCACAATGACACTAAGATTATCTGAGTATCTTTACTATAATAAAAGCCATTATTGCAATGTTGCTAGCAGGATCCAAATAAAGGATTCTATTTAATGCAATTGTAGGTCAAATAAGAAAAAAAAAGTCATTCTATTTTTTCATGCTATATGTATGGACACGAACACATTTTATATGTGTATAAACATGTGTGTTACAGTTGAGCTTTGACGTAAATAACAGATAAATACACAAAGAAAAAAATGCAACCAGGATAAATCAGAACAGTGATTGATCAAAACAGGACTACGCTAAATTAATCTACTCTCTTAGATAAAATACTTCATTTTATAGATACAGGGGAAAATGATACAACTGATATATTTGTATTGAGGCACTGTATTCCTCAGCAGAGCATCATGAAATGGGAAATTACCAGTTAAAATAAAAACAAACTGTGATTATTTTACGAAACATAAAACATTTAASAAAGTGTCCTGAACTAGGCTGAAAAAAAAAAAACCTAGCTATAAAGCTACATGAATTTGTAATATTGTTCTTGCAGGAACAACTTTGGGACTTTAAGAATTCTAATTATTCACTTGGCTGCAGAAAACAGAATTAGCTAATGATACGTGCTAATGGTGATATAAAGCTAAAAGGGATTGCCTTTTGCTAGGATGGAAGTTGTTGCCATTATAGAAAAGGATMTAAATAYCACATTAAAGAAATTGGATCTAGAGTACTGAAACAACCGAAATAAGAGAATTCAGCAGTGTAAAAAGTACAAGATAAAGTGCTTAAAGACAGCTGAAAAGGGTGCATATTATATGCATCAAAAAAAAAAATCCTGAAATTATGAAAACCAAAGAAATGCAGCTATTGCAAAGGCTAAGAAGTTTCTGGAAAGAATATGAATACWCTTTCCTCACTGAGTTGGACACAAACTAATGCTAATGTTGTAAAAAAAAAAGGCATTCTTTGACAATATTACATCCTAAAGCTTCCACAGATTTCAGTTATTCACATGCAACAGAGTGCACTCCACATGGAAAACACAAAGTGTACCATGGTAGGAAAAAGAGATTGTGTGTCTCAAAGAGGACTCAACAAGCCTACAAAAATAAAAGCTCACTGCTACTGATAAGTACTTTGGAAAGGAGAACAAAGAGACTAGTGGGTAAACACAAAAGACAAAGAAGGTTTATTCAAATGATAAGCAGAGTTATAAGGCACAGCCCAATTGGTTACAAACAACTAACTCTCAAAGGAAACCAACTTATCAATTTACCATTTTCAGGACAATAATCTATTTACCGTTTTAAGTAGCTGTTCATCCCTTAGGACCCTTCTGGGTATCTTTCAACTAGAACCATGCAAACATTTAGGATTYAGCACATCTTAAGAAGCAAATGCTTCAGAGAAAAGGGGCCAGTGGAACTATGCAATGTGAGGAAAATCAGGAACTATAACAGAGAGCTACCAACACCTAAATTAAATCTTTTCAAAGGCAGATGAGTTTCTGGGTGGGTGGCTGCCACTCTCCTTTTCATTAATCATTCAATAGTGCTGATTAAATTTTTTTATGCAGATGTAATGTGATAGAGAAAACTCCAAAGTGCCCTTTTTTCCCTTCATTTCCCCCTTTGGCARTGTTTTACTGGCTGCATCTACAAGGTTAAAATAACAATTGTGGTATGAACTGAACAAAACTAAGTGTAAGCYATACATTAACCCTAACCAAATGCTTTAGAAATAATAAGAGTTATCAAACGATTCATTTCAAAAACTAATTCAAGATGAAATTCAATGGTGTAGAGCTCTRTAAGAGATTTATTCCAGTGTTGAAMTAGGCTAATTTTACCCCTCTATACATAAAATGCACCACTTCCACATTCATATCCTATAAACATCCTTCTGAGATTCCATTTGCAGAACATCTGCCTTTTCAAAAGTATGAGAAATGGAAAGATGCCCCATGACAAACTAGAGCATAAAATCCAAACAGAACAGATACCCACTTTATTTCATGTTCAGCTAYTTATTCTGTCAGTGATTTTAATTTACCTGATCAATGTCTCTGGGATTTTAAATTCCTGGTTTAAATGACTGGTAAAAATCAATGGGAACTGGGCACCCACCTTTCATATGCTTTAGAAAACCCCCTCTTTGAATACTTATTAGAATGAGACTCTTTTACAAAAATATAGAACTTAAAAGGAAAATGCTCATTCTCACCCCCCAAAAAAGACCCAAACAATAAAAAACAAACAAACAAAAACTTGCATAAGAAAAAGGTGTACATAATAATAAAAAAAGAAAAAGGTTTTAGAAGACTTAAACCACTGTACGTTTGTATGTGTCAAGTTGTCTTTTTTATCTAAAAACCCTGCATCAATTTCATAAATAGAACTCATAGAATAAATCCTGGTTTCTCTCTGTGCCAGTGTTTATTTGGTTTTTCTCCTTTATATATATATGGATAGTTTAAATTTGTACTTAATGTAGTTCTATTCTAAGTGTTATTATAGGAGTCTCTATAGGGTAAAATTTTTGCTTGCCTTTATTCATTTGCTGTTGATTGATACTGGCAGCCTTTAGAAGGGACCTGAGAAAGAAGCAGTTGCCAGGTGATCTACACAGGCCTTGTGTCCCTGCTGAGTGCCTTTTCAATTAATGATTGTTCTGGACCTTACTCTAATGGCAACTTGACCAACAGGATTCTAGCAGATTGGTAACCCAGATTAAAATAAAGGAGCAGAAATAAAGGAGCTGGATCCACAGGGTGTATAATTTTCTTAATTATATTCATAATGATAGCTATTTCAAGGCAGTCTGGGTTGGTGTCCAAAACCACAAAACTAAGGAATGTATGCCACCACAGGGGAATTCTGACCACCAAGTTTGTTTCTCCAGGTGCCACTGGTCCAAACCCATATTATAGGGCAAAACCATAAAGATAAATAAACTGAGTAAGTGAAGACAGTTACAGKTGTCATATCTCAAATGAAGGAAGTAATACAGATGATGGAGAACAGAAAGAAAATGTTGCTTGCATCATGTGGTATAACCACTGGTTGACCTCCTTTTCATTCTGTGATGTCTTGTAGCACTGACATATGTGTTCCACAACATGGCCAAAAGGAGGAAAATCACTTTTGCGAGGACTCAGACAATGAGACACTCTGTTAAAGGTAGGGGGGAGCTGGCACAGAAGCRAAAGAGAAATAATGACTGAATGCACAAAAAATTATGCTCCAGGCTGAGAGAAGAGAAATGCTATCAAAAGAAGTCACGCTATTGCCACTATTAGAAGTGTTTGCATGACCTGATAGTAATTTATTTAATGAAAATGTATCTTTTCTATAAAATAGAGTATCTACCAAAAATGTTTGTATCATTACAATAATGTAAGACATTTTATTATGCAAATGCAGTACTTTAAATCTAAAAATACATTATTATTTTTAAATTTATTTCTGTATGCCTAAAATATAACATAGATTGCTGATAAACAGTATAGAAATAACATCTTACTTCATAGCTAATTTTCACTTACTACAATATTACTTGAAAATATTATTCTGCCATGATCTTGGGCCTCTCAAAATATCTATAAATTAATTTATTTTTTAAGTTGGAACAATAATTTTATTCCAAGCAATACATCAATCAGTGTATGTCTAAGAAAATGAAATTAAAACAAGCTGTAAATGGATCCCTCAGTTTCTTTATGAAAACTACCAGTATAGCTCCGTGCCTGTAAGACAGATGCTGAACAGCTGTACTTGGAGGTCACTAACCCRTATTTGTTACAGAACCCATATTTTGAAAGAGAAGAAGCTCTTTCTAAGACATTTGTTCTAATCCTGAGAAAATAAAACCACAGAAAAAGGCAGAAGTGGCATCAAACTTCTGAATAAACCTGAAAACAATATGAAGTGTATATACTTGGATGTGATTGAAGGACAGGATGGTACAATATTGCTACATTTCTCAAGTTACATCACTGTATTTACTTGCTGCATACTTCTTTGAAGTATCTTCAACATTCAGATTAGATTTCAATCACAATGCCTCATTTATAATTCATTTAATCCTATTCTTTGCTTAGAAAAGTAGCCGAAGCAGATGCCRGGAGGATAACATTAATAACAAGCATAAGTATTGCAACAGAAAATATATTTAACTTCATGATTCCTAATGATTATTGTGATAAGACATCTTTATATTATTGTAAGAAAAATGCTTTTCAAAAAAAACCAGAGTTCACATACTTTGAATATTAAATAAATCAAAAGCTCTGAAGAAAAGTTATTCTAGAACACCAGCTGTACTGAGACTGCCATTTTATGAGGTAAAGTAGAAAATAAACCTGTGTGAAATTTGGTGGTTTCTATTGTTACTATATGCACAAATTTGGCTGTATTGAGTTTACACTATTGCATAGCAGGAGAGTAATTGATACCACATATATTTGTAAGATTGCTGTGAATTCGAGTGGCATAAGAACATTTACATGCTTCCACAGAAATAAAAACTGTATTAAATACATATCCACTACAACAGTAAACTATCATTCAAGTTATCAAAAGACTTCCCTTTCCTAATGGAAAAGAGTTCTTAAATTATAAAGCTATTGCATAGATATTAACCTAATAAATATGATTTTAGCACTCCTTTAGTATATAAGTGGATATTAAATATAATATCTGGTCTGCATTTGAGCTTCTTTTTTAATAGACAGTAGCAATTAACATGCACAACCTTYGCATATATACCTCAGTGTAATTATGTTACATTTCAAAAAATATTGCAATAGATATAAAATCTAGTAATTTCTTAACATTAATCTTATATGCATTTGTAATATTTGCATTTCTAACTTAATCTGACATTTTGCTTATAACTATCTATTTCTGAGACTTTTTCATACCTTTTGAGCTTATCTTAATCCTTGAAGCTRATTTATTTACCACAAGTATTCTTCAGTCATAACCAGAATTCTAGTGTAAATCACTCATTTCTTAAATTATAAAAATGTCAAAGAAACACTTTCTTTTGTATCCTGGATATCCACCAATTTCTGTACCAGATGAACAGAAAAATGCATCTGTCCTTTTCTTTTTTATTCAAGTAAAATGCCGAGGCAGCTGATTAGTCATTATTTGAAAACATCATACCATTAAACCTCAGCTCCTATTCAAAGATGATGTTGTAYTGAAGGGAACACCACAGGATTACTATTTACACCAGAAGGAACAGTTGAGGCCTTCAAATCTTTTGTTATCCAATCTGTCATTTAAATTAATCTAAACTACCTACATTTACCTTCTTTTTTTTTCCCATCTGTGTGTGTGTGACATCTCACTGATGAATAATTAAATGCAAGAGAACAATTTCAGTATCGTAGCACAGTATTTCTACCTATGGAATTCTGCCTTTCAAAAAGAAAGCACAAACATTCACATTTCTTTGTGATCAGTCTGCAAATTCCTCATGGCACAGTAAAATAGCCAGCTAAGAGGAATCAAAGGAACTTTTTTTTTTTTTCATTTTATAACATTTTGCACCATCATAAAGCAGTTTCCTTATCACTTTGCTGTACTTAAATTCCATTTCTTATAATTACTTAGTCTCTTCACAAACAGAATTATTAAATTACATGGCTTCACTGCACACTACGGGTCAGCCATTAATCGCCAAGATGTATTGAGATGTACTTTTATTATTTCCAACCAGTGCAAGAGGTAATGCCTTGTTTTACAAAGCTTCAGTCACCACTGGGCTTCTCACTCAGTTTTGAAAACAAATTAGCAATTAGATCCAAGAGTGAACAGATAAAAAAACTACGTATTTTATGACTAATAATTATATAAATGTGACATCAACACAGAACCATAGCATGGCTTGGGTTGGAAGGAACTTCAAATATCATCAAGTTCCAACCCTCCTGTCATGGGAAGGTACACCTTCCATCAGACCAGACTGTTCAGAAACACATCCAGCCTGGTCTTTAACGCTGCCGAGGATGCAACATCCACAGCTTCTCTGGGMAACCTGTTCCACTTCACCATCACAGTGAAGAACTTCTTCCCAAGGTCTAACTTAAATCCACCCTCTTTCAGTGGAAAGCCATTACTCCTTGTCCTGGYGCTACATGTACTTTTAAAAACTCACTTTCCAGCCCTTCTGCAGGCCTCCCTTAGGCACTGGAAAATGCTCAAAGGTCTCCCCAAAACCTTCTCCTCTCCGAGCTGAACAGCCCCAACTGCTCTCTCAGCCTGTCTCCACCATCACTGCGGCCCTGCTATGGACTCACTCCAACAGGTCTACACATGGCTGATGTTGCTGAGCTGGACACAGTACTCTTGGTAGGAAAATGGAGTGCAAGGTGAGAATAACCTCCCTTCACCTGCTGGTTATGCTTCTTGATACATACAAATGTAAGTAATGGAAACTTAAGAGTTTTCTTTCAACTTCTTTTAAACATATTTTTTCAGAATGCTGTGCAACTAAAATAATTCAGTATTGTCAACCATCTTTAAATRCTACCTTTTCCTCTGTTACAAACTTCATTAGAAAGTCAGGAAGGTAAAAAAAAAGAAAAAAATRTTCAGAAATACTAATGAAAAATGATCCAGGACTGAAAACAAACCTGTTTTGAAATGAACATTTTTTTGCCTGGAATTCAGTAGGAAAATATGCAGTCACCGTCCCCTGTCCCCCATTAGAACAACTCCAACTGAACTCACAGTATATTTACTGAAGTTTTGTAGTAAGTGATACCARCTTTTTAATCTGCAGGTTTTCAACACAGATACTTAAGAAATTAAAAGAATAAAGCCACTGTTCACATAGCAGACATTTTGATTCAATAGACTTCCAACAACCTAGTTAAAAACTTAGTATTGGGATGTACTGAACATGTGTGTTGGAGTTATCTCTTTTGAGATTAAAACTGGCAGTGTAAATTTTTCTTTTCACTGGCTCATGCTTGAAAGAAGGAATTGAAGAATGTCTGGGTTGCGGACTGCAAATGTTTATTTTACAAATTTTATCTCTAAGTTCATTCTGTCCAGCATGAAGTTCACAAGCAGCTGAAAAGATGGTTTCTCCCCCCGCCCACGACAGTGTCTGGGCTTTTACATTCTAAACTACGTTAACATTGTTTTTCTCTAAACACCAATAACTAAAACCCATGTCATGCAGTGAAATTTTACCTTCACCACTCCTAAAAACCCATTACTCTTTGCAAAGAGGAAGAGGAAAAGGAAGACAGAAACATGTGCTCTTATCACACTGATCTGCCTCCATCTTGACTCTATTATATGTACATAGCAAAATCTAAAAACTTTTCTACTCACCTAGTGACATAACGAAAATCACACAAATCAAACCCTTGTGACCTCTAAATCCTCAGACAACCCTGGCAGTGCTTTTCCCACAGGCTGAGACCAAAACCCACCACTGTTTTTGACACAAGCCAGAGAAGATCTAACCCCCATCCAAGCTCCTGTCCATCCAAGAGAACCAGAGAAATACTCTAGTTTCCCATACATGTGCGATAGTCTTATTTTCTAAATGATATCTAGTTAACTTTTATAACTTTTATTTTAAATATATCAAGTTAATTTGCCAATTATTTAGTACTGCMTCTGGAAGTCTGATGGAGTGTTTCACACAATGTAACTTTAGAGAAAAACGCAAGTCCTGGACTCTGTAATTTAAACAGAATTTTTCCAATTGATTTCATTTGTGCAGGTTTTCACTCACATACTTAAAAACATTYATTAAATAGACATCCTAAGGTATATTTATGAAAAGAGAGCTTATATATTCAGTAAAATAAATACTAGGTTTCTTAGACCTCAGTCACACAGTTCTTTGCTGTAAGTAGCATAAAAATGCAGCACGTAGAATTTGAAAGGGCAGACTCTAGTTTTGTACATTACCTATCTCTCCTGCTTGCTTTCTTCTCTCATGATTGCATACAGTTGTATTAACACCATCAAGTTTTGGATTTGCTTTCCATTGTGAATACTGTGATGTTCACTTTTTTATGCAAAAGAAATCTAATCCATTATTAAACTGCCAATTTTTGTCTGATTYTTTGTTGTATTTGGGAAATAGATTATTTCTGATAGTATAAGGTATCACATTCTTATACCTATTTTCATAAAATTAGTAGGCTTAAAAATAATTTACTTTCATAGTCAACAATTGAAATACAACATAAATATTATTAGGGGCAAATTGAAGTTTACCTATCAGTTTTCACAAAACATGGATTCATTGAAGCTGGCAGTCAAACCTTGAAAGTGCCCAATTCAGAACCTGACTGAGACCAGGGTCAGCTACAAAGACTTTCACAGTCATGCTTTTCTCAACTTTWAGTATCTCCAGAAACAGGGACCACAAACGCTTTTGATCTATTCCAGTGCTCAGTCAGTCTTGAAATAATGGCAATAATAACAACAACAGCATAACCAGTAACAATTATAAAAATGTCTTATATTTTAACAGAGTTTMATGGGCCTCTTTGGGCTATCAGCTAGGGTCCTCTGAGAAGAGGGCAGCTTTCACATCTTYATCCTTTATCCTAGTTGGAAAAGATGCTTTACAACAGTGAGACAAACAATKAATCCAACACTGCCAAGTCCACCACATRAGGTATTCTAAGCACCACCACTACACACCTTTTAAATATTCCCAAGGATGATGACTTAACCACTTCCCTGGGCAGTCTGTTGGAGTGCTTCATAACTCCTTCAGCAAAGGAATTTTAACCAGTATCTTAGATCTCTTGCTTGAAATAAAATTGCCAGCTGTCACATAAGCCTGAGAAATCAGCCACTGCCAAATATGTAGTTTTAAAAAGATGCCTATTTCGATCCAGTCCTAGCTGATCAGCATGAGTAGTTTAAGCAGAACTAGCTCATTGAGTATTAGCTGATACAGTATTAGCTACTGAAGTACTAGCTGATGAAATTACTAGAAACAGATCTGCTTTTTTGATTTGGCATTACAACTGAGAATAGGGACAGGTCAAAATCCAACCTGGTATCATTAAAGCAAAATATTAACCATCCTTTACCCAAAATATTTTCYTGAAATACACATCCATAAAAGAATTCCTACAAAAACCATGAGCAATGAAAACTAATTGTTAAGAAAGTCAGATCTCTACAAWGWAYTCKAGTTATGTGRTTCAYTGTCCAGTATTACTMGATRCACTCAGCTTGGTATTCCCTTTCATTTTTCAGTGAGGTGACACACATAAGATGTGGTTTGTCTGAAAGTACAATCAATGGGCTAGGTTAACCCCTTCCCAGTGCTGTTTTTGCTGCAGAGTTACAGCGCTGTGCATTGACTTCATGTGTCTTGACAGCAAAATGCCACAAATGAAGAGTTGCATGAAGAACTGAAATAGCAGGTCTCAGGGGATCAAGAAAGAAAGAAAGCACTAATCTTTACTCTGTCTTAGTAAGGAGTAAGTGCCAATCACTTATTGATTTAATTAGTGAGGCTAATTAGATAATGCACAACAACAAGACTACAATCCAAAAAACAGGGGTTTTTCAAAACTCCCAGTTTTTAGGATAGGATCCTGGGACCTATAGTTTTCTTACAGGTAGTTTCTGTGAAGGCAGTCCTACTTCATTATGAGAAAAATTACAGTAAAGAAACATAGAGGCTGCATTAAAATAAAAGTATGCAGAAAAGAAAAAAAAACAGACTTTGCCAGAATAGCAGCTCTATAGATGCCACAGTCTAGTAAATTGGGGTGATACGGTACATTTTAGCAAAATGAAAATTCTTAAAATTCTGTGCACAGATGGAATGTCATTTTTTAAAAAGCAGAATACYTGTGCACAATTACAGTCCTTTTTGAGAAGGTCTGTGTAGTCTAGACGGATAATAAATTAGAGTTTGACTTCCTTTTTATGTCATTAATTAGAGGTTAGCTTTTCTTCATTGAAAGTACTAAAAGGTCAGTAGATAGTAAGTCTTGTCTGTCTGAGTGCTTGTCTGATTGTACAACATAGATACTGAAAGGATCTTTGGGATTTTTGGAAACAGTTTGGCCAAGTCAAATATCAAAAATGAGAAATAAAGTGAGAAAACATGTCCATTTGAGTATGAGGAAAGCAAAATTGCTACTGTTAAAACATCAGGTTGTAATATGACTTTACTGACCTCTAATGAGTTTCAGTCTCTTACATGAAATTTCTTTGATGAATTTTTCAGTCTGTTATTTYCACATGGGTGCTCCTGCTTTGTTTCTACTTTGTGATGCATGACTGACAACATTTCTGGACCAGATTCCAAGGACACTTATGAAAACTGGTGCATAGTTTTGACTTTAAGAGATGAATAGGGAAGCTGGCATGAGGAAGAATACAGAGAGCTGAAGGGGAAAATGGATGCATAGAATGAGACACAAATGGTAAATGAAAAACACAGGAAATAKGAATTATTTCACTAAGAGAGTGAGGCCCACAGAGATTCACAGCACAGCTGAAAAATTAGGCACCCTCTGCATAGAGTGGTGAAGTTCAGGCCTGGTGTGCTGCTGGTCTTTGCAGGCACACAGCAATCCTTCTGCATTCCACTCAGACCAGCAAAAGAATACTTCTTCACAGGAAAAAAGCATGCCTTCTCAAAGCAGAAAGCATCCCACTCAACACCAGTCAGAAAGCACTCCAGATGTGCCTGAAGAAAATTGGGCCACAGACTGCAAGAGGTAACTCACCTCTTACAGAGGTGTAAGAGCAGGTGTAAGGACAACTGTTGCCCTAAAGGTACCAGGTTTTGGAGTTGGGTATTCAGATTGTGATAAAAAAGAAGTAAAAAGAAGAAGAACAAATGCTAATTTTAGACCATGGATCCTGCTGACTGTGCAACTTTGGGTATTTTGGCAGAAAAAGGAAAATGCATTAACTATCAGAGAAATTTTGCGCACTCCTTTAAAAGCTTTTAAATTAGGAGCATTTAGAGATGAATACTCTAGTGGTGAGATTTAGATTACCCTGAAATCCCATTTACAATTAAATGGTATTTATGATTTCATTTCTTATTCACCTTTACATCATTTCTATGTTAAATGTCTTTTCTGGACCATGTCTGCATTCTAAAGAGAACAGAAATTATTTAAAGGAATACAAATTCCCCTCCAGAATGAATAGTAGCATGATTTATTTGTCTTAAAGAAAATAGTAGTGTTGCAATCAGAAATTAATATCAATGAAGTATTTTTCACAGAGATTATGATCTTTTTTAAAACTTCAATCTCAAAACATTTGAGTGTAATTGGATCAGAATATTATATGAAATATTACCTTCTTATTTTTCAGAATCAGTTCTTGGAAACAAATTTCAGTACCCTTCTAAAAGAATCATTTTGCATTATCTGTCCTGCACTTTCCTAGCAATATTCTCCCAAATGGCAAGACGCGCTTGACTATCTTTGTAACTTCCCTAAAAAAAAAAAAAACCTGAAAATTTATTGAAATTTACCTATAATGTCTGAATATACATGATTAGGCATTACAAATAAGGATTATTAATTTATCTCCCTTTTGGATAGGGTACATGGATGGCTGTGGTGAAAAGTAGGTGCAATATTCCTTTGAAGCTGACAGTCTCAGTATAGACCCTTTTCTTGCCTACAGTCAGATATCTAACAAATATTATTTTTGAAACTAATCTATGCACAATGAGACAATAGTTTTTACTGTTTCAAGGTATCTATAGTTCCAGTGGATTCTGATGATTTGCAGGTGCAGTTTTATATTCTGTTCACAACCTAAGGAGTAAACAGCAATACATCAGACAGAAAATACTAACATGGAATTAGAAAAAATTGTCTTGATAAAAGAAAGATTGCAAGGGCCACACATTGACACACTAAAAACTGAGAGGTGTAGATTGGGTCCTCCTACATAAGAGACCCCTTTTTATTCTCACTTTTGATCCTTCAAAATGCTTTCTTTGTAAAATGAAAAGACATGACAGATCTATTAACATCAAAGAAATACAAACTCTTGATCTTCCGGCTCTCAGAGTAGTGCGTGTTTTCCCCCAAGGTTAAAATGTATTTTGCAGTAAGACACTGAACCATGCACTCATAGATAAGAAAGAAGATGCACAAATACAAAAAAAAAATCAGATGCTAGAGACTTAGAAGATCTTCTCCGTGGCAGAAATGAGTATTTATTAACAAAGGCACATACAAATTCTCACTTAAGTGCACATATTAGAGAGGAACCCATACAAAAATACCAGTCTGTACTATGCTGAAGAGAAAACAATGTTTGGKGCATTCCAGACAAAAGGTGGATTCTTCTGGCCATGGAAAAGGTAAACAAATCTTGCTGTGCTTTGGGATCTGAGAATAATTTGTACAGAAGTTCTAATATTTTGATATAAATAATATCCACAAATTCTATCCAAATTCTGCATTTCAAAATCAAATAAACAAATTCACAGCCAAGTGCARCTAAAATCCTGTCTATCCTCCATTCACACATTTCCATTTATTCAGAAGGAAAAAAAAGAAGCAGAAAATTGAAAGAGTATGGGAAATGCATTTATGACTATTTAGCAATAACTGTAAATTATACAGCTTTGAGAAGAAATGCTTTTTTTTTTTTCTTTTTTTTTTCTTTTTTTTTTTCTTTTTAATGATATACAAATAATGCAGAACTATTAAGGATCAATTCTCAAAACTGTTTATACATAACCTACCTAAACTGAGATCATGAATTGTCACAAGGTTCTCAAGATACCAAATGAGCTCCTGCTCTGTGTGGGTACTCAGCTGCTGTCAAATGGTGTACAGCTGAGAAAAGTTTTCTAGAGACTTTCTGCCACGGGAAAATCCCTCACATTTTTCATGTAAATCTAAGAACTATTTTTAACATACTCATGAGTCTCCAAAGCACTTCATTTCACTGTAATGTTTTTATAAGTCTATAATTCTTGATAAAAAATAACACTGAGCTGCTACATAATCAATTCAAGAGAATCATGCTTAGTTAACTTACAATTTTAACAAATGTCTTTAGTAACAAATCTATCTTTAATTAGTGCATTGCCGAATTATTTTAAAGGCATCTAAATTAATTTCTTATGAGACATTTATTTTTAAAATGAACTATATATTGTTAATATTTTTAAGGGAATCTGCATCCATATGATTTCAAAGCTTGGACTTAAGAGTAGATACAGTGTCATCTTCCTAGGATGCTCTAGGACCTTTCTGAGTTGCAGTTTACCTCCAGTTTTTAGAATGCATACATCTTTAGATTCTACAACCTTTAAGTCACTTTCATCAGACCACAGATATTGAAAAAGGTCAGTGAACATGTTACACTTCTTCACATTAGGAGTATGTCTGAAGATGGAAGTTTTTAAAAGAGGAAGAAAAGGTGACTAGGATTTTCCACTAATGTACTTCATCTCTGAATTGCAAAGCTTCATAGCACATCCCATAAAATAACTAATCCATGTGTCTTCTGCCCCAAAGCAAATCACACACAAAAACATACACRCAGAGCTGGCATATATGTGAGCTCTGCTATCAGTAACACTAATACTGTAATTTTCCAAAATTATAAACTGCATTTGCTTAAAAGCTTGCTGTAGCCTCTAATTTCACTTCCTCATTTTCAATTATATAGAATTGTGATCCAATTGTGCTATAGTGTGATACAAGAATCTGCAAATCAGATTTTCTGGAAAAGTTAGTGTCAATGAACACAATGCACAATGCCTGTTGAAACCACATGTATTTCTGAGTGTAAGACTACAGAAAATGCCTTATTAGGACACACAAAGTCTTGTTGTCTGCTATCATGTCTCAATGTCAAGAGACCATGCCATATATGGGCACATTAGCCTGGGCAATTTTTGAGGTCCATTCACTTCATATGTGTAACTACATTAACAATGGTGTTCCTGTTTGTTCTTTTAGTACTTATTTATGGACCTCCTGTAATTTATGGATTTTTTCAGTTCTTTACAACTATAAATACTGTCTGCCTCCACAAAAAAGAACAGTAAATTCCATTTTTTACCTGCTTTTAATAACTCTTTTACTAAAGTCTCCAAACTCCATAGTTCTATTATTATTGAGTAGGTGGATATCCATTCTGTTTTCATTCTCTCCTCTGCCCCTGTAACTTTGCAGATGTTAGCCATAATCCCCACAACCCACTTCTGCCRATTCTCCTTGAAAGTGGAAGAGTCTCAGCCTCCTCAGTCTCTTCTCACATGGCAGCTGTCCCATCCTCTGGATCATTTTAGCTGTCACTTTAAAACATTTTATGTAACTCTGCAAGATACAGGTGAACTAAAGTTTTTACAATTTCCAGCTATTTCCTCCTCTTCCTTATTCCTCAGGTAGAGTTACTCACAGGTTTAAACCTAGTTTTTTTTACTTTAAAAAAAAAAAGGAAAACCAACCAAGCCAAATGGATTCTCTTTGTCACTTCTGTAATCAGTCTAGCACCTTGTGTACTGTCTATAAAATACATCAAAACTGAATCTGAGAATATTCAGATATATAGTAGCAAACTAACATTTAAGCACACTGTTTCAATAGATACAATAAAATTTACCACAATCAGCCACTAATGACCACTAAACACAAATTTATGGAACAAAACTCTCTATTACAATTGCTACGTTCCAGGAAGAAAATACATATCCATCAGCTGAAATAAGCCTTCAGTTAAAAACTTATTACCAGAATTGATATAAGTATTTTCCTAGTCCTGAATCTCTGTTTTTCTCCTCCTTGCTTTTTCTCCAGTTTGTCAGCGACTACTGACAAACTTCAATGCATTACTGACCTCATTATGCCCTTATCTGTAGGGTTAATTTGCCTTTTTATTCACATTAATTCTCCCTTTGCTTTTCAATAAAAAGGTGTTAGACCCTACAACCTCCTCTTACCACAAGAAATTTTTCACACACACAAAAAACACCCTGTTTATTTTCAAAATCCTTGCACTCCTATGCACTCTTTGCTGCTGCTAAAATGTATGCTTTTTAACTGGAACAGGAGACCAAATGACTATTTCTCTTTTCAGTCCAGACATCACCTGCCCATATTCTCYACAATTATTTTACACATTGAAGTGTATGTGATATTCTTGGATGAGAACAGAGGTGGAGCTTTCCTGGAAATGCCCATACCTAATTAATGCTCACTGCCAAAATAAATTTCTTTTCACTTTCCCTTACTGTTTCTGTCTCCTTCTTCACAATTGTTTGAATTAAAATAAAACCAACAACAGTGGAAGCTCTCTTTGGTCCATATACTGGTCCTGAAGTAGAAGGCACAGAAAGATTTACAAAGTAAATTAAAAATCAGTTCCTTACTAGTAACTAGAATAAAACTCTTACCCATTTATATTTCACAAAGACATATAGATGAAGAATTCATATCCCAACAGAACGAATTTTAAACTTTTATTGAATTCTCTTCCTGAAAACAGCCTTGTTGGGAAAAGGCTCTCAGGATTTACGTTTTGTAGGAATTTGAGAATGTGTTACGCATTGGGAAATTCTGTTCTTTGCTACTACTTTGCACAGCAAGACCATGTCCAAAGTGTTAACAGTCATGTCCCAGAATTTCTTGTAAACTGAAGTGACTAAGTGCTACACATTTTCAATTTTATGCTTATGAGTAATTTCAAATTTTGATTGTCTTTTATCCATATATTCTCCTCAGTTATATAACATGAACTTTGTAACCAACAGTCAAAATTCTACATTCAGTTTTTTCAYAACATGTACCTTACAGTTTTGTGTAATTCAGTGAAAGCCACAGTAGCAATTTGTACACAAGTTTATGTGTAAACCTATTTTATAGCAATTTAAATTCACGTACTTTATTCTCCACATAACTTCCTTGAGAAGAAAGAAGTCAAATAAATTAGCTATTTTCAAATCAATCTGTACCATCAAAAATTTGTTTCAAATGTTTTGCATATTCACAGGAATTTGAAAGGATTAAAAATGTTTGCCTAATTATTTTGAACATATATGGCTTAAAGCAGACACTGCTTTGGCCAGAATCATCCTATATATATGTTATTTTGGGGGGAGGGAGTTTATTGAAAGATAGGATGGGAGAGAAGTGAATGGTGACATTTCTATTCACATTCAGATATTTATAATTTTCTAAAGATGTCAGAAATTCRCTACTGAAACAGATACTGCTACTCAACATTTTATCTCCATTTCAGACAGTGAGGGTTAAGCTTCAGACGGGGTAAAAATACTGTAAAACACCACAGCAGTTGTTGTGCTGTGTGAATATAACCTGAAAAAAAATCTGGAATTTCTGTACCACTGTTTCTTCTTCCTTTTTCCCTAAGAGCTTTCCTGTACTGAGGTTATGATAAGTACCTCCAGTAAACTTTTGAAGTATGCAGACATGTTCTTAAGCAATCTAGCAGACACACTGGAATTCACTGCCAATTCTAACACAGGAATATTAATGACTCACATTCCTTTATCTGCCAGTGGTCATTACTGATGCTGCAGGGAATTATACACATTGAGATAACTACCCATACTGTAGTTTCTCCARAAACACTTGCTGTTAACAGATAACATTAATCTAAATTATGTGCGTTTGTCCAACTCTGTAAGGCAACTGAAATACAGTTCCCATATCTAGCTTTTTGGGAAGACTGGACACCCTGCATTTTCTGACTCTGGTTTTATACATGCTCAAAAAATTCAAAATATAAAGGCTTTTTTAACTTGGGGAACTTCACTGCCTTTGTAGTCAGACAAAGGCAAAGTTCCCAGGGCTTAATGCTTCTCATATTCCCAAGCTTGCAACTCAGCTCTGTTCAGTGCTCAGGGGCTTACAACTACCTGAAGTAACAAGAGGTCTGAAAGAGACACAGCAACAATCTTCAGAGCAACAGAGATGTAGACAGGAAAACGTTCGGAAGAACTATTCTTTAATTTTCTTCAATTTGTTCTGAAATTCAAAACCCTGATGATTTAATTCTGAATCTACACTTTACAAAATACACACATATCTTTTGTTCATATTATATTTCCAAATGTTTTCTTAGGTACAGATTTGGAGATAACAAAAAACAAATTATTAAAAATTATTTAAACTGAAAAAAWTTATTCCTCAAGTAGCTCACAATTTTGCTGTTAATACTTGATAATTTACACCAGGTTAAACAGATATGGTRGTAGTTATGGCTACAGCTGGAACTAAATTATTCATCAATATTTGCATCAATGTAAGGATTTGAAAAATAAGGTTAGGATAAACCCTGGCTCATACAAAGAGCTTTATTACCTGCAGTTTCTGCAGCTAAGTCAGTATGTTTGGAACGAGCGCATAATGTTTTCATTTTCCCTGACTCTTAATTTCAACTATCACGTTTWTTCCAAAGCCTTCACTTTGCTGCAGAGCAAAATAAATGCATCTAGAATGGTTTGGCATGACTAACTATCCCACCTTCCCCTGAAACTAAAACTTTAACTGATGGGTGATTTACTTGACATATGTAAAACCATATTTAACAAGTCCAATATAAAATTGCTCTTGCAACAGTATATACTAATTTGCATCAAATCAACTGAAAAATGCCCTAGGGTTGAACTGAAGAGAGCATATAAAAATTCCTG
>CADDXX010000244.1:703407-835469 GCA_902810485.1 Alauda arvensis | reverse complement strand
GTGCCCAGGTGGCCAAGAAGGCCCATGGCATCCTGGCCTGTACCAGCAATGGTGTGGGCAGCAGGAACAGGGCAGGGATTGTCCCCCTGTACTCAGCACTGGTGAGGGCACACCTCAAATCCTGTGTTTAGATTTGCGCCCCTCATTCCAAGAAGAACACTGAGCTGCTGGAGCATGTCCAGAGAAGGGCAGTGGAGTTGGGGAAGCGTCTGGAGCACAAGTCCTGTGAGGAGCAGCTGAGGGAGCTGGAGAAAAGGAGGCTCAGGGAAGACCTTATCACTGTCTACAACTGCCTGACAGGAGGGTGTAGCCAGGGTGGGCAACCAGGCTCTTCTCAACAGACGAAGAGTAAACTGTMTTGAGTTGTGCAAGGGAAGGTTTAGAAGGGATTCTAGAAAAAATTCTTCACTGAACAGGTGGCTGAAGGATTGGAACAGTCCTCCTTGGGAAGTTGGCTGAGTTGCCAGCCCAGGAGATATTCAGAAGACATGCATATATAGTAATTAGGGACATGGTTTAGTGATTGACTTAATGATATAGTAACAGCTAGACTCAGTCTTAAATGTCTCTTCCAACCTAAGTTGTTCTAGATCCTATGATTCTAATAATTTTTTCCTCTGGTTTAAGAACAATACAATGGCTGTGCTTATACAAAAACATTTACAGACTGATTTTTGACTTACTAGCCTCAAAATAACGAAAAGTGAAAGAACATCTCATTAATACTAGGGTATTTGCCGTATAYAAGTTTGTTAGTCTTCCTTGGCTGTCTATTAAATTATTTGGACAACACTGGAGCTATGCAGCTATCACCTCTCAGAAGAGGCTAAATCTATGAGCATGTGAGCTACATACATTCTCAGAGCCTCTGTGTCATATACCATATACTCATTAGATACTCCCACAAAAAGGGTCTCCAGCTTTCAAGCACATTCTCGCAGCAGTCTTAGGAAAAAGCACAACCATGAAGAGCAGCTAGACTCTACCATGAACAGCTGAGTTTTGAGACCAGAGTTAGTGTCTGAGATGGCATCTGCCTGTGGCTTGCTTCTTCAAAAAGCTACTAGGTATGTGGATGACCTAGCAACATGATTCTACAGCTCCACTGTTTATGTACATGACACACATGTTAACACTGCTTATATCTAARCAGCCATCTTATTCTCAAGAGAATTTTGCCCTTCTTTTTCAGCAGGTATATTGCGAAAAATTCAGGTTATTTCTCGTCTTTAGGATCAGGCATGGTTGAAGCATACAGGTATTGCAGATACTGAAAGAAAACTAGAAATCTATTTGCAAGTTTGGAGCTAAGAAGTCAAATCTAACTTCAGTATTACAATGCATTTTTTCTCTATTGTCTGCAATTTCTTMTTTTATAGCTTTTCTTTTTCTTTTTTACTTTATGGTTTTGTTTCAAAGCTATCCAATATACTTGTTGGCTAATCAGATTGAAGCATGACTGACTGAGACAGTGAATTTGCAGTACACACAGGACAGCAATCCAGCTGCAGCTAGTTTAGCCTGACTGCACTTTATTATAATGTTGCTGATAGCAATACAATTGCATTAGAGGAAGAGATGGAGAGCTGAAATGGTTATTTTTCAAAAGTAGTTGGCATTATAAAATTATTTGGTAATAAAAGACAAAAACTTCCTGAAGCAATAGAAGCAGTATGCATTTCCCATACTAAGATATGGCRTAACTGCATGGTTGTCCACAGGTCTTCTTTTGGMAAAAAGATGRCAACTACAAAGTGTCTTTGTAATATAATTCATGTTTTACTACACTCAGAGAAAAAGTAAAACTAATTTTATAAACTCTGAAAAAGAGAGTTAAAAGGCAAAAACAACCTACAGATATTTTATTGTTGAAATTTCCTTATTAAGGAAAGTACCAAGTGAATTGGTGCACTTCTAGACACCAAACTAATGTCATAATGTTGACAAGCCAGTTTGATACCAAATGAAATCATAAAGTCATCAGCCAGGCAGCATGATTCATAGCATGTTTTTCTCCACAGACCTTATTAACTACTAYAGATTTATCTGTAATTAGAAGAAATGAGTGGCTTAGTAGGGCCACTTGAAGWGGCATTTCAGGTGCTTCACAGAACCTCTCCCTCAATCCCCTTCAAATGGGAAGTGAGAAGCAGAAAGTTTAATCCTCTTGTATTTAATCTGGTGAAAGCCAACTGAGATCAACAAAAGATTCCACTGTGAAACCTATTACTAAACATTAGACAACCTAATGATCGGAGACTGCACAAAGCATTAACCAGTACACATGCACTCCTGTCTCATCTTTGACTTTAGGATTTTCTCTGCACTTTGAAGTGATGCAGCTCCCATGCCCAGAGCTTTCATTCACAATGCTTTGCCCAGGCAACTTGACACTCGTATGTCTTAGCTACAAGAACATGATAATGCAAAAAATCCCTCTTAGGCCTGGGGTTCATCCTCTTACAACTCTGTTAGAGAGTACTAGAATAGATTAAAATGCATTATGTATTTTCCATATATTCTTCACTGGGTTTATGTTCATCTCAGGAAACATTTCAGCAAGAATGTTTCAAATCTAAGTCCTGCAGCAGCTTTCCAAACATTTAATTTTTTTTAGGTTGATAATATTGAAGAAAAACTGTGAGTTTATTCTTACAAATATGCTGGCCTTAGCAACAAGTTCATAATTTCTAACCTAACTGTTAATTGCATACTGACATTGKGTAACCTTCATCTTCTTTAGCAGCACCTTTTTGTCAGTTTTCAGTAACAAAGTGAGAGTATGGACTACAACCTAATGAACATTATTTTCATAAAGGGTATGAGTAAAAAAAATCTGAACTCTACTGTATACAGCTGTGGAAATATCTCTGCAACTTATACACCATATTATGATGAGGATAGGGCATGCCACAGTGTTACAGAGTGATGCCATATTTAGCAAAAATTGTTTTTCTACCCATRTACTGGAGCAGTTTCATACTGCTAMAGAACTTCCTGCATACCATTGGTTCATATATATGCTCAATTATCTCTCTCATTGCTTAGGAACATGACAGAGCTTCTGAAACAAGCAATCTGTTGTCTYTTCTTTCATAAATGAGCAAGAAAAATCAGAGRAAGAAATATTACAGAAGATTAAATTGGTGAAATAACGAACTGCAGGCACTACTCATCATTTGTCTTCTAAATGAACAGTAAAAAGTCATAAAAAAGGAATGGACTGAAGATATSACACAAAAGGAAGGTTATTATCCTTCTTATGTTTGTCACCTTTCATAAAAAATACACAGATGAGAAGACACAGAAGTTGCTGTCTTAGATTACAGCTCCCTGTCATTCAGATTTTGAGTATCTTTCATAATCTCAGCAGCAGAAATAAAAAAATACAGATGTAAGATAAAACAATACGTTTAGCATCTAGTAAAGCAAATGTTTAAGAATATTCACAAACACATACTTGCGTACACATATATGCACACACAATTACAAAAAGAACTGATTTGCAAAGTTTGAATTTGTATGAAAAGTCAGAAGCAGAAGAGATAACCTCTCTGCCTTTTAGACATGTGCCTCACACACAAAGGCTTCCAGGACTTCTGCATTTTTCCTTTACTTTCAGCTTTTTCTCATTTCCAGAACTTCTAGATGGAAAGCAGTAATCAAAAACATATCACTATGAGATTAAAACTAAAGAGTTTAACYTTCAGCTACACAATACATTTAGCCATGATAAGATTAAAAAAATGAAGTAGAGGAGTAGTTTCATTACTAATCCATGAGAAAACATTGAGTCTAATGATGTTMRTATGGGTGGCTTTCAAAAAACATTTCAGAATTTTGCCCCWTGTTCTGTACAAAATACCACACACKGACCCTACAGAAGTACACAGCAACTTTAAGCCTTCAGACATAGAAGCATTTCAAGACTTTAAAAGCCTCGTCTTACTTTTAGAACATGAAAAAAACCRATTTCTAATTCTTGGAGGAAATATGCCATAATCTGTCTATTAGCACCATGAGCATCCCTGTTACCACAACACTGTTTCCCAAACACAGGCAGAAAAAGGTTTATGTCCTTCCTTCCCCAGAAAAATGTCGCCCATGTGACACTCAAATTCCACATGAAAYACAAGGTTGTGACTGTCAGTCTTTTGTGGAAATCCCAAGGCTGTACAGATTAAACTATGAATGAGGGCTGTACCTGGCAGTGGGAACTCAAGGGTCAAGCATTCCTCTGGAGTGTTAGCRCTATCTCACAGAGATAAATCTCTGTAACAAATTTTAGAGGGTGCTGCAAATAATGACATGTTAAATAATTTAAAACCAAAATCTAACACAACCTAGAAAGACAGTTCACAATCCTTAGTTTTAACTAAGAATCTGGCTAGATGAATGAAAACTTTTTGCTTGTTTGTTTTAGATGAGTGCATTCTGGTTATTTATACTGACAACAAAGTACTATTTTTCAACAGATCTAAAGGCTAGAAGATAAGCCTGATGTTCTACTTGAAACAYTGCAAGGCACTTGTGGGAGTTTCATCTTTCACAACAAAAATGCATGAGCAACTATTACAAACCCAGTAAAGTTTCTGCAGCATTTCTATTATAACTGATACGTCTCTGGGTGTGTGTGCTGTCCCGGGAGTATTGTTCTGGATTGATTAGCATCTTTATAATGAAATGCTCGATTACAGCTTTGAAATAGATAATTATAAAGGGAGGGTGTATTTTCCAGTTAGGGATTTTGTTTTGATTTTTTTTTTTTAATTATCAGTGCATGAAAGGCAGCTGTAGAAGTTCTGACTGCACTGTCGCCTCTTTGGAAAGAAACTACATTTTGTTGCTCTCACTGTGCATAAGTTAAATTGAATTGCTAGTTATGACTGGTATGGGAGTTTTATTTTCAACTGTCAGGGTGTGCAGCCAGCTGTAACCAATTTTTCAATATCTTGAAAAGCCTCATTTGAAGTATACAGATGTGAATGACTTTGGGACCTTGTTGTTAGTAAACAGAAACATTTTTCAAAACATTTTCCAATCCTACTTTTTCAGTGTAAAAGAAAAAAAAAATCAGTTAAGAATGGTACACATTATGGATGTTCTGCATAACTTTAGCAGTGTATGTAAAAAGGCCAAAAAAAWGTTGGTGGTATGTCCAAGTTTGGGTTCATGTTTCAGTCTCTCTTGTGTGTATCATAACGTTGTTAAAACCACCTTCTGCCAAGAAAAGTGACTCATTTTTTATGAGGTTTAACAGCAAATGAGTGGGTAGGGAAAGTGCTTTTGATTTCAAGGGTTGGAAGTCAGGAGAAAAAACTATGAGTATTTCCTTTCCTTAGTGCTCTGCATRCTGCAGCAAGCCCTCAATTTTAAGTGGTTTTCTACAAAAGAAAWTTAYTCAGCTTTTGAGYTGATGTGTTAGTTTGAATGGTTTGCTCACTGAAGGTTCTAGGAGATACAAGAATTATTATTTTATTTATTATTTATAAATTAGAATAACAGAAACAACTGRACTAAATGGCAAAATGCAGGGATGCATCCCAAGCAATCTCTAACCCCTTGATACCTAAAACCAGAATTCCTTAGTCTGAATCTCTGCAKACACACTGCTGCCAGCACAAGGTTAATGATGCTTGTTTAAACAGAAACAGGGAAGTCACAGGCTAAAGGACAGCTGGAAGAAGAAAGTAGGGGGTTTTTTATGCACTAAACAATATCTAAACTCCATGAARGTGGTCTTGTTCAGGTACCTGTAGACGAGTCTGTCATGTTGTTTGAAGTCCACAGCATGCAGAATGTTACCTTACTCTTAGTAAAATGTACTTCACAATTATTTCCTAGTTATTAGCACTGTGAAAACCAGGACTGCTACCACAAATTATGTCAACTGTTGCATTCTCCTTTTTTAAAGACTCTAGAACYAAAAATAAAATAACWTCTTTCAAGAATTARTTTWATTTTTTGCAAGTCAGAGCCMTTMAGTATCAAAYAAATGTAAAYCACTATTTTTACATTTTAACCAATGCATCTCTTCTTATTTTTATACATATTTAGGCATAATTTTTAATAAAAGAAAATAAGTAGCCCTGATACATTAATTTAGTCACGTCACAACTGTTGTACTACCACACAGACACTTCCACATTAAACAATTTAATTTRAAATGCTGTAATGGAAGATCCAAATTTCCAGACCAAACTTCCACCAGTCTTTGTGTCAGAGACTACTTGGGATYTAGGACAAAGATGTACACTTGTTTACTAAGGTACCAAAAATCAAAATTAATTTTGGAGGATGGTTTGAATTTACCTATATAGATAAATTCCATATTTGTGTTTTACACCTTATCTGYGGATTTTGGAAGGTACTGGAATGTGTTGGTGCAATCCATTTGTTCCTATATTGCATCACCATTTTTTTCATTTTTATCAATAAAGTTTCCTTTATTTGTGTAGCTGAGATCTTGAACGAGCACTCTACACAAGAGCCAAAGCAGTCATTTAATTTGGTATTGAATTGGGTATCCAGCAACAGATAAATGCTAACTGAAATGCAAATCTTTCTCAAATGATTTTGAACAAATGTTCTGCTATCTGGTTTTTTTCCTGAAGTTCTTCCAACAGGTAAAGAGAAGACTTCCTTAAGTTCCTAAAGAAATAAAAAAATATAAAAATCTTATGCTAACACCCAATCTTCACAWGTAAAATCAATCTGTATAATATTAAACCAGATCACTGCACAGAACAGATAAATRTAGAAATGTGGAATTTCATTCAAAACTCATTAAAGTTTAAAGCAAAGTATCAAAATCAAACTGATTACAATAATTTATGCAATTCTGACTCTCACATAGGATTTACTGGCATTTGATATTATTATATTCCCATTTTTAATACTATTAAAATGTCTGAAACAATTCTATCATTTTTTCAATGTTCTGCTACTGTTTAATTACAGAAGTATAACAAAAAAAATATCTGCTGACACACTGCTCTTAATATTTTGCTTTCTCTTTACTAGACTTCTAACTTAATAATCATTGCTGTCACCCTCAGTGTTTCCTACCTTTTACTCACAGTGGGATCCAAGAAGACTTAGACACTGAWATCCCTCCAAAATTATGCACATTTGAAAATTTATTTTAGAAAATAGAGACTGGAGCTCTATAAAYATATGTTGGAAGTAACATCTATGTCAGAGGGTAAAATATGAGCACACAGAAAGTTTATGCTACTTTTCTGTAGGAGTATCAGCTGTGTCTACATCTAGGCTGTCGATCTGCAGTTACCTGTGGAAGTGAAATGAATTATGGCTTACTACTGGATCTGCAATCATGAGCAAACTCTGTATGTATAAATACTCCTGAAATGGGTTCTTTCCTGACCCAGTATCACAGACACAATATTGGACCCTAATCCTAACTGAATCTAAGATGCCCAATATTCCACTTGGTTACAGAAAGGCCAGTAAAAGTTTTTAAAAAATCTTCCTGTTTAAGCAGCTGAGGTAAATGGACTGATCCCTCCACTGCCTCAGAAAATGGTTCTCTAATTTCTAAGTGATGTTTGCAGATCTTTATATTAAGTTAAAAAAAAAAAATCAAACCTCATCTTTAAACAAGGCCATGGGGACATTATACTGACTACTAAAACACTAGTAAATTTCCTTTAAAAATTGATCTGTAAGAGAATTCTTATTTCCACATCCTTAAAACACTGGATATCCACTTTATAATAGGATGCCAGCCTTCACCACTCTCCTATATTCAACATATCTCCAAGAAGTAGGAATTATTACACTGACTAATTATCAGACTACTGACAACAGAACCTATTTGAATGATTCATGATCTTTTGTCTTTTTTTTTCTCTGACACTCTTTAAGACCATTTATTAGGCAAAAAAATATACACCTCTTAGCAAAACTTTCTCCTCTTACAGTACACACCAATTCAATCATTCTTCCAATAAACTGTGAACTGAAAAGGAAGCTTTATTTTCTCATTAAGGTGGTATCAGCATGTCTCTTTTGAGTCACAAACTAAATCAAATTTTTTGTAATGCCTGGTGTATGTATGTGGTGAATCTGTATTTTTGCACAGAGATCTGGTTGCATAGGTGTATTTCTATGGACATGCAGCTCTATTTACTTAAACATCCATAAATCATCAGAATAAAATAAAAAAAAATTTCAGGGAAGACACTTGTATCAGAGTCAAAACTTTTTACATCAATAGTCAGAGTAAAATCATTGTTTTATTATTCAATTACTTAAGGTGTGAATGACAGACCATGACATGCTGACGGAGCTTGCCCTTGTCTTAGAGAAACTATCTACAGTTCAAGATATTCACTTCCCAAGCCTGACATGATTAAAAAAACAAAACAAAAAAWCCCAGATATAARCTAAATTTAAAAGACACATGTCTTTCAAACAAKGAAAAGTGCAGTGGACTGAATCTGGTAAATACTACCTCTTACTCAAAGCACCTTCTTTTGTTACCAATTCTTTCTGGAGGGTTCTCCAGATTCTTCCACTATGAACATAATAAGAACATATTTCAAAGAGCCTAAACAGTCAGTTGAATGTTTATCAGCCAAAAGTGACACGACAGATGGGATACACAAAAAATTGAAATGGCATGTACATTAATCTGTATGTTKTTCAGTTTATATATAACAATTATTTTGAAAATGTTATTGTAAAAATATAAGGTGCATATGCAATTATTTTGTTTTTATAGAACAGATGAATATACTTTTATGATTACTAACAAATATGTTGTTTAGAAACTCTGAGAGACCTCCACTTAATAACAGCTCTAATCCCAGTTTAACATATTGGTTCTAAAATAGTGTGGCTTTTACAGTATCACAGAGTAGTGGTGGTACATATGGGCCAAGAAGASTGCATTGCATTGGGGTTTTGGGGAGCAAGTTTTTTTGTTAGTTGCAGGACAAKTAGTTGAAATTGRCCAGCCAGCTGAATTCCMTGCTTTCATTTTAGAGYATAGCTTTATTCRATGGACTTTGCATTCAGAATTTTTCTATCTGTATTCTTTAGAATATAGATAAGATATTGGATTTTGGAGAGCAAGGATGGTATTTTAGTCTTTTGGCTTTTAATGCTAAGATAATCAAAGCAAGTTTAAAAGAAACTCTTAGATCAAGAGACCATCATTGCTTTGATTCTCTGATTTACAATTCGAAGTGATTCTATGTTCTTCATAGTCTCTGTGTTCTTCACAGTCTAGTTTATTTCCATTACATTGAAATTTACTCCAGGTAATTCTTACTGCAATGTTACTGCTTTAACAAATAACAAAATCAGGGAAATATCCAAAAAGCAACCTAAAATAGCAAAGTATTTCTAAATTTTGAAAAGGTCTTACAAATACAGCGAGCATGAAGCTCTTTTACATTATCTGTAAAATTCCAAAGGCTGCTCCTTCAACTTTGTAAAATTATGCTTTACTAATATATTCTAAAATAATATCAAACTAATACCAGTTATTAATAGTTATAATAATTTAGAAAGAAAATAATAAAATATTTTTATGAATMTCAGCATATCTTTATTAGAACAGGYATATAAATTTAAATACATACATTGGTGTCAGAAAACAAATTAATTCCTAMTATAAACAATTTTAAAATTATGTTTTCATATTAAGTTGATAGTAATTTGCAAAAGTTTCATTACAGTCATAGAAGTGAATTTTCAATTAATGCCATTTGTCTGCACCCACTGAAGATTTGATTATTTATCTGCTGTTGCCAATTTCTTTCACAAGCAGACTGCAGATTCTTAATAAGCTGTTTTCTATTTCTTTATTTCAAAAAATAAATGGTCAACATATACACCAGTGCCAAAACCTGGACTAGCAGGTTTTGCTCATGGCAGAAAACACTAACTACAAACATGGAACTCCTCCACAAAAGTAGAAATCTGACCAGATTAAAACTGACAAAAGACAAATGACATGACTACAATGGTCTGCTCCAAGTGATTTTTACAGTGTTTGCCATGAAGTATTGCTAACTACCTGGTAGATAGTACCAGCTTCCTTAAAAACCTCAGATTAAAGATCTCAACACCAGAACAGTCTAAAAGGTTGTCTACTTGAACAGAACTGAAAAAAAAACCCCCAAGTCTAAGTTTGTTGGAAAACTAGTAAGAAAKTKGTCTGAAACACCATATGTCAACCTRTCAATCAATGACAAAAACAAGGCTGAGAGTAAAATGTGCTAAGTATTTCTCTTGTATTTTGAAAACCAGTCACAGCACAGTCTTTTGAGATGGTTCATGTGGTTGTCTCAGAGAAAACAGAGAGCTCTTTCATATATGTATTTTCACCATACAACAGAATAACTTATAAATGCTGAAAAGTTCAAAATTACTTGCTTTAAGTCAGTATTTTAGCATGCTAAATAGCTTTGTTTTTCTCCTGCCTCCATAAAACAGAATAGAACAGCATTATCCTTTTAAACTTAAAAGGCTTTTTTTTTTGTTTGTTTTTAGCAAGTATGAAGTCTTAACTAGGAGAATGTAGTACAATACTCTTCAAAAAAGGAAGAAGTTTTATCCCTACATTTTCTTCATTAGTTTTCTCAGTTTTTACTTAAAAAATTCAAAAATTTTTTCAAAGTTAGAAAGCTAAAGTAATAATCAAAATTAAACTGAAATATTCAGTGGTGTCAAATGGTTTTGCTTCTCACTGAAAGTGTGGATGAGCTACCTTGTTTGGCWGAAATAAACTGCTTCAAAACAAGTCCACACAGTAAAAAAGCATTACACTGGTTTCTAAATACATTTTACACACACGCAAAAACCCAAAAGAAATGAAAGCAAAACAAACAACAAAAAMCACAATGAACTCAAAAACAAAATGCAAAGCCCATACACTTAAAAAAATAAAAATACAGTAAGACTCAATGAGTAGAAWACGGTGAGCTAGAAAATTGAGTAAGGTCTCAACTTTTTGATCAGGAAACCATGCACAGGTCAAAAGAATTTCTCCATAGTCTACTGAAAATTTTTCAAAATTACAGCAAATGGAAGGTTGAGTCCAAAACACATATTTCTGAATCACCTCACTAGTTTCAATTCATGAGGCTATAGAAAGCCAGTCAGGCAGTTTCAGGATCCTTTACAGAAATAATCATAGTAACTGCAGTAATCTTCTAAGGACCGGKAGTGGAATAAAAACCTACCATCAGCAACTAGACACCACACACATACACAAACACATATATTCCTGAATCCTTATTTGAGTAATAAAATCTGGGGTCTTCTTTTGGAAGACGTGAAGTACCCAGACTTCTAAAAGTTGCTACAGGTGGCTGTCATTTCTCCCTTTTGAGAYAGATTCCAAAACTTCGAGCAGCAATATAAATCCTGTTATTTCCAAACCACTATTTTTTATGATTGAGTTTATGTATTTGATATGGGAAGAAGAATAATGATCTACAGACCATGATAATATCTYTTTAGGATCAACAACATTACAGTATTAAATCTGCTAGATTTTATTTACAAGGACAAGAAACATGAAAAAATACAAGAAAAGTTGCAGATCAGTGATAGAAGAGCATAATTAAGATGCTTCACTAATGGTCCTACTGCTAATCACAACTTCAGTCAGCCTTCATATACCACTGCAGTATCTCATATCCCAGACAGTTTCAGGTGTTTTTAAGCGTCCTTTATCCATCTCATTGTGAATTTCTGAGAACATACACACATGCAGCGTCTGGATTTGGAAACACAAACTGAGTATCTGAAGTTAATGAAAGACTCCTTTTGACTGCAAAACAGTTAAACTATTTCAGATGCAATCTAACACACAATGTATTGAAATTTAAAAGCAAGAGTATTCCTGTTAATTTTAGGAGTAGTTTTGATGCCAAAAAGTTCAGCATGTATCAAAACTTTTTGTTCCCTTAGCAGAGTACTACCAGTCTAACCAAGGGAATATTTTGTATGTGCATTATTGATTTAAAAGGATGAAAAACAAACACACACACATAGACATATTTACAAATATAGCTCTGGTTCTTCAACACAACACTGCTTGTGTTATATCAACTAGAAATCTTTCAAAGAACCAAATATGAGAAAAGTGTTTTAGCAGACATATAAACATGGATCTTGCTCCTTTTAAAAGCAAAATATTCTTTATTCCAATTACTGTGTTTATTATTAATAATATTTAATGTTAATGCGAGTACCACTTGACAAACTTCTAAAATCACAGACCTTTTTTCTGCATCCTGTCATTTTTGAAAAGTATGTGTGCTTCTCATGTATACTTTCAGTCTGCATGTTTCATGCCCTAAAGTTTGCACTTCTCATCCCCATTTCTGCTGAAATCCTTTTGACATCTTTTGGGGCATTTATATCAAAATATGCACTGATACAATACAAAGCTCAAAGGTACTTGTCCTAAYCAATGTCATTAGTCTCACAATCCATGTAAAATTCCTTAATTCCTCATTCAGAATATGCTCTTAAACTTTCATTAAATTTAGCAGTAGGCAARCAAGGACACAGAAAATTAGTGTCTTTTCAGAGGTGTAAAACTGAAGTTTGAATACTGTGTTTACAGAGCTAAGCAGTAAGTTACTGGTAGAATGGTGGGTAATTGTTGCTAGCTCCTAGAATGAACTAAAAGGATGATCAAGGCAAGACTTACATCTCAATGTGTAAGAGAACTGTGAGGATGACTTTTTTATTTATAATCAGTGAAAAAGACCAGCTTCGGTATACATAGATAGATAACCTCTTACTCGTTTTACTCTTGACTTCAAACAAGAACTGGTTCTTCTGGCTAGGGAGAGCATTTTCAAACTACTATAGCAGTGCCTCCTGCTGGTCCTAAGACCCACGAGAATCTTGAAGTTGTTTGAAAAAAAGCATTACCATGAACCATCAAGTGTGCTAGCACTCTCAGATTCAAACAGCTGGCATTTTTAAGTACATGTGTATCTACATATGGACAAATTATGTATCTATTTATCTATCATCTAGCTAGCTAGCTATTGTAAAACAAGAGTTTTTCACCTGGTTCTTAAATGTTTGCTTCTTCAGATTATGTTACACTTGAATGATTAACTCTCTGAAATTCAAGTGACACCAGGTGACTGACTCTGCATAATCTAAGTCAGAGTTCTTCCTCAACTACAGCAGAAAAGCTGTATGAAAAGAGATTCCAGGAAACAGAAGTCAAAATAACTATTCTTTAAAAAAAAATAAACAACAAATCAACTTATTGAGAGATTATTTAGTTCACACAACAGAATATTAAAAACGCCCAGAATATACAGTCAAGGAGTAATTGTTGAAATACCTGAAATATTTCAGAGTGCCTAATTAGAATTGCAATAGWTCCTTTAATATCACACAGCCTTAGCAACAGAAGCTCTGCCAGTGTAACTCCTACTTCAGCCCATACAGAGAAGGTTGCCATGAGCAGTGAACCACATGTAGATGGTTCACAATACCCTTCAGAATCAGCTTCAGAGCATCCACTACTTTGCTGCCCACAAATGAAGTTTAATTCCAACATCCATGTTCTCTGCATTCCTCTTAAGTACTCCTGCAGCGGGACCTACTTCAGAACTTGGTGACCAAACAATACTGTAAGGTCTCAGGAATACTGGAAATATTGCTCTTCAAACACCACCTCTCTCCCAGTTCCAGACAAAACAGAGAAATCCAGATGCCACATGCCAAAGAGTTCTCTGTCACTGACAAATAAATCAAGCAAGTGGCTCTTGCAGTCATAGATGAGAGGAGGAACCTCAGGGAGTGCCCATCCTTTTAGACGCAGCTAAGAATCTCAGAATGCCTAGTAAGAACACTGCAAACAACAACTAGAAACACCTGTATCTTAAAAAATATACTATTTTCTTTCTAAAAGCATAAATCTATTATAATACTGATGATTAGTACAAATTAAATATTGCCTGGATAAAATATTCACATCATTCCAGGACAAAACTGGATCAGGTGCTTAGGATAGCAAGCATTTTTTTCCCCTGGAAAGGTGAAATTTACTTTAAAAATAAACAAAAAACCCAAACCAAACTAAAACCAAAACAAATGAACAAAACCAAACAAACACACAAAAAACAGCAACAAAAAAAAAGCAGCAAAAAAAAAAAAMAAACCCAAATCATCCAAAATAAACAAACGAACCACACACATGCAAAAAAAACCCCAAAACCAAACCGAACAAAAAAAAAATCTTGAAACCATAAAATCCATCAAACTACAGTATGTGAAGACAAGGCAGCAACGGATCAAGTAAATCAAACTATAAACCTCTGTCTGCCCTTTGGATCTAATTACAGTATCTGCTACTGCTGAATAAGCTTGAAAGAGTAAAACRATAAAAGAAAAATTCATTCCAAATCCAAGAGAAAGTGTTCTGTAAATAGCAATAAAAGCCAGTAGCATGTAATGTCATAATTTTGTAATTCYCTGGAATATKTAATTCATGCTGTCTATACAACCTTTCTCTGGTTAACCTTCTTTATTAAAATTTCTGCAGTAATATGATTTTTTWAAATTATTATTTAAAATTTMTAATTTTAGTAATAACCAAAAAACCCACAAAACATCAAGATATCCCTAAGTGCACTGATTGAACAAAGAGGGGAAAAAATGGTATCTTTAGTCACCAGTACGCACATCTGCCAGAAACTAATATAGATTTGACAGCATATAAACTGTGAAATGCCAGTAAACTGTGTCAATTATTCTGGTATGTTTGTTTATTGCTGCTTCAGGATATCACTGAAAAGATCCTTTTGGTAAGCTGCGTCCATATACCATAAGTGTACACATCCTAYCCAGCTGAATTGCCTTCTAGGATCTACTAATTTGTGAAAGATTTCTTCTGTGTCCAACTGGAGTTATACCTACTAATCAAATGCAATTTTCTGGACATCGTAATGTGTCTGCTTTTTGTTTTATGAAATAATTTAATGCAATTTTAAAGGAGTTTGCGTATATGGCAAGYCATTTRCAAAACTATTTGATTCACATAAAAAGGTTTAATTAAACATATGAATCAGCAGTCTCAATATTTAGACACACATTTTAGGACTAGAAGAACTCTSCTTTAAATAAATTAATAACTAACTTCAAGGCATACTCTTATTTTGAAAGCAAATGTGAGAAGACTTATGTGCAAAAGAAAGAGATGTAGCCTAACCTAGATAAAATTCAGAGACTATTCTCTAGTGCTCGTCTGGAACTAGATTTACAAGTTATTACAATCTTCAGGATAGTTGTCTGAATAGTTATTACAGATGTATCAACCAGAACACACCGATTTCTGCATCACACGAGTAGGAGCAGTGGAGAGAAGATAATTTTATTTAGAATGAACAGAAGATGCAGATTACAATGGTTTAGGAAAAAAAAAATCCACATAACACAAGAAAAAACAACTAAACGAAAGAAAAGAAAAAAATAAAATAAAAAAAAGCATGCACAAGTATCAAAACACTGTATTGTTCTCCTATGCCATGTGCACAGTGATAACCAAGGAACATGTTAGCATTTTTCAAGTAATACTGAAGAGAGTACTACTTTGATCAAATGAACAACAGTACATTCTTTTGATTTGGTCACATTATACACGGAGGAACTGCTATGAATTGATACAGGTAACTTCAACCCTCTCCAAAATTATATTTGTAGATGGTAAAGAAAAACAGATTGAACAGCTGAAAAATAATAAATTCAAGAAAAGATACTTAATATAATGTAGAATATGTTAGAATATTTAGAAACTGTTTTGTGCTGTGGTGCAACCTTAATTTTCTCATGGGAATCCTTCACCTTCTAGAAATTTCCTGGTATTAATACTTGGCCAAATCATTACAACTGCTTCACCTGATTTGTACATAGTACAAAGCAGGATATTCGAAGTAGCATTTAAATGTTCAGACAGTAACACCTATGTCAAGCATACATTTCTTTAATAAACAATATCCAATCCTGACATAATGRCATTGCATAATCAATATTCCATCATATCTCCAGTGGTTAATTAGCTCACTGTCTGTAATGTTACTGTATAGGCCTGGAAACCTAAAATTACTCCATTTGTAAGTAATCTTTTTTGCTCAAATGGYAATACTTTAAAAAAGTTGTTTCAAATGATAGTGTTCCAAGCACAAGCAGGAAGTCTGGATAGCTTGAGGGCACCCCAACCATTTCTGCTGACTACCTCATCCCTGCGTCTAAAATTATTACATGACTGAATGGCATAGTTTCACCTTGCAGGGAGAGCAATTAGTTTTCCTACTCCTCTCCCAATGGAGACAGAAAATCAACCTCCCACACTTCAGATAAATACACGTCGCAGAGCAAATTTTTCCCATGCTAATTTAAACAATAATAGTTCGATTACATTTAATTGTAGATATCCTCTAACCATGCTAAACCATCCCTTTTGTAATCCCAATGTTACAAGAACTACACGTAGGAGAAATAAAGTAGGT
This sequence comes from Alauda arvensis, assembly GCA_902810485.1. Classification (NCBI taxonomy): domain Eukaryota; kingdom Metazoa; phylum Chordata; class Aves; order Passeriformes; family Alaudidae; genus Alauda; species Alauda arvensis. The sequence continues at coordinate 818,949 of CADDXX010000244.1, read as the reverse complement.
AAAAATAGAAGTGCAAAGCATTCATTTTCACTTTTGACATCACTGCTATTCTGCCTCAATACTGAAAAATTATATTCAGTCCATATATTTAACATCACCTAGTATCATGAGAGAGGTATCTGCAGGATTTTTAATTATCATTCTTCATATATCCTGATACTTTCTCAACAGAACTGTCGAACAATGCATTAGTGACAAATTCCCAGGACTGTGCCCCTTCAGCCCTTGGAGTTTAACTCCTCTCACATTACAGTATTTATTGAATTTCCAAGCCAAACGGTGTTCTGCTCCATAAAATTCTGACAAGTGGACTCTGCCAAGCTAATAACGGCCTCATTCTGCTGAAATAAACTTATTTCACTGCGGCAAACAAAATGACATGACCTGGAAAGGTTATTTTTAACTGGGTAACGACCCAATACAAACCAAGCCTCTCTCACTACATTCTGGAAACTGTTAAGACAGATTTCTTAAATGTAAATATGCCCTAACACCAATTCACTTATTTCTTGCTCTCACTGTATATGACTGTGGCAAGATCTTTTTTAAGGTCTGTGCTGTTTGATTTTCTTAATCAGTAAACTTACTAAACAATGCCTAGAGAGAGTATCTCASTGGAGTGACCTAGCAAGTACAAAAACTCATGCTAGAATGCTGTGTCCTCCTCCTATGTTCTTTTACCCTCTGCCATTTTATGATTCTTGTCTGTTTCTCTGACAAAGTTCTATTAAAACTGCCCTTACATATAACAAATCTGAGAAGTATTTTCTTCAGAAGGATTTTTCTCTCCCTGATTAATTTTATACTAATTTTTACATTGCCATTAGAGAGATGTGGAGAATAAATGATGAGGGGCTAATCTGGACTTGTGGAAAGGCTGTGTCTTCTACACATATGTCAAGTTCTTCATAATGGTCATTCCTGCTGTGAATGCTAGTGCAGTAAGATTCATCACCTGCCTTTTTCAAACTGCCTATATTCTTCTACTAATACAATGTATTTTCTGCAGACTGCATCCACAGACCAATCATCAGTTTCGGGTCAAATCTKTATCAAGTCTCAAATTACAGGAGACCATGAGAGAACTTTTGTAAAAACTGGAATTTTTTACAAACATGCTGCACCCTACTAGGTACCCCTTTGCTAGTAAATGGGACAATCCTTGACTGCAAACAGCCAGACTGAACAGTTCACTAAAGACAAGTCAGAACACCTACCGAAAACAAAAGAATCAGAATAATGATCACTCGTAAAAACCATGAGTTTCAGAGAACAGAAGAAGAAAAATGGGAAAATAGAAAAAAGAAATAAAAAAACCCGCAAACAAACACACAAACAAACCACRAAAAMCCCAACAAACCCAAGGAGGAAACCACGAGAGTGAAAGAAAGGAACACTGCCTTTTCTGGTATATTGGGTATGGCCTGTAGTTTATCAAMAACAGTGGCAAAAGATTTAGGATTTTAAAATAGTGCCTTCAACCACTCAACATTAAGCTAGCRAAATGCAAATATATATCTATATATCTATATCTAGATTTTTAATTTTTTTTTTTTTTGGGGGGGGGGGGATGTTCTACAAATATATTATCATGCAAAGCACAGAATAACTAGAAAATGCCTCAACAGTCATGATATCTCTAATTTACCAGTCCAAGTTAATTCTCATATTAACAATCCTCATTATTTACCCTAGCCATAAAGCAGGCTAGTACTACCCTGGGCTGCATTAGGAGGAATGCTGCCAAGTGATACTATTCTTCCCATTTTCTCAGCCATAGGCTTTACACCTGTCTGTCATCTAAGAATGGAAGATACAAATAAATTCATATACTTGAATTTTTTCTAGGAAGTACTGTGCTTTTCACAAAACACAGACTGTTTGTCCTATGACCTTAGAAATACTTGTATTTGACATTGTGTTAACTTATTCTTTTTCAATGTTCATTTTCTCTTTAGAATGTACAGCTCTCAGAGTCAAGCARACAAGCTCTATTTCTCACTTTAAGTACCCCCTTTTTGCATGTGTGTGGCAAAAAAAAGTGTATAAAAATTGAACATTTAAAAATTTTGCCCCAAACAAAGTAGACCAGGTATAATTTCAGCTAATATAAAATATTGCAATTGTCAATTTGCAAAACATCTACCCCCCACTACGGTTGAAAGAAAACATGATATTGGTAATGAATGCACATGWAAGTGCTTCCTTTTTTGCTCCAGTATGTCCATGTCTTTCTTGCACTGAGTAACTCAGAAATGAGCACAGTGCCAGCTGTGGCCTCACAACTCCTGCTAGTCAGAGGCGGTTGTGCACTGCCTTAAAGTCTGAAAAGCTGTCTTAGAAAATTCCTAAAACTGTTGTGTCTGCTACTCATGGTTCAGAGACACCTTTCCATATTACAAAGCTCTGGAACACAAGAGGAATCATTTTAAGATCATGAAGAGAAACAATACAGCTCAAAGCTCCAGAAAGTCCATTAGAAAGAACAGCAAGTACGATTTACAAATGATTAACTAAGAGATACTTGCTTTAAAATTTTATGCATTTTGGGAACAATTTTGCTTTCTTAAATACAGGCCAAGTGATGAAACAATAACAAGTTTATAAAAATTATTTTGAAATATTGTTATYATAGATACTGAAGTTGTTTGCACTGCAGAAGCATTCGAAGCAGAACTCATGAAATATTTAAAGTCATGCTTCTGACAGAACTCATATTTATAYAGTATACCCTTGAGAGCTTTCTCACAGGTGCTTAAAGCAAAAGGCTGGCAGAACCTTTATCTTTTTATTCAACTAATCTCAATATAATAATTACGGAGATTACCTGAAATTTATTTGCAYTGTGTTTATTTCCCTACTGAAAGATGTTTCTCTAGCAGCAAACATACTACCTATGTTCTTTCTATTTTGGAAGCACTATTGCTATAAATGTCTTTGTAGGGTATTATTTTTATTTTTTAGCATTCAAAAACTATTGAGGGCATTCACTTGCTTTCAAGACAAAACTGGAAACAGGGGACATGGCTTGGTTTCAGTGTCAATAAAATGCACTAATCAAATGTTGTTCCTCAAGAAAAAAGCAAACAGAGCTGGAAAACTTGTTGTTATTTTACTGGAATTGAACCRATGACCCAAAACAATGACAGTTTCTCAAAATGAGATCAGGAAATTACCAGCATACCTTTTGGGTTTTTTTGGTTTTTTTTCAAATGCCATCCCCACTTAACAGTTGGTATCTAGCAAATTGTATTAACTGCCTTGAATCGGCTTTTGAATGAAGTTATACTTAATGCAAAAGTATTTGAATTATGCAAAAATACCAGAACATTCTGTTTAATGGCAAATGATTCTATAGCCTATTATAATTTATTCTTCCCCAAGTACTCTTCATTTAACCTACATTCATGATTCCTTTAATAAAATTAAATTAATAGAAGCTATCTGCTGTGTAATTGCTAACTAGACATTAAAAACAAACTGGATACTGAGTCATTCAGGTCTACTTATCTGTAAAATCCCTTTATGTTCATATACTTTAATATAAATTGCTACTAATAAAGCATATTGTTTAGAAAACAGTAGAATATTGAAATGCAGAGATGGCTGAACAGTGTTTTCACACTACCTGCATGTCTTACGTTCAGAGATTCCAAAAGAGGAGGTTAAATAAATATCTATGTGAAAATTCACATCAGCTTACCAGAATAACAGAAAAAGTACCAAAAGAGATGTTTTTTATAAACATCAAACCAAGAGATAAAAAGCAACATATGGATTTATCCTCACAATTAAAACTAAATGCATAAAGGAAAAAAATTAGATGCAATGTTGTCGTCAGATGCATGGAGAAAGATCCCATGCCATTTAGGGAGTGTACATTTAATTTGCAGACAGTGTAACAAATGAAATTTAAAAGTAAACAAAATTTAAACAATTCTGATTTATACAGACAAAGAAAGAAGTAGCATAAAACAACGTATGAAAATATGCATATACTTGGTAAGATCACAGTAACATTTCACAAGAAACRCATCTTCTGGTTCAGTAACAAAATAAGCACGTAAATTAGCAGTCAGTAAAATAAAGGCAGAAGCATCATAAGCAGATCTCTAAGGACAAATTTATGGAAGAGATCCCCCAGCTAAATATTGGCATGCTGCTTATAAGCTGGCTAAGTAACAATTGAAAGATGTAACAGTCTGCAAATTTTGAAGGGCATATGGAAATTGAGATGTAAGAAAAAAAGGAGAGGAACTTGATTATCAGGGGAACATTTTGGAAATAAAATGTATCATCAAGGAAAGACACATTCTAAAAAATAYATAGGAAATCCCTCAAATTTTGAATATTTGAAAAATATGCTAAACAAACAAAATAAAGAGTAGAAAAGAAAATACTCATAAAACAAAGAGGATGAAGACCAGCACAGTTTATTCTACTCTCCCTCCCCCCACCYAGATAAAGTGGACCATAATTCAAGTTGCCATTCTTATGAGTACCCTGTTGTTTGCAATGGTGTATCAGTCTTACAGTGGGGGTTTTTCACATCAGGTAATTTTACCATTTTTCGAAGAAAATACATTTTATGACTTCAGAATTATAACTCAGTTTCAACTCTGTACTGTTTCAATATCGTGTATCACTGACTCTAAACTTTTTCTCCAAAAGACTTGAAGAAATTAATGACCAAAACAAAAAGAAAGTCCACCTTGTATATGAGTTCAAGACCTCAGTGAATGCACAAGAAGAGATCCACATGACTAATGCACAGGCCTATGGCCTCTATGTACAGAAGTAAGGAATGAGAGAGCAAAAGGATTAATTATCAAGAGGGAAGGGGAGAAATTTGATTGGAGGATCACCAAATACCATGCCAACACAGTGGTGAGACTGCAGTGATAGAGAGAAAAAAGATGACATCCCCTAGATGTTCTGATTCAGCTTGAGCACACAAATAGTCCTATGGATTGACTACATTAAATTGTTTCTGTGTTTTACACCATCAGAACTGTGTGAAGCGATAAAAAAATGAGCAAGATGGCCTCTTGCATGAGGCCTTAACCAACAACCTCAACTTTGTCTACGATGTTTTTCCATTTTGTTAACATTTTCAGCTTTTGTGTTTTGTGAGTTGGCAGCTAACCACCACCTAAGATACTAGAAAACTGGACAAAACAGACTAAATAAATAGTTTTTAAAAAGTGGTGCAAAATGGAAACTTTCTTCAGAGTAAAGCATGTTGGCTTTAATGTGACAGTAGTCATGACAACAATCAGCACTATATGTTTTTCCTGCAAAAGATGAATCACTACTACTACTACCAGTCAAAGTCAAGGGTGATCCCTTACTGCTGTCCTGTCCTATGTGGTGTGCTCTCTAACCTCTCCCACTCTCATTCCTCGTAAGASAGTTCCATGAAGAAACTGAAAATGTCACACAGTTTAATTAAGGGTCTTCTTGRAAAAATGTTATAGGACTTGCCTTCTAAACCACAATTCAGATGAAATACAAAAAACTACTTCCTTAACTTCACAGTCAAAAGTAAAAAATAGAAAATATGATTCACCAAAATGCACAGGCATTTGAAATACACATTCATCYCTAAGGATGTGCAGTGTCTTCCCATGCCATGTGAACCAAAGCACTCTATGTTTCAGACATCAAACACAAMAAATTCAACTCTTCAAGGACACTTTTCTTAAGAGTTTAAGAGCTCTCTATCCTCTGAAATTGAGTAAGGCAGGCTGGAAACCAGCACAGCTGAGTAAGGATTTGCTCCTCAAACTGAGGAGGAAGAGAGAAATGCACAACCAGCGGAAGCAGGATCATGGGAACTGGGGAGAGAGTACAGGGATAGACTTTAAATGTCTAAGGATGGTATCAGGAAAGCTAATATCTGGAACAGGACTTGGCAAGGGACGTGAAGAATRACCAGAAGGGATCCTATAAATTCACAGGTTAGAAAAGAAAATCCAAGGAGAGCCTATCTCATGATATGCAAGCAGGTTGAACAAGTGATGAGTGACACAGGGAAGGCTGAGGTGTCCAGTGACCCCTTTGCCTCAGTCTTCACCTGGCAGTCAAGCCCCCCAGGGGACTCTTTCAAGTCCCTGATCCTCTGAGTGAGTGTGAGGGCAGTGGAGCCCCTCCCACTATGAGCAAAGAGCAGGTTTGGGATCACTTGGTGWAGCTGAATAGCCACTAGTCTACTGGGCTTCCAACAGTGACAGGACRTGGGGCAATGATTTTGAACAAAGACAAGTCAGGCTTAGTTTGGAAGTTAGGATGAAAATCTTTACTCAGAAGGTGGTGAGGCACTGAAAGACGCTGCCCAGAGAAGTTCTGGATACCTCACTCCTGTAAGCATTCAGAAGAAGGCTAGATGGAGCTTTGAGCAACCTGGTCTAGTGGAAGATGTCCCTGCCCATGSTAGCAGGGTTGGAACTAGATGATCTTCAATGGTCCCTTCCAACCCAAACCATTCTGTTATTCTTTAAATAAACCTYCAACAAAGCCAAAGTAATAAAAATTAAATTGTCAAAATTATGTTTCAGACACTTTTGCACTATATTGAGGTGCTCTGACTTGCTACACAAACAGTGACACACATAATACAAGTGATTCCATGCAGATAATCTCTCAGCAATTCCGAGACAGGAGAAATCACAGGTTGCATATTCTAAATATTGTTATATATGTTATTCTGCAATGCACTTGGAAGCTATGACACATAAATGCAGCCATATATTACAGTAACAGAAAAATATATTCTGTTCATAGCAACCATTTTTCCTCAYCTCAAAAAAAGCTGAAGTTCATCTAAATCACATTAGAGATAAAAAGGAAAAGGCAGAAAAGCTTATCAACATCCTCTGAACAGGCAAAGGAGAACAGAATTCAAAGACAATGAACAAAGCTATCAAAAAGGTAGCACTGTCCCCACAACAAACTGTTTATTCTTMTTCTCATTTACCCCTTAGATTTTCAATAGTTCTTACTTACTAAAGGCATCAATTTGCCTTTTGCATGAACCCTTCTTCTCACCTTCCCTCTACTTTCTTTGTTAGCAAAATGCTTTTGCCACAATGACAGGATAGAGAAAAAGGGCAGGTAAGAGAAGATAAACAACAAGAATGTAGCATGAAGAGTTCAATAAAATACATTGAAAACTGGATACAGTTCTTAGATATGCTCTCAGGAATCATGTTTTCCTAGGTCATTGTCCAYAGAAAATTAATAATTAGTAGTATAAACAGTCACACCAAGAGCCAGAAARCCAGTTCAGAGATGTGAACCTATGAAGATCTAACACTGAAAATCTTCCTTAAGAAATAAAATTTGGCATCTGTACATTTCCACCCCTGCAGGCACTGAACTGGACTGAATGCATTCCAGTCACTGACTACCTTAGTTAAGAATTTATACCAGAACTGGAAACACAAACATTCCCTATTAATCAGATATATAAGAAAACAGTGACAACAAATATCTTTTTTTCTGAAACCATTAGCAAATTAGACCTYAGCAAAACAGTAAGTAAAAGCCTCCAATCTCATGATCTGCTAGATGGAGATGGTCTCCTAAAAGGAAAATATGTAGGTCACATAATTTAAGATATCATGAATGGAAAGGGACTAAAAAAAAAGAATGGAAGCAGCATATTTTGACTGTCTTTAGCTGACATTAACATATTATTTCAGCTCTAAGTTCAGGGTGTTAGTACATAATCAGTCTTCTTGTCCTTACTCCCCTCTCCAGACTGCTCTTCTTTCCGTTTTAATAATAGTCAAGTATTTGCCCTTGCTTCTGCAAAACTGAAGGGATCAGTAGTACCTCCCATGCAGACCAATCTATTARTAACAAATTTATACTCACATTTTAATAGTAATAAGCTCAGATTTGTGCTCTTTTACTGTCAAGAATTCCTTCTTCTATTTACTACACAACACTTTAAGTCTTTCCTGAGTACCTGAATTCTAATTTCCTTATCAGTACTCAATACTGCCATGTGGTACCAATTCACAAACAATAATGTATTTTACGTCATACACCTATGTCATACACAATCTTACTATTCTGAGAAAAACAGATTGGTGTGGATCAAGTTCTGGAACATCTAGGTCTGAATAAATGTCAATGAATAAATTATACTGAAAAAGTCACCAGAGGTCACATTCTGAACATTCATGTTCAGAACTCTTACAGGTCAGTAGTAAGCTTGGTCTGAAGTCAGGTTACAGGCCTGAAGGAAGTTTGTTTGTTGCTGAATCCAATAATACTTGCTAGTTTAGAAATAAAATCARGCAGGGAAGGAAGATCATTTGTTCTGGATCAGGTATGATTTTCTCTTCATCCTAATATTACCTTCACTGCTGCATGAAGKGAAGTCTAATACACCCAGGATAAGGACTACCTGCAAGACGTGGAAGAGCCTACACTTTGCAGTAATCTGGGAARGTATCTCCTGGATAATATTAGCCTTTTACCACTAAAGTTGTGTATTGAGGAAGTCCCAAAAATAAGTTTTCTTACTCGAATTCAAAAACCACAGAGGATGTGGAAATGCAGACAAGAAGGGTAGAGACGGAGACAGGATGGGGCTGCTGTGGCAAYGCTGATGAACAGTAAATACCTGTTAACGTGAAAATTAAGTTTGATATTGGAACWATTGATTAGGGTGATTGATCCTGCAAAGTGTGTTATAGCCTGGGATAAAAGCAAGTGTTGGAAGACAATCTCTTCCTCTCCTTTTCTCTGAGAGGTCTCCACAGAACCCAAGTGTGTGTTCATTTAGTTATCCTCTCAGCATTTTTTCTCCTTTCATTTGCAAGTTTTGAGTTTAGCATTTCAGTAGCATTTCCTGGCATACCTCAAAATCTAAATATAAAACTCAAAAAAGCCTTTTAGCTCTCATACATTGATAACCAAGAGAAGACTACCATAAAATCATACACAAATTTCACTGTTTGATCAAATCACAGACAAAGGTTTTTAAAGAAAGACTTCTCTGTATTCACACTTCTCTTCACAGTTGTTGTAAACAATTACTCGTGATTTTCCAGCTTTCTACTCCAGCACACCTACTGTTTCAGAAACTGTTGACAAGCAGCTCTTTCATTTGGACCAATCAAGCCTGCTTGAATTAACAGGAAGTTTTCCATCGACTACACAGAATGTGAATACTAACAAGAAGCTGTTTCTTCTAGTTGTTGAAATTGCTTTCAAAAGCAGGTTCTCAGCATAATGAAAGCCTAGCAAAATATATTACATGTTGTGTAGAAGTGGATTACAGAAGTACGAGAAATCCCAGGCTTTTTACTGTTTCTGAAGAATCATAAAAACTTTTTCCCTCGGTAATCTAGATCAGGCTTAGCTTATTTGTAGCTACATTCTGATTTATTTCTTTAGGATCATCTAATGCTATGACATGTTAGTTGGAAGGCACCACTAATTTTTAATAAGAAATAAGAACTTATTTTTCTGTACAGCCRATTCATCTCATGCTATGGTTCAAATGTACAAGATACTGCTAAATAAATAGGCTTAGATGAAAAAAATGAGTTAAAACTAACTGGTAAACAAGTAATAAAAAGCAGTAAAAATTAGATGTAGTCCCATCCTAACACTGAGTACTTTAAATTAATTTTTGACTTGCATATCGAAAACCTTGCATTTCATGGCAAAAGAATTCAGAATTTAGGTGGAAAAAGAGCCCTTAAAATTTTAATTTTATAGGACAGCATAGAAAATTTTAAAGATTATCAATTWCTGAGCAGATAGAAAACCTATTCTGCGATCAGTAATGGCACATTTCTTTTTTAGAGTAATAAATAAGCCATTTGATAACAGGTGTCTTGTGAACAYGCATTTGGAATACCTCTGGAGAACATGAAATAACTCAATTTGTTAAAATTAATAAATGCTAACCAAGTCAACGTATTTATTTTACACTACACTTCCCTACAACTTTAGAGTACGTATACTTTACTACAGACTTTATCAAATGGAAATACAACCATAATTCTGTCAGGAAATCAAGCTGCATCTAAAATGACAAAACCACTTTTGTTAAAGATGTATCTGCTGACTGAAGAGATTTTTCAAGATTAAAATTTTGTCTGTGCACATTTACACTGTAGTTTGTTTCATGATATGAATAGCAGCACCTAACCTGTTGCCAGTAATGAACATCATAATCACTGTATTCAAACAAAGCAAAGCAACCACAAATTAGGAAGGAATTACAGTACCATTTAGAAATTACTACTGTGTTCTAAATGAGTAATTGTATTTGGAGATTGTAAGTGAACTTGAGGTTGTCCTGAAAGGATGATTTTTTTTATTACAGTGCCTGTAAAAATCACTATTTGATGTTTTTCATTTGTCACAGGCATTAATTTTATCAGTTGTATTCAATACCTAGATGTCCTAGGGTGACTTTATGATGCTCGTATCCCCAAATCGTCTGTTCTGTCTGTGTTAGACATTATGTTCTGTACCTTTAAGACTGGTTCCTAGAGCAAAGGGGGAGAAAAGAGAAGCACAGAGTTTGTTTTGTGAGAAGCAGCTCACTCCTCCACATTCCAGCTCCTGGACTGTTGGTCTGAAGCACGGACAGGCGGYGGGTCAGAGATTTCCTTGGCTTTTAGTTAGTTTTAGCTAGCTAGGGCAGAGAAGTTCCCTGGACTGTTTTGGTTTTTTTTTTTCTTTTTTTTATGACTGTTTAATCCTGCTCTTAGAGTGAAAGACTCAAGAGAGCGAGAGCACCGGGAGTCCACACCTGTGGGCCACCGGGCCCAGGGTCGGCATTTTCCAGCGCTGAAAGAACTAATAACAATCTGAGTGAGCTGAGCTCCCACAGCAAAGACTTTCTCAATTTTTTGCCAAGTTTTATTATTTCATATTATTAATTTCCATGTTTGTAAGCACTTTGTTTGTTAAATAGCTTTTTCCACTCATCTCTAAAGAGACTTTTCCCCGAACCAATAGGGGGGAGGGGCAGTTTTGGTTTGCCTCCCAGAGAGACCCCCATTTGAGAGRTTTCCTCCCAGATTTGCCCTAAACCAAGATACTAGACTACTCCATATGGTCCAACTCATTGCTAAAAGATAATGGAAGAATCTTTTTTGACTAAGGCTTCAGTCCCATTTTTTTTTAAGATGCTAACTTATGTCAAAGGAATAGCTTGCCAATTGGTGTCAGGAAGATAGATAGATAGATAGATAGATAGATAGATAGATAGATAGATAGATAGATAGATAGATAGATAGATACATAGATACATAGATAGATAGGTAGATAGATAGATAGATAGATAGATAGATAGATAGATAGATAGATAGATAGATAGATGGATAGATAGATAGACAGACAGACAGATAGATAGAGCAAGCATTAGTCACAGCCCCAATCATTAAGGAATTATCATACAAATGCCCTCACTAATACTGACTTTTCATCATAACACAATACTGGTTAAAAAAACCAAACAAAGTAACACCTTGCGGCAGGTGCATAGTTTGGGCTTAGAAATTCACAGTTGGGAATTCAACTGAGAAATGGTAGACTAGTTTACTTCTAAGTGTAATTTTGCTATTGAAAAATTGTCAATTGTAATATTGTCAATTGTAAAATTGTCAATCTGTAATATTGTCAAACATGGATTCTGAAGCAAAAGGAAGTRCTTCTGCTTTATACCTCAGGCTGATGCCACACTTCGGTCCTGAAGAAGTATGCCTGATTTTCTGAAGAAAAGATGGAAAGCTTGTCATATTTCTAAACATTTTAAATGCTTTTAAAGGTTCTTTTCCCATAACTATTCCATAAGCTCACTTACATTTTATGGAAAATAGAAAAACRGGAAATGCTGTTACTGATGGATTATTATGGTGAGGGAGAGGCCAAGGAATGAAGGTGGGTGAGGAAACAATATCATTATCACCAAATGAATTCTAATAAATTCCTATTAYATCCCCAAACTTCAACTAAATAGGTATAGCCTGTGAACAAAACAATTAGATATTTAATGTTGCAGGAGTATCTATTTAAAATGTGCCAATGTTTGTTTTTTGATGTTTTCATCTGCTAATTTGCTATGACAGGTATAAATTGCAAGCTGAGACATCCTTCTTCAACATTTGTAGGCTTTTACTGCTCACAAGGAACATCAAGGTTATTGTCCAGCTTAAAGAGAGAAAGAGAGGTTCCATCAACAGATGTCAAAACAGATAAACACAGATTTGACATGTGCTTGTAGAACTATCACCTGCTATCAGTGCTGCAATGACAGCTTTATGGTTGGAATGTCAATGAATTTCATCGTGCTCTGCATTTCAAATATTGCTCAAATGAATATGATAAACATACATGTTTCTGCCAAGAAGTGGGTGTTTACTGCCATAATCCYACTTGTGTAACAAGTGTGCAGATTATTTTCTTTCTACATAGGTATATCCATATTCCACTTAAGCACACCACTGGTAAATTTTCCGCAGAAARTTTAGGTAAATCAATGCTATAGATGTACCAGGAGAAAAGAAGATGGCAAGGCACTGAAATGAAAAAATMATTCACCTGTCTTCCAGTAAGATGGTGATATCTAGTAACACATGCTTTCCATGGTTTCAGGATGTCTGCAACAAATGTCTTTCTGACAACTGTTTTCTAAAATATACAGGTATTCAAGAACACCTGTTCAGATCTTCCCACTATCTGGTAGGGGATCACAGTATTAAAAATCATATTCTTTCTAACTACATAAAAAATATATTCTGCTTAAGGTGCAAGGGTAACCATGCAAACACATAAAAGAAATCTTGAAAAAATCCAAAGGAGAAAAACAAACCTGGATGCAGGCAGAAGAAAGCCTGAAATTATTTTGTACCAAACACAGATTCCTGTCTATGTCTGGTATGGGAAGGGAGCCTATGAGGGAGTCTATGAGGGAGGAAAGAAAGCAGGGAAGAAGCACTATTTATTTCTAAGATTATAAAGAAAAACAAGTTTGGTCTGACTCCTAGTTTAACCAGATCTTTCTCTTGTACTTAAGGACCACTACCTCTTGCCTATACTTTGACAGGTTCTACATTCAGTGGTTTATCTTCATAACAATTAGTTCCATTATAATTATTATTTTGTGCTTCTAGATTTTCATCCAATTATCTGTACTGCGACACTTACACCACCACAAGGACCACAGTCGTAATTTAATAGTCTTTTTAATACATTTTACAGCTTGCCCTAGGCCTATTTTTGAATCAATTAATTTCCCCACTAAATCCTCAAAGCAGAGCTAGTATAAAGTATCTTTTAGGTATTCTGCTCACTGTTTACCACTGTAATTTTTAGACAATATCCCTAAAAGACTTAAAAAATAGTCTCTTCACCTCTCCTGATAATGTTAATTTTCTCAATTAATCTTCTCAACTGAACAATTAAAAACCTCATAGATATAAATTTTAAAAGTAAAGTTACTTAAACAATAAAAATAGATAGTCAAAAGAAAAAACTACATATTCTCCCCAAGCAAATAAACCAAAAGTTCTGAAAGGAAGAGAAATTTTAAAGACAAAATCCCATGCCTTTCATTAGTAAAAGGTTTTCTTCCTTGGAGATTGTCTGACATGTAACAGCTGCCTTTCCTCTGCAGGGCATACACACTGGTCTCTCTCCTTTACCGACATAGAATCCAATACCTTTAAGACCTACAACAGTAAGAATAAAAATGTCTAACAAAGTAAAAAATTACAAATATGGAGCAGAGGAGGACTCAGATACAAAAAACCCAATTTTGCTAGTTTTATTTAACAACAAAGGCATTACTGTCATTATACAGAGGAAGGAAACTTTAGTCACTTTTGTTACAAGATTAAAATTGTGTCTCAGAAAACTTTTATTAAATTTAGGGATTGAGAAAGATATAAAGGTACTGAGATTTACAAACACACTATTTATTAAGAGTCATGATCCTTCACATAGGTCGGAATACCAAACCATGTCTTTCATTATCTRTATGGATAGGAAGCATGAGAAATTTCATACATGTTCATTGTTCTTAACTATGACTAGAAAGCTTTACTACTAAAGTTTTATAAAATGCAATGTRAAGAACTTTTTGACTTTGACTAAAAACTTCCCCAACACGATCGTTAGAAAATCTGATGCATCAAAATTGCACTATAAATGCAGCTGTCATTCACATTTTAAAAAAAGGTATTTGTATACTAAGCCTCAAGATCTACCAAGATCAAGAATACTAAGTAAGATTTATCTCTTTCTTAATCAAAGCACTGAACTGAACTGTTCAACTTGCTGTTTAATATTTCAGGCTTTTCCAGAGAGTAAGATGCATAAASTAAATTATTTACAAATGGATCTATAACTGAAAAATGAGGAACTTGAAGTAGCTGCCAGAGACACTTTTAATACAGTGCAATAGTTGGTCTAGTCCTAGTTTGTTATGTTTTGAAAAAATGAAGATCTTGCTGAGTTTCCTATCATCAGTGTATAGTGGAGAAGGGAATTGGTTCAGCACCACAAAGAAAAAGAATAGCAGTGCAGTCTTTTGATTGCAGAGGATAATCTATAAACACAAGGAACAAAGCTGACCCTCGATGTGATCTCCGTTCACCTCTGACAAGGGATGGCAATCTAGAGATATCGTTATAGGGTACAAAACAGCTTTTAGGAAAGGTTCCAAAAGGAAATCATTCTTCTATTCACTCATGTTGCCATAGAAACAGAACCAATCATGCCTGTCCACAAAGGCTTTTATGTCAACTTCTGTTAGAAAACTTATATAAAAAGTAGAAATTAAACTAAATTAACAAGACAGTCATTAAGTGATTAAGATAAGTAAAAGAAAGAAAATAATTTATAAACAAATGCATCTTGCCTTGCCCCTTAAATGTACAGCTTTTAAAGTGTAAATCAGCTTATTGCAAGGATTTACTGCACACTGCTATGGTTCACTGTCTTATACTTCCATGCAATCTGAGAGGGTGTAATTTATATAGATTGATGTCTTCAAATTCACAGGGTCACAAGCTATACATTTTGTCTCATTTTTCCTCCTCCCAACCATTAAAGAGAGGTTGTATCATATCCCCATCATCTTTGTAAAATTAATTCTTTCCAAATGTATCTCTAATGAAAACATTTCAGCTAAAACTATACACTTACTGAGATAATTTACTTCTAGCCCATGATATCTTTGAARCATTGATTCTGCATAAAGCTCATGGCAAATAATACTGCTACATATACAAAAAGGGTGCTTAATGAAAACGGATTTCCAAATTAAAATATGGCAAATTTCCTAACTCTCCAGCTACTGTGAACAAGATAGGAGGGCCAGTATAATCTGGATGTCAGTATCAAGTGTCAGGAATGAGTTTTGTGTCTGTGGTATTCTTGAACAATTAATAAAACTCATGCAGAACAAACATTAAATGACAAAGATTTTATGCTAGGGTTGTAACACACTGTACTTTTATGTTATGTTGCCACACAAACTACTGTACATTGAAGGAGAGGGTTTGTTAAAGACAGAGAAGAATCTCTGTCTCCTTTAAAGTGCTAATTCCATCTATTTGGTCTAATGTAGTTTGACTCAAAGATACTACAGAACTATCAAGATTGGGTCTCTTAAAAGAACTAACTGCCTTTCCACTACACAAATATATTCTAGGATTTCCCTTTCCATTCTCTCCACCCAATCCAGAAAGTCTTGGTGTATGCATGTATACAAGTAACACCATAAATAGCATACCACAAGAATGCTACTTCAGGCACATCCTCAATTCTTTGTTGTTTTTTAGTGATGAAAGATTTAACTAAGTTCTACAAATTAACTCAATTTCATTTTTTTGAGATACAGTGCTTCTGGTCTGGCTCACACAACTCATGAACTAGATTCAGGCATGCACCAGTTACATACTCAGGTCCCAGCAGGTAAAGGATTTTCACACCGGGATGTTTTCTGAAACATGTCTGTACTTAGTGACTTATTATTTGTATTTCATTTATGTAGTTTTAAGTACAAGGCATATCCTTGGTAATTTAAATTTCATAAAACTCTGGGGGTTACTTTGCTTCAGGTTTTAAATTTTTTTATTAGTATATTTTATTTTAGTTGGTTTGAAAATCCGTTCTTCTTTTCACAAAGACTCAAGTAAAGCAAAACTCATCACACTTTGTAATCAGTAGTTAGTTTGTCATGATTTTCATGTTTACACATGAAATCTATACTTAGATGCTTCTAACTTGGAAAAAGGTGCTGTTTAAACTGCATGGAGAATGAACCTACCTACTAACTCTAATGCTAAGGAAGTTGTGCAGGAGTCCAAACATGTTTTGTTTTATTTTATTACAGCTCCAGAATTCTCCAAACCCAAACAAGTCAATTGTGTGGTCAGGTCTCTTTTCCTGTTGGCAGAATACAGCTCAGATCTTGCAGTTTATACTAAAACCTCAGCTCTACATCAGGAACTGGCAGCTAGAGTCTCAGTGACCACCACAGTTCAAAGTACTTTTCTTACCCACGTCAGGACAATTCTGAAATGAAAAGATAAGCCTTTGAGTTACACTTTTTTTTTTAAACAACTTAAAAAGTATTTATTTTTTTTATAAATAACATGGTAATAATGTGTAAATTTACAAATGGTGTCAAATTAATACAGTTAGATCCTGCGCCAAAAAGTTCACAAAACTGTGGGTAAATCAGAACTCATACCACGACATCCTTGATTACTTTAGAAATAGAAACATTGTCTAACATCATGTACTAAAGATAACCAAGTAAAGCCATTAATAGTTAAACTACAGTTCCCTAGTCARTGTTCCCACAACTCTTTTTCTGTARCTTCCACTATGGGACTAAGTTGTTTTCTGGAAAATAAGAAGGTCTCTTYCATAGACACACARAATATCTTGAGTTGGAAGGCACCCACAACTCCTGTCCCTACACAGGACAGCTGCAAGAATCATGCTGTCTGACTTCACATGAATAATGGTTTMCTTGCAATTATTTGCCTTCCTTTTCTTWYTTTTCTTGCCTTATGCTGCTCTGACACCTACCAAAAAACATTCAAACTGTTAAATGGCCAACACTCAGAAGCTTTTTTTTTGGCTATTTGAAATTTGATCTAACATTCATGTTGGAAAGAAATTACAAAAACATGKTCTGATATTGATGAATTTTGTGCTTTAGAAGGAAAATATTTTAATTGAATTAAAATATTTCACCTAGCCTTGGATTGCACATGGTGATACTCTAATTAGCTGGCTTTTCCTTCATGCCTTTCTAACAATGTTCTGCCCCAGCTCAAAGGGGAGAAAGTGGAGAAAYCCTGAAGACATCTAACATTCGATTTTCAGAAGAGGGATTTAAGAGTCACACAGAATCGAAGACATGTTTAAAAATACTCTGAAGACCACATGAAAGACATTTATTAGACTGGAGAGAAGAAGAAGCACACCGCCAGRTCACAAATTCTGGACAGAACRGGAGAACATCTAATGGTCCCAAAGATGCAGAAATAATTTGGTCCTTGTTTAGTCTAGAAGGATAAGAGTGCTCTCTAGATGATCACACAGTATTTGTAATTGTCATCAGTAATTTAAAAATAATGAGAACAGCTTTCAAAACATATTATGTTTAAGTATTTTAATTAAGCATAACCATGCACAGAGAAAGACATTCTAGTGCRAGGAATGTTATCCTGAAAGTGAAATCTTATGTGGTGACTTTGTATACAGAACTGGCAGGCAGGAAGAGCACCAGCTCYTTCACTTTCAAGCCTGTGTAGACAGCAATTATATATAGTTTTGAACTTTAATTCTTTTCAGGTCACACAGGATTTGATTTGTCAGCAAAACAGCCATTTAAATGGTCTTCTTAATAGTCATCTGCTCCAGCAGTTAGGCAAGCAGATACACCTGGTTCAAAAACTCTGYCCAAACTGTTCTAATGAGTTTAATTAACCTAAACCTCTGAGGACTGTGCTCTCCATAGAGCTGGCTCTCCTTAGTTCTGTGTTCCTCGATCGATTGTAGTAGAATGCTCCAGCAAATCTGAGCACTGGGTCTGATCCCTCCATGACCCACAGAACCAGAACAAATCAATTATGTAACACTTCACYTGGGTTTTTGGTCTGCAACAAAAGCAGATGGAATGTTGCTGCTCTAATCTACGCTTCATTTTGTTCCCTTTTAAAATTATATGCTTTGGAAACATGTTTGTCCACATCTTACCTGTAACAATAAAGCTCACTTTATTTTATATAGCAGAAATATTTCACTCAGATACTCAATTTCTCTTTTTTCAGATGACATTGCTTAAATTCTAAACTGACAGAGTCCTATTATATTTGTTACAATRAATTATCTCTAATGATGAGGTAAAAAACCAACAGCTCTGCAATAACCTATTATACTTTTGAAAGCCTCCATAAAATATTCTACTATTTACAGTACTGAGATGAAACATGCTGTCAAATGCTGTCAGTGGAACTTTTTCAGASTTTTTATGTCTTCTGACACAAAGTCAAAGAAGCTTTCTTTTGGAGTCCTCTTCTTTATGGATTGGACTAGATAATTTTTGTTAGAAAAAACCTGCTAGCTGACTGCCTGAATTTTTTTTTAATGCAAAGTTTTTCCAAAATCTTAAGTCTTCTGTTAAGATACAGASTTCTGTAACAGGTGTGGATACAGCAGCTATAATTTCAGGTACCTGTRTAGCCTGGATACTTCATAATCTCTTCTGATTTATCTAACTAGCTGATATTTACATAGATAAAGTAGCATATGGCTATAAGTTTGTTCAGTCATTTACTTGCTGTTAATATGACCAGTAAAGTTCACTCACTACATTTGCCAACACTCCTTTTTGCTTGTCCTTTTCTGGCAAAAAATCCACCTCAAAGTGTGATGCTAAAATGCTATTATCTGGCAGACAAAGGTTAGACTGAAAAAAAGAAAATGTAARTTCTCTTCCTCTTAAAGGCTTCATCAGGTTCAGAACCGCCAGCTCCACAAGCACACATACAAGTCCAAATGCATCTGGCACCAGCAGAAAACATTTGTAAAACAGTACATTGATAAAATATTGTCATGTACAAACTGTTGGACTTTCAGACACTTTGCTTCTAAGCATACTCAYAGTTGTCAACTAATCCAAGGTCACATGAGTGTCCTGAATCTCAGAAGCAAGCATATCAGAATATATGCTTCTTCTACTTAAATATGCTCCCCTTACTGAGATTTTATCTTTGCCTTTCTTTCCTTTTTTTTTTTTTTTAATAATCAATTAGAAGAACCATAATACATTTTGTAGAGCTTATATTTATCCCTTAATATAACAATGATGTAATAGCTCTTGCTTGGATGGCCTCTTTGGCCCATTATGTGTCTCTTTCCCCAACAATAATGTCTATATTCTCCTGACTTTTGAAACACAGGTATAACCATGAGAGTAATGATTTATCTGTGAAAATCTGTTGTGTAGTTGGAGTACAGTTAATACAGCATTTCCTGCTTCTGTTTCTGAAGGAACACTGCCAAACAACAGCGAAGATGAAAATTCAGCTTTTAAGTCAAASAAACTCAGACACAGTAGGCTGGGAYGGCCCAGAAGKTGGAAGGAAACAGCAGAAACAGCTGATCCCAACTGACTGTTGTATGCTCCATGACATACAACATCATGCTCAGTAATGAAAATGGAGGGAAGGTTTYTTAGGGTGTAACTATTACTCAGAGACTGTCTGGGTTATAAGCACACTACTTGYGGAAGRTGGTAAGTGATTGTCTTTGCATTGTTATTTTCCTTCTTCCTATTTCCTTCACTTAGAGAATTGTCTTTATCTCAACAAACATTTTTTCTCACTTCCACTCCTACTATTCTCTCACCCAGTTCATGGTTGGGGTAGAGGAATGAGAGAGAGGCCAGGGCCAACTATCAACCTGCTTCCATTATACAGCACAATACCACTTCATAGGGGGTGAGGATGTGACAGGAAACACACCCAAACAAAATTAAAATAACAAACCAAAGCTGTACATTCTTTAGAAATTAAAAAAACTACCACCCTAAAATGTGATTTTTGCATCAGTGTCTATTAAAGGCAAGGGTTTTTCTATAAAAGCTCAGAGAAAGAGTCCAAGGTAAAAGTAAATATTCTTTTACAAAAATTGAAAATTAGGTGAACTTAAAATTTTGGACATGRTCTAGATCCCACTTAGCTGAATATGTCAAAGCAGATAACGAACAGTTACTGTTGCAGCAAGTTAACTTTGCTAGTAATGAAGACTCCTAGTGAATCYGCTTTCTAGTAYCACACAAAATTAATCCAAAAAATATACAGCTGGTTCATAATGCAAATCCTGTTTATATCTCCTTTTTTTCAATGAGAGAAAAAAGCTGTAGCAAAGTCACCACAATGATGCAATGTTACACATTTCATGAACACAGCTAGACTTTGTTACTGATTGTGAGACTCTGAAGATGGACACTTCAAAAACACTGYTGATTCAAAGGAACAAAAAGAAAATTTCTGTGCCTAAGGTCCTTGTATATAAAAAGTATGAAAGCAAATGAAAGCAAAGATTTAGTCAAATTTGCAATTGCTACTATATGTGACATGGAAGCATTAAACATACTCYGTGAGTTCTCTATTGCAAAAAACAAAAAATAAAAAGGTCTGAGGAAAAAAAGAAGCTGTCTTGATTATAAATACRCATTATCATTTGTTCATATCACAAATCAGTTCCCAGGAACAGTTATACTCTTTTCAAAGCAAATAATTATTTCATTTCTGAAAACTGTTTGCTGAGTGAATGCTCTGCACTAACAGCTAGTACATTTGAGTACATCCTTCATTTGCATATTTCCATGATATTTTATCAACCAACGTGCTTCATGCAATGTCATGTTTACTGTGGAATTACGTGTATGACAAGATGCAGTGGCTACAAATGACTTTCAAAGCCCACCTAGATGACAGATATTTTGGTTCTCAAATTAATCCAAAACTAAAGATCATAATGTTAGCAAACTGGAAACCAAACTTGMAAGTAACTGAAACACTTGAGAGAAGACTGTAAATTTTTGCAAATTACCCCCAAACTAAACAAAACAAAACATTCCAGAGATAATCTGTCCCAATTTCTTAGGTGTTGGATTACAGAACAAAGAACAGGGAAATGCATTTCAAATATGTTAAAAAATAGTTAACAATTCAAGCTGATTGTGAAGAGTTAACAGAAAATGCCATATACGTGCTTGTCATGAACTGCATAGARGCGTGAATATTTTAATGAATAACCAGAAAGTATGAGATAAGTAATATTAAAAAAGAACATAAGAACATAATGAAATTACTACAGAACAACAAAATACTTGAATGCGATTTCTACAGCTCCTTATAAAAATCAAAACTCTTTAAACAGCTGATAGAGATTAAACAGTTGTTTTTTTAATAAAAAAGAACACATTATAAGGCTGGTTTTTCAGAATTAATGCCACTGAATGCAATCAGATTGCTAAAAAAACTCTATG
This sequence comes from Alauda arvensis, assembly GCA_902810485.1. Taxonomy (NCBI): domain Eukaryota; kingdom Metazoa; phylum Chordata; class Aves; order Passeriformes; family Alaudidae; genus Alauda; species Alauda arvensis. The sequence goes on along the minus strand of CADDXX010000244.1, from coordinate 797,393 downwards.
AAATATATTATTTCATTATTTAAAACATTAAAAAAATTGCCTTCCTTATTCATTTGTGATTCCAAAAACGGAGAGAAGTATGTCACTAACTAATAGCCAATGAGTATGTTCCAGGTTCYGGTCTTGTCACTGGKAACSACTAAGAAGAGCCTGGCTTTGTCCTCTAATGCACCCTCCCTGCAGGTATTAATATACATTRGTATGATCCCCCTGAGCCTACTCYTCTCCAGGCAAAATAGTTTCAGCTCTCTCAGCCTTTTCTCAAGCAAGGATGCTCAAACTCCATCATTATCTKAGTGGCCCTTTGTTGGATTCTCSCCAGTATGACCATGKCTCACTTGTACTGGGRAGCCCAGAACTGGGTAGAGTACTCCAGATGTAGTTCACCAGTGCTGAAAGAATGGCAAGGATCACTTCTACTGACCTGCTGACAGCATTTCTCCTAATGCAGCTTGGAATTAGCTGCTATAGCCACCTTTGCAGATAAGGGCAAATTGCTGACTTTTGTTCAGCTTGGTGTCCACTGAGCCCGGCCTCAGGAAAGCTGTTCTCCAGACAGTCATATTCCAACATGTTATGGTATGAGGGATTACGCTTTCTGAAGTACCAGACTGTGAAATTCCAATTTTTGAACAACACAAGGCTCTTGTTGGCCCTTTCCTGCCRCCTGCTGAATGGCAGCAAAACCCACTGGTTTATGAGTCACTCCTCAGTTTTGTACTACCAGGAAGCTTGCTGAAGGCACACTGACCCAACATGCTACATATTATGGAAGATGGTAAATGAGATTGGGATCTGTATTGAGCTGAGGAATTTTTGCCACCACTTATTACCTTCCAGTGTCAGTCATTTCAGCAGTTTTTAATCCACCTCAGTGTGTGCTCACCCAGCTCATACTTCTTCAGCTTCTCTAGCAGGAGTTCAGCTTCTCTATGAGGATCTTTTGAGAGACAGTGCAAATAGCCTTCCCACTGTCAAGGYAGACAACAGCTTTGAGCCTGAGGACACTGGTTTCCTCTTCTCTAGAAAGCCTGTCACTTCCTGCTAGGAAATTGCCAGTTGTTCAAGCCAGACTTCCTTTTGGTGAACCCATGCTGACTACTTCTGGGCACCTTTTTTTTTACACACTTTTTTTGCACTTTTTTTGGCACCCCAGAGTAGTTGATCCGTCACCATCCTAAGGACTGATTTGAGATCTGAGCAGCCTCTTCCTAGTCCACCATTCTGCCCTTCCTGACCACAGGGCTGCAATCTTAAGACATYTTTCCCAGTTACCATGATCATTGAGAAACTATTAGGAATAGCCCATCAATAACATCAGCTAGCTCCCTCTGCACTTGAGCCTATGGCAGGGCTCTACAGTTTGCTTAACTATTTTCTAACCCAACAGTCTTCCACTGTGGGAATGTCTTCCTCCCTCAAGACTCTCCATCTGATCTCTGGGGACTGCTGAAAGCCACTCTCACTAGTAAATACTGAGGTAAAGAAGGCATACAGCACCTTAGTATCTTCTATGCTCTCTCACCACGGCTCCTTCACCATTCAGTAGCAAGGTCACATTGCCTCAAGCTTTCCTTTTCATTTCCTCTGTGCTTCTAGAAGTTTCTCTAGCACAAGCTCTCCCTGCCTGTGGTAGGAACTAAGGATCTTTAAGGTCCCTTCCAACCCAAACTACTATATGATTCTGTGATTTGTTGTTTGACATCCCTTACCAGATCAAATTCCATATGKGTTTTAGCTTTCCTACTACATCTACGTGCTTAGAAAGTGCCTCTATGCTCTTTCCAGTTTACTTGTCCCTGGCTTCTGCTTTCTGCACAATCCTTGTTTATACTTGAGTTTTGCCAGAAAATTGTTGTTCCTCCACACAGCCCCATTTGATCTCTCTGAAAATGAGATCAGTTTCAAGTTTTGACCGTAGAACTATCATGTGAATGTTTCATTAATGTTTGCATTAATTTATTTCTTCCTAATGAACTTCTAAAACAATGCAGGTAGACATTGCACTTGACATTTTTCAAACTCATCCTATTCTTTTCCAGGAAAGATAGCTCAAATATCAGTCTATCACCAGGTCTTAAATCTTTAAACTTCTACCTACTTTTTAACATGATGTGTTAAAATGCATTTGTCTTCTTGATGAAATATGGTGTTTTGTTTGGTTTTGCTTTCCTCTTGGTAACATATGGTCACAAGGCATTTTCTTCCTGATTTTCACTCCTAAACTCTTAAGTTTCTAAAACATGGTTGAGAAGCTGATCAGTCCTCCACCAAGACAGGCTACTTTACTAATATTTTTAGCAATTTACAGAAAAAGGAAGTTAAGATGTGCTTGCTCCATCTTGTTCAGAACAAAAATGTGTAACATCTTATTTACAGCTCATTAGCACAATCACATGCCATYTATGAATGTCTAGAAGCTTTACAGAAACACATGTTGTTCTCAACATACTACAACTAGGTAACTAAATAGACATGGGTTTCAAAAGTCACCAGGTCTTCTACTATTAGCACGTAATACTTATAGTCTACAAGGAAAGTTTAAAGTTTATCTTTACCAAGCTGGACAAATGAATACTACTTAGTTCCCAAACTTTTCTACACATTTATTTATAGTAKGGAGGAAAGGCTAACTAACATATTCCTTTCCACTTGAGCAACTTACCATACTTTTTATAGATCTACTGTACTCTTAAAATGTATTAATGGACTGCGTCCTGTTTCTGGCCTAGGACAGTAGCAGTTAATTTTTTTCAGTAGCCATGACTAGGGCCTTGGGGCATGGCTAGAGCCTTGAGCTTATTCTGTATCACCTAAGGTAATTTTTCAGTCTGTAAATTTTTTGATTTGTAACTCTAAACATGGCGTAAATGGCACTGAGGAGATCTGGCAGATGAAGCAGTAAGAACATTCTTTCCTTAATATACRCAAGAAATTAAAAATTCTCAAAAGCTCAAAAGGTACAACAGGCCTGAAGAACGAAAAGAGGGTGAAAAACTGGGGAAAATCGTCCTCCCCTATTCCTATTCCTATTCCAGAGTGGGTGCAATTATGAATGGACTCCCAGAGGCAGTACTGGATGTAAGGGCAGGAAGGCAAAACTTGGAACCAACTGCCCCAGGGGYAGAAACACAGTGCCACTATTTGCCATGRTTGATCCAGACTGCACTGGAACAGGGTGAGACTCCAGCACACTTGCAGTACATTGATGAAATCATCATGCGGGGCAAGACTGCAAGARAGCTTTTCAGAAATCAGAGAAGATAATCTAACACCTCCTGAAGGCCAGCTAAGAGTCCTGCCCAGGAAATTCAKTTTCAGGAGGTAAAACATGRACATCATCATGTTCCAATGGACRTCGTCCACAAAACAGGARCTGTTTTRTGTCCCCACCAACCAGCAAGAAGGAAACAYGGCTTTCTGAGGTGCTGTGGGTTTTTTGGAGGAAGTATATTGCACATTGCAATCAGGCTGTAAGCCTGATCTCTCTATCATGCAACATGGAAGCATTATTTCAAGTGGGGACCCAAGAACAAGAAGCTTTTGAACGAATTACTACTCATGCACTAGCTCTTGGGTGACTCAGAAAAGGACAAGGCATGAAAAACCTTCTCTATATGGCAGCCAGGGAGAACGGTCCTTCCTGGAGTCTCTGGCAAAAAGAGAGTCAAAAACGATTGCTGGGGTACTGGAGTTGGAGATACAAACGATCTTYGGCCTGCTATACCCCAACTGGAAAAGAGATGTTGGCAGCTTATGAAAGGGTGTGAGCTGCTTCAGAAGYGATTYGCACTGAAGCACAGCTTCTTCTGGCACCCTGACCGTTGGTGCTGGGCTGGATGTTCAAAGGGAAAGTCGCCTGCACATTTCACGCCACTGATGTTACCAAGTGGGTTGCACTGATCACACACCTGGCTTGAACAAGAAATCACAACTGCCCAGGGATCTTGGAAATTACCATGATCTGGCCTGAAGGCAAAAATTTCAGACTATCATCAGAGGAGGTGGAGGAGGAGTAGAAGGTGTCATATGTTGAGGAAGCCCCACCATATAATCAGCTACCTGAAAATGAAATGTAACACACTCTCGTCACTGACTCATTCAGTCTATATTGTATGAATAAACTGAAAATGTGAAAGCTGCTGTATGGATTCCTATGCAATAAGTTGCAGAAACTATTATGGGGACACAGTAGATGAACTCAGGTTGCGGCTGAAAGCTGTCCAGCTGGATTTAGGTATTCCAGAACAAGAAAAATACCCAACACTTCACCTCTACACCGACTCATGGATACTCTGTGGAGGTGGCTAAAATGATGGAAAAATTGTCAGGACAGAGGTAAACAAATCTGAGCAGCTGAACTGTGATGACACATCACTAACGGGGATAGAAAAGTTGGTTGTAAGAGTAGATCATGTGGGAAGTGGCACTACCTCCCACCTTCCCACACACAGTGCTGGGAGACAGGGCATCAGAGTGTTGGTCAGTTTGTCACATAAAGATTTCTTCCAATGGCCTGAGAGAGGCGTCCTTCCCGTGCAAGGCTGTGAGGTCCCTCCCACAGGTGACATTTTTCCCTGAATTTCTCCAGGGTGGCTACAAATCTCTTGAGTCCTGCCAAAACTATTGCAACATGACTCCCTCCTATGGGCACACAGTCCTCCCAAAACTGCTGTGGTGTGGGTCACTCTTCTATTGTGACCCACAAGCCAAGGACAGGCTGCTCCAGCCTGGAAGCAGGGTCCTCTCTCTCTCTCCTCCAGATCTCCCACTGGATCAGTCTCCTCCCGACACCCACCCACTCCAGCATGGGCTGCAAGTGGATCTCTGCATCCCCGTGGATCCCCATGGGCTGGGGGTGGAGCTCTGCATTCCCTGTGGATCCCCAAGGGCTGAAGAGGCACAGCTGCTTCACCATGGTCTCACCACAGCCTACAGAGGAATYTCGGCTCTGGTGCCTGGAGCAGCTCCTTCCCCTCCTTCTCCACTTGGTGACCTTGGTGTCTCCATGTTCCCATCTCCTCCTCTTCCCTAACTGAAATTAATAGTGCCACACTTTGTTTTCATTTCCTTCCTAAATATGTAATCACAGAGGCTTTACCAGCCTCTCTACCAGCCCACCTTTGGCAAGCAGCATGTCCATAAGGGACTGGCTCTGCCAGAAGTGGTGGAAGCTTCAGCAGCTTCTCACAGAAGCCATGTCCCCCCGCTACCAAAAACTGTGCAAAACCAACAASAGTGGGTGTATCATATTCCCTGTCACGTAGCAGCCTTTGAGAAAGTTGAGCAGTACAATGGTCTGTTAAAAAYCACATTGAAAGCAATGKGTGAGGAAACCTTCRAACACTGAGATCTACATTTAAMAGTAGAGGTTCTACCAGCTGAGCTGGCTATGCCCAGTGAAAATCCCCATGTATTGTAGAAGAGGATAAAGTGCCTGTGGGAAACATGTTAGGTAAGACTGGATTAGTCCAGTTAATGCAAACCCATCTGTGTTTTTGCTAAAGGATCTGAGTRCACTTAGCGAGTAATGCAGAGGCACAGGGAAAGATGATGTGCACATCAAAGAGATTTGATTTTTGGACAAGAACAGTCTGTAGTGTTGAACACRTGTCATATTGGTTGCTGAATGACACTGCCACTGCATGCCATAACTACCAYGGACAATGAGGATAAACTGCTCCAGGTACACCAATCATGAGTGCCTGATGCAGCTCTCAAACACCCAACAGCAAACTRGCCCTCCTCCCCTGGAAGTCATCTAGGATGGAAGTCATGGCCTAAATGAACACAACAGACACCTTGGAGGGACAAGCAYTGGCTATGTAAATTATTTCTTTGCTTGTATATATGTGTATCTACATTTGTATATCGTTGGAAAGTGTAGGATTTGGGCATGATGTAGATGGTATGGAACACAGGCTATTTCATCTTGTCCTCTCACTGCAGGTGTGGTATATGAAACCACAACCACATTTCAGTATTTCAGTAAACAATTTAGTTCCTCCTGAGCCTCTTCTTCTTGAGAATAAACAAAACTAGTTCCCTTCAGCCATTCCTAAAAATACATGTTTTTAGACTTTTCACAGGCCTAGCTGCCCTTTGCTGGACATGTTACAGCACCTCAGTGTCCTTTCTAAAACTCAACACAGTACAGGTTCAGCCTCACCAATGCCGAGTACAGGAGRACAACCACTTCCACAGCCCCCAGTCCTGCTGGCTACACTATTCTTGATACAAGCCAAAATGCCATTTACCTTATATCACAACTGGCCTATAAGCACATGGAACTTTGCCTAAGACAAAGCAGTCTGAATTTTTGTCTTCAATTCATTGTCATCAGAGTTTACAGACTATTATTTTTAAGGCTTGAAAAAGAATCCTTGCAGAACAAAAAAAAACAAAAAAAAAAGCCACATGTAAGAAGGCAGCATATCTCTTGCCTTCTGTTAAAGTGAGACTGTATGCATAGTAGCACAGAAAACTGATGTAAAATTATTTATTATCTTCTTAATGAAGATTTTTGATGTCAAATAACACTCATTTTTAAGAGACTGATTTTTAAAATAATGGATTTTAAATATCCACTAAATATAGTGGATATTTTTAAATCCACTATTTTAAAAATAATCTACCTTAATACTTATGTGTTAGAATAAATAGTATTTTTCTCACTTCTTTATAATACAAGAAAATGTAACTTCTACAAACAAGAAGTCTGGAAATTGAAAACATAATTTAATGCTTTGAGTTCAAACTACTTACTCACAGAAAACCAAGGAGAGTATTCCTAGTGCTATTCTCATTTCATTACTCTATGGAATTTTATGCATTCATTTGTATGAATGAATGCTTACAGCAGTTGAACTCTTTTACCGGAACTACAAGTCCAGATATTTTTTAAAACAAATAAATAAAAAAACTAAATCTCAATCATGACTATCAATTTGTTGCTACATTTCCAGTATTATTAATCTGCTGCAAATATTCCTTTTAGTTGTTTTTTTATACAAAACCAACAAATTTCCAAACTGAACTTAATAAAAACATAGAAAATCAGTGCACTCTTCTTAAATAACTTACAATACCTTGATCCCTGTAAGGTTTAGTATAATACTGTTGATTCAAAACAAATCCTAAAGTACTCTTGTATCTATACTGCAGCAATTCAGCAGAGTAATCTGTCACCTTCTGCAGAATGTGGTAAAGCTGCACCCCATAAATTAAGTTAAACTTTAATACAAAAGATTAGGAGCCAGAACTTTTCAGACAGTAGTGCGGAAGAGAGYAGTTTATGCATAACCTGAGTCTTGAAGAATATGAAAAATGAAGATGTTCACTGAGTCTCTGATAAACAGCACAGGAGAGAACTGAGCTCCATATTTATCCTCTTGAGTAATAATGTAAGAGATCAAAATCTCATTTCTGAGAATAATCACATTGTTATCATAACTCTGTCATTGGAAAAAGCATCCATATTTTATGTTCTCTGCTATAAGATATCTGTGCTTTCTTGACATATTTCTTGGTCATTTTCTTGTGCATGTATATTCTTCAGAAAATAAATCCACATCTTGAATGCTGTGTTTTGTCATAATATGAAAATATAATTACTGTGATAAAAGTATAATTAATTATAAATAAAAAAAAGTCTGCTAATCACATTATGAAGTCTTAAACAACTTCTTCAGGTCTTACTCAGAAGCCTAAAACTATTTAAAACGTTCAGACTCACAGAGTCATTCCCAAAATTCAATACTGAAGGATATCACATTTTATTATTAAAGCAACACCATGGAGGRGATTATAACTTAGAACATGTCTGCATCACTGGATTTCTCCAACACCACACATAGCTAGTCAAATAAGAATGACAGCATGCTAAGAAAGCTTTAACCCTCATGTTTCTTCTGCCTCCATTTTACATTTTAAAAAGCTACTCACTAGCACTTAGCTTCTGTAGCCTTTACTAGCATAAGGAACCTCAAAATCTACGCCACAGCTAAATTACTGTAATGTATACAAAATATATTTCCCCACTGCTAGAAAGGTGCAGGTGCATTTATTCATTTCTAGCTACATACTGTGTTATTTAATTACAGTACCTTAAATAATAATTAGAAGAGTGAATTATAATCTGCATATACTTATATATACATATTTACAGCTGCAGGGTAAGGAAGTAAAGGAAGATTTTTTTTTTCCTTAAAATCAGCTAGCTACAGCAGATGTATGACCCTGGAAACCCTAAAATGTCCCCATAAATCCTCCTATAGCTACTACAGAGATTGCCACTGAATACCAGGGAACAAAAAACAACAGGACTCCTTTAGAATTAAGAATTAAAAAGTTTAAACACAACAAAACTGTCCTCTTGTACCAAATTATAGTAAAAGATACAAAGGCTGAGAGTGTCCTATGTAACTCCGGTCTGTCTCACTCGGTATCTACCTGAATCTTGCCTTTCCTCTCAGCAACACATTCTAATCTCAAATTCATTTASATACATCTRCCAAACAATTAAAATAATCTATAATGCCCATAACTGTGTCTAGTACTTCAGCATATGCTTTTATGGTTATCTGAAAYGTCAGCTGTTGGGAGGCTGCTCAGYAGGACAGATAAATACTAGACTAACTTTTTGGAGGAAAAGACAAATTGTGAGGGCATCTGATCAAAGGCCCACAGTAAATTCAACCTATCATATGGTTCCACAGTATTCTGCTACATGGATCTTATACGTTTGTAGATGACACTGGCTGCYTAGGTAATAACTTTGAACAATTAATGTGCCCTTTGTCCATGAGAATCTCTTATGGGTCATAATCTAAGCCCTAGAAAAATTTTAAGWATTGAATATTTATATATAGAAAAACAAAACCTGCTTTACCATTGACCTCTTACTACTACCAATTAAACTGYGAAATTTACTAAAATTGTAGTTCCTTGATACTTCAGATAGGAATCAGATTAGAAATTTATTAGCAAGTAATTTATACAAGCTAAGTCAAATAAACTTCTAGAAAAAGGAGACAAATAAGTCTCCAGCTTTCAAAAAACAAGGATATAATTTATGACTCACCCATACCAATCTCAAGAACCATCATGTTACACACTATTAGACACAAAGATAATATTATATTGGGACTAATACTGGGACTTGCATATTAGATCAAGAGTACAAGCTCAACCAAGTAGTTCTAAGTCTTCTTTAAATACGTTTTGTAAGAGCTTCAGTATATTTACGCAAAATTTACTGAATTATTTTTATTAGACTTACACTGGCAGGTTTTGCACACACTTAACTGACTTTCTCTAAGCAGCTGCTTTCATATATTACAAYTATTTATGAATTTAATCCTGTACAGAATGCTATTGACTCAGAACAAGATTGAAAGGAAACGTAACAAAAGCATCTAGAAGTCAATCTAGGAGTGACTTTCAACCCTTCTTTTCTCTTATTTTTGTTTTTGTTTCATTTTCTTTTGCATACAAAAAAATATCCAGGTAATTTTATAACATGCCTGAGAAAGAAAATAAACACTTCTGTGGGAGTGTTCTTACATCTTAGAAGGCAAAAGCTCAGACACRTGGTAGAACTCCTGTGACTTTTGTTAAAATAAAAGAATTCACAATACATTGTACCGTTCTCAAGAAACAGCTTGTATCTGCAGATCCCATCTACTTCAAAAGCACCTCTATTTGAATTGTATCTCCACTTTAAAGATGAAAAAAYAGAATGAAAAAATGTTCCAGAATTTTTCAAGAGGTCTGTTTCCCATTTCTGCAACTATCAGAAGAGATCAATCACAYAAAAATACTAGTTTATATGTACATGGCCAGCCAACCTTTCATCCACAGAAGACAGTCTCTCTCACATCTGTATGAATATTAGTTTAACATGTATTTATTTTGACAGCAGTGCTTCAAGTATTGCAATGATGCTACACAGACTAACACAGAAACACAGTATTTTTTAAATGCCTATGTTGTAATAAGGAGAAAATAGAATCAGTATTCTCAAATTCTAGGCCTKATTGTCAATAAGTTTCTTTAAATTGAGGAACAGGTCAATGAAAACCATGCATTTACAAGTCTAGCCTCCTAGGGAGGTATATAGATGAAATGTAAGCGTCATAAGAAGTTACAGACAACAGTAAGAGGCAAAATCTAACAATGTCTGTATGCTTAAGTAACTTTAATCAGCAGGATTAGTAATAGAGCAACTATGCGTTGCAGGATTGTGATTTTGGTGGAAAAAATTAACCCTCCAGCAAAAATCAAGAGGTRTAAAACAGAAGAATCCTCAAAAAAGCCTCAGAGGCCACAATTCTGCCRCTTCAGCCCCTGCGAAAATCAATGCAACTTTTTTGCTCAGTTTTTGGTTTAGCAAGCATCTTCTTACTTGCCTCTGCAAGTAAGACAAATGGATTGCAATTCTTCATAATTAGTTTTTTGTTTTTATTAAACAAAACACTGAATGACTGGTTAAGACCTAAAAGCTTGTTGGCTGTTTTAATATCCTGTCGCTGTATTTGGAACTTTTATGCATGCACAATAACTGTATTGGATATACAGGTAAAAGGCAGCCACACCATTTACAGAAGTACACYGAAAAGAAAGCAGATACAAATATAATTTTGCAACTAACTTCAAAACACAAGCTGCTGGGCTGAACTTTCACTCTGTGTAGAGTACTGCGCACTGTTTCGGGTGTTTGGAATTTGTCCTAGGAAATTCTGAATAGCTGCATTCCCACCTCCACAAGTAGTTTACGGTCACTTCTAGTAAGGAGAACTTAAGACCCATTGAAAAGAACCAGCAACAAAAGCACTACAGGGCATCTGCACACAGCACAGAAGAAATCAGAGTGATTTAGTTTGTTTTCCCACAAAAGCTTYAGAATTATGAAGTATTACAACCTAAAGGTTAACAATATTTATTACTACAGTTTTTAAGAATTTAAACATCTTCACCTACAGGATGTCTTTACAAATAACACTACAGAAACTATTATTATTTAAATTTCAAAAGCCCAAACAATTAACAAGTAGTGTAATATATTTAGGTACCCATGATACATTTCTCATCACTGTATTCATTTTTAGAAGTATCCACTCAATATACTTTATTGAGAACACTGTATTAAACTAGTCCAATTAGGGCATAGTGAACTGAATCTGAATGAGTTCCACTTAAAATAATAGGCCTAAAATTGCACAGAATAGAAGCTTTTTGCAAATTTATACGTTCTTGTAATATCTAGTACAATATCCTTAGGCRTGTTTAATCAGCATTTACAATGTTAATAATAACAGCAATAATAATAGAACATTAAATCCACTTTGGGCTTTTGGTAGGTTTAGACAGCAGTTACATTTCAACAAAAGAGCAAAGCAAAATGATTGATTGTTCAATTATGGATCTGTCCTGCGATAGAAACATGGTGCACTGCAAAGGTATCAATTCCCCTAAAGGAAATGGAAAGTTTTCTGTTGCATAGAGTGATCACCACAACCAACAATAAAGCTCATTTTAAATAACGGTTGAGTGAAAAYCAGCAGGACAAGAGCAAAAGGACATCTAACAAAACTAATGTGTAGTTAAGCAATACTCCTGGAAGARTGCTGCTGGAAAGAAAATTGCAAAGATTTTAGCCCTCTTTTACATTCCAGTGTCATAAATGGGAGGAAAAAATCACTAGGATTCAGAATGTGTACTAAAATTCTTAAATACCACATGTAATACAGGCATAGTTTAGAAAATGTATTTTCAGGAGAGTTGTAAGAGCATTGAAATTACAAGTTTTTCTTCTTWAAAGCTAAAATGATAGTATGTTTTCCAGAGCACCAGCCTAGACAGTCCAAAAAGATTGACTGAAYTCTCAGCCTGCATAACAGAAAATATTACCATTTCCTCAATGTAGTAGCTCTATGAAACGCCCATTTCTTATGTCTGTGAAATGGAGTAATGATAGTACAGATAACAGGTATCTTATCCTGAAGGAAAAAAAYAATATAAAGGTATTATTGTGTATTGACTGCCTGATTTGAAATTCCACCAAACTATGCCTCACAGAACTTCTGTAATAATTCATTTTACTGGCTATGTCCCTAAGTCCTTCTTGAAGGAGAACAGGCTCATGTTGCCCATTAAGCCACACAGGTCTAATCTAGCCCATAGAGAATTTAGATTACAAAATAGTCTGCCAGTTATTCCCAGGACAAAATTTTTCTTTTCAATTAACCACTGTGGCCAGAGCAAATTTCAAAAGRTCTAGCTGTCACTGTTACTTTAGATTCTAAGTCCAGAAGAGAAAAAGCCCAGTGCTTTCAGATACTTAGCAGATAAATTATTATAATTAATTTTAAATATGCAATATTGCAAAAATTTGCAACAATAAAACTACAGAACTGTAAAGTTCTACACTACTCATAAMTAAAGCCAGGAATAGCAGAGTAAAYCATCATGAGGTAAATAAGGCCTTTATTCATTAGCTGAGAGTTTTATAAAGATTTGTGATCTTTACAGACTCTAGTCCACGTCATAAACTTGTGGTGAAACTTAGTTATACAAATATAATTTCTGAAATTCATTTGGTTGAGAAAGTAAGACAAAAAATTACAATAAAAACATTAACCAATGCAATAATACTTCAACATGAATTTTTTTTATTAAGTCAATCAAAAGTAAGAGCTAAAAAAAAAATGCTTTGCATTTACTATCAAATGGCATTTACTGCAAAATATTTGAAACTTTCCACCATAAAAGAAAGACACATGAAATTTGCCTGGGCAAAATCAGCAAGCGCTACCGAAACTGCCAGACGAGAACAGCTCATATTTGCTTCATGAGGTTTCTCTTTGGTGGAGCARAGCTTCAGACTCTTTGAAGTTTTTAGCTGTCTTAATAGGCATACACAGCTTAGGAACCAAWAAAGCCCACGCAGTCCTGTATTTCATGCCTACTCAGCAATACCAGAAGCAACACAAAACATGGGGAACTCWCTGGCAGGAGAAATAAAGGCAAGAACAAAGTTATTTCCTTCCTACWTTCCTTCGGGAATAGTATTAAATACTAGGTGCTGGTTTTCAGGAGTGTTTGCTTTTTTCCTGAAAGTTCTATACAGGTAAAAACATTCTTCATGAGCTGTATGACAGTGAACCAGGAGAAGCTCCTCTCCAACACTTCTAGATCTCATGGAACACACAAATGAAATGTCACTACACATGGCAGGCACCTGCTGCTGCTAGCTATTAAACAGAATATAAAATTTGTAACAGCAGAAAAGTATATGGAGGTTGTTGCAAGATGGTCCACAGCATTTCTGAAGTCACAGCCATCTGATGATGCCACTTTTCCTGAACAAAMTGGTCAAATCAGATCATATAGCTCAGATAAAACTGCATTAAACTATATTCTGTTTCAGCATCAATCAACCCAAAGTTTAAATGTTGAGTAAAAGTAGAATTATGATATTGTCATAAAATGCAGAATACATATTTCTCCAGAGGACTTATTTCAGTTAGTCCATAAAAAAAATGCACAAAGAGATAGAATGAGATTGTGTGGCCTGCTGCAAGACTGTCTTAACTTCTCAGCCTTTATTTGACAACATAACTAAAGTTTTTTACTTTCTAATACAGTTTACAAGATTTTATCTCAAGGACATATAAATACTCAAAATATCCCTCCACCATCAACTGAGTTAATTTTAAAATAYCTCTTTTTTTTCAGCTCATACATAGCATCACTGAATCATAAAATAAAGGGACCTCAGGTATCATGTAGTCCCAATGACCCTGCCTTGGGGAACAACACCTTCCACTAGACAAAGTTGCTCAAAACTCCATTTAACCTGGCCTCCAACATTTCCAGAGATGGGGCACAAGAGTGGAGTGGGAGACACAAAACCCTTTACTTGCTATTCATTGTTCTTTTGATGCAGCCCAGGATATGGCTGGGGTTTCTGGGCTGCACGTCAACATTGCCCAGCCACACTGAGCTTTTTTGTCAACCAACGTTTTCCTCAGGTCTRCTTTCAACCTGTTCTCCATCCAGCCTGGGACTGTCCCAGCACAGGTGCACAACCTTGCACTTGGCCTTGCTGAACTCTGAGGTTTGCATAGGCCTGCCTCTCAAGCCACTCGAAGTCCCCTCCGAATGGCATCTCTGCCCTCTGGCATGTTGTCAGCAAACTTGTTTAGGATGCACTCAATTCCACAATTCATGTCATCACCAGTGATATTAAACAGTGCCAATTCCTATGTGACTTCTGAGGAACCCCATTTGTCACTGGTCTGCATTCAAGCGATTCTGCCATTGACTCTTGAGCACAGCCATACAACAAATTCCTTACCTACCGACTGGTGCATGTGTCAAATYTCTGTCTTTCTAATTCAGAGACAAGGGTTTAGTGCAGCAGTGTCAAATGCATTGCAAAGTTCCCTGTAGTTGATGTCAGCAGTTGATGTTGCTCTTTCCTTATCCACCAATGCTGTAATCCTTCATAGCAGGCCGGCAAATTTKTCAGGCACGATTTGCCTAACAGAAAGCTAAATCATGTTAGCTGTCATCCATCTCCCCCTTACTTTCCATGCTTCTTAACATAGTTTCCAGGAGAATATGCTCCACAATCTTGTTGGGCACAGAGATGAGACTGACCAGGCTATATAGCTCTCCACATCTTCTTTTTTCCCTGTTAAAAACAGGCAGTTGTTTCTCCTTTTTCAGTCAGTAAGAACATCACCAGTCCACCATGACTTCTCAAATATGATGCACAAAGGCTTAGCCACTGCATCTGCAAATTTCCTCAATGCAGATGCATCTAATTTGGTTCCAAAACATCAGACCTGATTTCCTCCTATAGCACACAGTTATTCTCCCAGTCCTAGCCTTTGCCTTCTGTGACTTGGTTGTGTAGCCGGAGCACCTGCAAAAATATTTGTTGAGTACCTCAGTCTTTTCCATGTGCAAGCTAACCAGCTCTCTTGTTTGATTTTTCTCTTCCAAAGAAGGCCTACATTTTCCAYAGTCTTCCTTTTATCACTGACATACACATAGAAGCTTTTTTTGTTGCTCCTTRCATCCCTAGGCAGATTTACTACCAATGCTTTAATTTTTCTAATCTGATGCATGGCTGCTTGGAAAACTGTTTGTGTTTGTCTAGGAGCTCCTTCTTTATTGATGCAGGCCTCCTGGAATTTTGCTTGACTGTCTCTTAGTTGGTGTGCTGAGCTTGTAGAAGATGAATATTTACCAGCTCTGATGGGCCTTTCACCCCTCTAAGACTYTATCCCATGGTAATCTACCAAGAAGATCCCTGGAGAGGCCAAAGTCCACTCTGGAAGCCCAGGGTAGTGAGCTTGCTGTGTAACCTAGCTGCCTTAAGTATCTTTAACTCCACCATTTACAGGTAACTGCAGCTCACTCTGCTCTCAAGCTTCACATTTCTCCTTCTGGCGAGAACAAGGTCCATCATAGCACCTCCCCTCATTGATTCCTCTATCACTTAGAGAAGGAAGGTGTCATCAACACACTCCAAGAACCTCCTGGATTGCCTGTGCTCTGCAGTGTTGTCCCTCCAACAGTCATTKGGGTGACTGAAGTCTTCTGACAGGACTGGAGCTTGTGATTATGAAGCTATTCCTGTCTACAAAGGGCTTCACCTACCTGGTTGTCCTGGTTGGGCGGCCTCTAATGCCATATTGTCACTTGTCCCTGCCTTCCCTTTAATCTTGATCCATAAGCTCTCAGTCACCTTCTCATCCAGGTGGAGCTCCATGCACTCTCTCTAGTCATTGACACAGGAGACAACATCATCTCCCTTGCCTGTCCTTCCCAGAGAGCTTGATCCCYCCAATCCAACACTTCAGTCATAGGAGCCATCCCACCACATCTGTGTGCATGTCTCTAAGTCCTCTCATTCATTCTCCAYGCTATGTGCATTTCCATGGACTCCTTTAAGTTGAGCTTGGTGAAACTGACTYAATGGCTGGATTGTGTGSAATTCCTTAGTGCTGTTCTTCARGYGCTCTCCTGCTGATCYGTGATCCCTCTCCGGGSCCTGGGCATCTCTCATTGGTGCTGGCATCAAACTGGTAGGAGAGGGATCGATTCCCCCAGCAACTCTAGTTTGAAGTTCTCCTCACCAGCTTTGCAAATCTATGACCAGAGGGATATTTTTGACAGACAGACCCTGTAAGTCCCCAGCAGACCAGGCTTCTCAAAGTCCCATAGCGTAAGCAGTCTCCAGCTGTGGCAYCAGTTYTGTAACCATTTATTGATCTKCTATATTCAACTGGATCTTTCAAAMAAATTCCTTGTAACTGAAAGGACTGACCACTATCTGAGTTCTGGAGTCCCTCAACACACCTCCCAACAGTTCTCTAATTCTTCTTGATGCTCCTCGGATTGCTCCTGGTTGTATCACTGGTGCCTATGTGAAACAACAGCCATGRCTTAGCTCGTTCTCACCTCTTACAACAGTCTTCCTAAGTAATCCTGTCCTCTACTTTTTCATACCCTTTATACAATTTTAGGTTTCTTTTTCCCAAGGCTATGATTTATGGCTGACATACAGCCTTTCTGCTGCTACGGCTGTCCTCTGTCACCCACTTAACTTTCTTTAAATCACATTTAAACTGTAATTTTCTCCCTAATTTATAGCCAATTTTGTATGAGAACAAGACGTTCTAGGAATGTTAATGAGATATGGTGGCTTTAACATGTAGGTCTCTAGATCAAAGTCATCTGTAAGCAGCGTAGTTTGCTGGAAATTCGGTGATGTTTTCAACGAACTGCGGAGCATACACTGAGCAGCCTTCATGAGACTTCAAGTTTTCAGATATACACCTCATAACATTATATAAAACAGCATTGGCACTGGCAGAAGAAAGGTTTGGGACAAACCACAGGTTACTCTATCAGGTGATAGTAGAAGTACCTCAGCTCACTGATGTGCAAGAATATTTGCCATCTACAGAATCTGCAATAGATCTTACATTTTACACCGTGGTGTTGTATTAATCAATACACAGATTTTGATTACAAACCACTAAACATCTTTGTGCTTTGTGAAATTAGATGTGAAAGACAGCCTGACAAAATTGATTATAATGTTTAATAGGTTGCCCATTCTTTCTGCATTTATGTTTTTGTTTATTTAGGGTAATCTTATTCATCTATTTTAAGAAATTTAATGTTTGTTAAAGGAACAGAGAAAAAAAGAGCACAAACAGCAATAATCATGCTTCATGGAAACAGATGCCATCTTAAACTGCATGCTGAGCTCTAATTAAAAATGGTTTGGGGCTGTCACWGTATCCCTTGTACAAGAAGTCACATTTATTCTACTGCTGAAAAAATTCCCAAAAAATCATGAGATTAATTAATATGCATGATGTGAAATATATGGAACYTATTGTCTGGGATCAGTGATGGAAACAGAGCAAGTCAGACAATGAAAATCGATTACATGGTAATGTCCAATTCTTAGTACTATTTAATGATACATGGTAGATGAAAACAACATTTATTCAAACACTTCAAGTCCCAAATATCATCTGAATTATGATCTAATGTATTCAAATGATGCCACAAGAAAAGGCTGTTAGCAAAACAGTGCAGGTACAAATATATCTCTTACAAATATAGCCCCATTGTMCACTAAAAATAAGAAAAAAGAGCARGGTTATAAACTGTTATTGAAAAAAATAATTCAAAGTTCAACACAAATATATTAATTTGATTTTGGTAAGCATGACTTCAAACTTGAATATTACTATCAATTTCCTTATTTCACCTTTSCAAGGCTCCCAGAGAAAACGTTTCTGTATTAATAAATCTATGTTCAATTTGGCATGTTATTGGAAATCTCCCAAGAGAGCTTACAAGACAAAGTACTCTGAATTCCATTCAACACTATCTATGCCTSTGCAAAAACTGGCACATGTCAGATCTATCAGCTACTCTTACAGATTTTGCATATACAAATAGTTCCTGTTTTTAACACATTCACAAATGACTGAAGGCTGACTGTATCAGTAGAGCAGCATATCCCCAGACTGTTTAATAACCACTTAAACAGGAGCAGAGGTTAAAAACTAGTTTAGATTAATGACATGCCCATTCTAAAGAACCCTAAAAGTACTATCACTTCAGGATGTTTTCCCATATTCTGTTTTTGTTCCTCAGTGAAACTGGAATTAGAAGGACCACAAAAGGTCTTGAATTGGCACTAGTACTAATATTATTTATTTATTATTTACTATTTATTTACGTGAATACACATTCATCACGTATTTTATAATATAAGATTTTGCTTTAGGAAAAAAAAAGAAAGACAAAAAAATAGTGAAAAAATAGACTGTTCAGAAGCATCTTGATCGAGAAGTATTTCAAATTTTTGCTTGATTACAGTGCAAAATGCAGGAAAATTTGTACTTTACCTTTTTATTAAATACAAAGGAGTGYCACTTGAGACAAATCTGATTTGTAACTTAATATAAAAAGACATAATGATTTATCAATTTACCAACTTTATCAACTTTTGATGAAACTCCAAATGCTTTCTTTTTTTAAATCATTAGTTTAAAATCCATAAATATAAAGGCAGAAAGTGGGAGAAAAATAAAATAAAAAAGATAAAAGAAGACTGCCAAATTTCTATCCTACCAGTAATGAAATTCAAAGATTCAAAGGAATTTCTTTATGGAGAAATCTTAAGTGTCACATCATTCACATAACATTTCTGTTTAAAAGTATTAGYACTTCATTGTGAATTCTAGTTTTAATTCCTGTTAACTTCAAACAGTCAATTTAAACATCAAAAATGTTAAGTTTAAATTTGTAACAAAAAAGATTTACGAGTTGCAGTTAGARATTACTACACCATGCAGTAACAGTGCATCACTACAGAAACTAAAGCCAAAAAATGGTATATTTTTCCAGTAAACCTCCTTCGTCTATACGGCAACTCTTAAGAAATATTGAGGCTGAGGCTCAAATGCCATTTTTCTTGCAGGCATGGAATTGTCAGGCTTCTTACGCTGTGTAAGATGGAGTGCCAAAAATGCATTTGGTTAGTCTATCTAAATAGAGAAGCTGTATTGCTCAAACTACCCAAAACCTAGGTGCCCATACAGAAACCTGCACTCCATGTCAAGCACAGTACAATGGGTAGCCCATCAGGRAGCATCTGTGCCCTAAAAGGGTTACAGCAGAGCTGGCTAAATGCCTCCTCTAACGTAAGAGGCCTCTTACACAGGATCACACACACATTACCAAGGTGTTGTGCTGATCAGAACTAATGTTACCAGAAAAATACAACAGCTACACTGCTGGCATTAAAACCTGTGAGGAAAGCAGGGAAGGAAGGATATAAGGGATAAGAACAGTAATGAAAAGCATTGTTCAACATCTCATGGTGATAAAAGYAGAATAACTGGCAGTGTACAGCACAACTTTCTGAATCTAGATGAGGATGCATCTGAAAAGTACTTCTAGAGATGTTAAGTATTTTCTGAATYTCAGTAATTAAAAAAAAATCAACAAAACTTCAAAATATCATGTTTCTGGTGTTCAGAAACAGCTACAAGATCTAATGCATACAATCTCCTTAGCCACAAAATTCTCATTTATGTGTATCCATATTTGCCTGAGTGTACATGTATGTGCACTCAAGGGACTTCAGGACTAAAAAGAAACAAAAGAAACCCATCTGTTTTGGAGTAATCATGATGCTTTTCACTTCCTAGTGAAAAATATTTATCAATTTATAAAAAAAAAATAAGTGTCTCAGTTCCGTATTCTTTTTACGAGTCAACTATGGTTGTAAACATTTCAATCCTACAGAGAAAGCTACACAGAAAGGACAACTTACATATACTAATTTGCAAAATACTAYTTTCTAAATAACTGCTTTTTATAGAAGCCATATTTTCTTTTTCTTTTAGTGCTTGCTGACAATAGAAATATATCCAAGTTGTAATTTATTTGTATCAATTTCCTACTTTACTAGAGTCCAGTGAAATCATTCAAACAGCATGACAGATAAAAGGCAATAATAAAAAGCATTTTCAGTCTTCAGAGAGCTATAATGTGCACTGAATACAAACAGCAGTTAAGGAATAAAAATTAAACAACAAACACACACATACTTAACAAAGTCCTGCTAGTACCTTGTAAGACAACTCCTAAATATATTTCAGTACTCAGAAATGAAAATGTTATGTAAAATGATGTGCATTGATCCAGTAATCCTCAAAGCTCTTAGAGTGACTTTAATTTACCTGAACACAGAACCGCTTTAAGAAAAATCCTTCTAGACCTTGCCAAAATCTGACTGCAGGGAATGGCATATTTTTGTAGTCATGAAAGAAGAACAACAAAAAAGATGTCAAACGCAAGGCCAATGGCAGCCAAAGCTATCATGTTTTTTACATAAATAAAAATCAACAGTGTGAAAATTACTGGTAAAGCAGTCTGTGGAGTAGAAGATGAAAAGAAAGTTGATCGCGAGTAATAGTAAAATATTTTTAGTAACAGTAGTCTCTGCAACTAAAGGGTAAAAGCTGTATAAAACACAATTAAAATGAAAACTTGCATTCCATGTATGTATATTGAGTAATACATATAGTAATACTGGGTAAAATACATGTATATTGCAATAGAAAGTTGTCCTTCATGAAGTTTATTGTCAAGTAATAACTGCACATATCAAAAGAATATGTGACTTCAGCTATACCAGTGGTAGAAAATATTAATACAAACTAGCTACRAAAAACACTGCTTTAAAAAATCTAGTATCTGGAAAAAGACCAAAATGAAAACAGCAAATAACAGATTCTATACGTATCAGGTTTTCTGTCCTATGAAAGAAGTCAAAAACATTAATTTGAAGACAGATTTTATTCTCACATAGCAGAAGACATCTGGTTACAATTCCAAGAAATACTTTCCTAGCTTTATCTTTATTTGCCTTGTATGATTCATATCACTCCAAGATTTATTAATATTAGCTTTTATCACGTGCACAGAAAATCATCTGATTGCTCTGTACTACAATGTTTATTCCTCTACTGATAAATCTCTGCGCACTGAATTCTATAAAAGTACATAAAGGATCAAAGACTTCTGTGTAGTAAAGGGACAGAGAGGAAACTGGAAGGCTTAACCCCTAAGTGGATTGCTTAATAAAATTCTACTTTAAAACCAAACCAAGCCTATGCTATTTACATCAGTCCATGTCAGCAAATCTTGCTGTCAAAATCATACTGATTTAAAATTGTTCTTCCAACTACCCAGAGAAAAGATGCCTTCTTACTCTTAGATACAAATTCCAAAGTCTTTTGGTCTTCAGCTCATTCACCTTAACAAAAATTTACAGAAGACACTAACTTACAGAAAAATATGAGAGTGCAGAAGAGCAGCAATATAAGAAGAATAAAAGCTTTTTGAGGCTGAAGGCTGGAAGCTCTAAAGGAATGTAAAAGGAAAGCTAAAGAGTAGCAGACATAAAGCCCTGAGTATGGCACTTACACATAATAAGATCACATACACATCCATGGGAAATATATTACTTATACAGCATAATTTACAACTAAATGCCATCCAATATCTACATTTCAGTCCACAGATTTGCATCAAACATCAGYCTGGTCACTATTTTCCATATTTGCAAAATTTGTTTGAAGTGCAAACAGAAGTTGCTGAAGTACTTTACCTAATTTTTTTCTCCATCAGTAATTCAACGAAAGAGTGAATAATCCAATGCAAAACTACAGAGTTTTATAAAACAGAACAAGACCAGTGGGGGGGGAGGGGGGGAGGGGGGAAGAAAGATGACAAAAGGCACTGAAAAACATCTCAGCTGATTCAGAAATACTTCACAAAAATATTAGASAGTGTGAATCAATTAGAAAAATGTCTTGGCTTGACTGGGTATACAGTGTTTCAGCCCTGCATTGTGGTTTCATGAAAGAGAGAAATTCATGACACAGTGATGCCTATAGCAGTGTTCCTAYATCACGTAAAATTTTAAAAAAGCATTTATGAACTGAAGCAGTTATAGCAATGGAGGTCCTGTTATGGACCACTTACTTGTTAGTATTTTYTCCTGTACTAAAATGACAGTGTTCCATTATGAGCACAAATGAAAATACAGTCTATTTCAATAGGTCAGAGATGCTTTGCTTGCTTTGTATGCAAACTGAAAAGAGTATCAAGGACTATTATATTACTTTTATACTTTCCATAAAGCAAGGAAAGTAGTAAACCATTCAATCTCTTGTCAACTATGATAATAATATTTGAACATTATGAAGAAGAGGCAAAAATAGTATAAAGTAGAAATTAGCATTCTTTACTTCCTTTCACTCCACAGACTTAGGAGTTCAAATTAAAAATAAATCACTATAGTGKGTATACTTGTTTTTAAAACCATGGTTATTTTTAAATCCACATATAATCCAATAGATTTCAGTAATATTACACAGTGAAGTTACCTAAATATATGTTTAGAGGTATGGACGAGCCTAACTTCTATGCTGAATTCTACCTTCAATGAAGCATTTTTATTTATCCTTTTTGTCCTTGCTTACATTTTCACATGTATGTTCTCATATTTCTAACATACTTTTACTATAGAGAATGACAGGACAAAGAACCACTAACCTGATGTGTGATTAAATCCATTTAATACTGTGGGAGTATGTGCATGAATAAAGTGAGCCACATACAGCACACAATTCTTATTACCAAGGACTGTTTACATGCAAGCACTGTCCTTCCACAAGGAAGCTCATTTAAAAATAGTCCTTCATTAATCTACAGAAGACAATTTTCTTTCTAACACTTAAAAAATATCTCTTCTCTCATCTGTTTGTGTCATTTTGTCAGCAGCTGTGAATGTTCAGCATTTTTGAAGTCATTCAGGGAAGCTGGATATCTGAATCTCAGCACCTAAATTTATTTTTAGCTATATGTCTATAAACAACTTTTTTCTTCAAAATTATCCTCAGAATTACAGGTAATTAGTGAAGGAGGGAAGACTGAAAATTAGAAAATTAGAGTGTTTTACAACCATTCTTTTTGTTGGTATTATTCATATTTTATTAGCCAATGACACAAACCAGGGACTGAATTCCAGGCTGTAAACCACAGAAGATGCACACAAGGATTCTCTTCGGTATAATGCTGCAGCAGTAAGGGGATCTCTGCAAAGTACAGCTGACTGGACTAGTTTTTAGCATTCAGTGGATCTTTGTAATCTCTCTTTCTGGGCAGTGTATTTGCAATGCACAAGTGTACAGTGCCTTCAAAGCTCTGAGCTGTGCTAAAAATGCAACTATAAAACTATTGATAGTTCAAGTAAAAACTGACAATGCAAAGGCATACATACGATATACACCCTCAGTCCCTCATACAGACACCCAACTGAGGACCACAGAGCTATCTGATATATTCCTGTTTATTCCACTTGAGACCTAAGAGTCTGTTCATCTACAGAGTATGAAGTAATTCTTGACTGCTATCTAAGTAATCTAACAGAATCTCATTCCACTGATGCTTATTCAATTATTAGCTATTTKACTACTAGTCATACACCAAGCCCTCTCACATAGCTGTAACTTGTCATGGAGACRTGCCTTACAACTGGAAAAATACCCATGAAATCTATCATTTGAATAAARGGAAGCCACAAGACTTTTGAAGACTAAGTTTCAGCTATAATTTCGGTTAAGAAATCAGAAAATTGCCTTACTGTTTCAACAGGAAAAATCTGTAAGTGAATTGCTGAATATACAAATATTTCCACAGTCCTTCAAAGGAAGGYTCTGCATTTTTCAAGAAGTACTGTGGTATCTTCAAACAAATACTCTAAAAAATTACTACTTGATATGGACCATCAGTCTTTCAGTCTACACACCATTAAGAAAAACAGAAAAATCATAATCATTATAGCAAAACATRGAAGAAGATTATGACAGTTTTTCCTTTCAGCACAGCACATTCAATGCTAAAAAAGGAAAGAGTTCATCAGGAAACAAAGAACTGATAGATTAAAATGTAAAGTCACCAAGTACCTAAGATATTTCAAACAGAAAGAAAGCAAGACATTGACAAGATTTGCAACACATCCTGAAGTACAAGGTCTCAGTGATAGAAATTTCAGAAAACTAGTCTTTGTAAGAACAGGACTTTGAAAACACACCAATACATAAAGCCATGTTCAAATAGCCTAAACTGTAATTCTGAAAGAAGCTTCAGACTTTGTACACATTCAGACAAACCAACAAAGTTCAGAATTAGCTTCAAACCACTAGAAGGGGCAACCAAAATCACAATTAAACACCTATGACAAGTGTGGCTAACTGCACTCTCAGGAAAACAAACTCTTAGGTACTACGGCTTCATTCCTAACAGTGGAACAATGCACACCGAGCTCCYCTCAGCAGCTGCTAAATTATTAAACACATGCAACTCCAGGCAACGCCAGAAACCTAGTAACACATTTGTATCTCTGACTGGTGCAATCATCTACGGAACACTAATAGAAACAAAACTTAACAAAYACAAGAGCAGGGCAAAATCCTGCTTAATTGTTTTATATAGATATGTTTATGCATAAATCAAAAACCATAACAATAGTTACCTACTCATAACTCCTCAAGAACTCAGCAGGTGGAATAATAACTACATCAGTAAGAAAAGCACAGWGAGAATCTACCGCAATATTCTCAAACACATTAAATGTGATGAAGAAATACAGCATGCTAAGAAAAATACCATGAACAAGAAAATGTCTGAAAAACGGTGTATATTAATGACATTTAATGCTTCAAAATATTAACAGAGCTGTTCTGGGTTCTTCCAAAAAATAACTAGCCCTGATTCTCCTCGGAGAACCTGGCATCAAAGTGAGCTTGAAAGTGTTGGAACCTATACTCCTGAAATTCCTGAAGTATCAACTTGAAGATGTTTTGCCAGTTTATTGTCTGAGAAGAAATGATCAGGACCATGTCTCAGTGAAAGCTGACTTGCTCTGACAGAGATGGCATTTATGAAACTGAATTCAGCTGAGTAACACAAAGACTTAAATGGAAGGCTGCACCTGAAGAAAGCCAGCATCCACAGTTAAATCTAAATCTGCTACCACTGCACCTAGAGACAAAATCCACCAAAATAGCACCAGAGAGATCCATTTCTTTGTTGTTACACTCATGCAGTTCTCCAGACACAAGGAGACAAGAAAAGCTGTCAAGCAAGTCTCTTTCTCTTCTTTTCATGTGGAAAGCTTCCTGCTGTGAAAAATGGGAAGTGGTTGAAAAAGCAAAGATTTCACAGAGAACGAAAAGACACTGTTGTATCCTACCCAAGACATAAAAACAGCATAGAACTTTTTAAAAAACAGATAGCCTAGACTTATGCAAATACCTCAACAAAGGCAGCAYGTGGACTCGTAAGTACACCAATGCCTCTACTAAAAGACTGCTTTCTGGATACGACTCATAGTCAAAGAAATCAGAGATCGATCCAAATGGACATGCCCATAATTCTTAGCAGAAGTAAAAACCAYAGATCAAGCCTTTGAGATTGCAATGGATAGGTTTCAGAGGGGATTTTTACAACATAACAGATGAAAGTATCCAATACTCATGATTTCAATCAAATTCTAAAAAACAAAAGACCAATTAAGAGAGCCACTCACAATTTTTGAGAGTTCACCATCTCAGATATGTTCACACAGTAAGACACAAGAACTGCGATGGAGAGTTGCATTTAAAGGATACMCAAAAACTCATTCCAGAGAGATTGAAGTGCAGTATAGAAGAGTTGGTATGAAGTATTGGTATTTGTGCAGGAAGACACATTTCCCTTTACTAATTGCTGTTTATAAAACTGTAGAATTGCAAAAGCAGGATGGAGAACAACTTGAAGAAAGACGTGGGTAAGGGACACYCCCAGGTGCCAAATTGTCATTGATCGTGTGGCAGTTTTGCTTTAGTGGGAAAATTCTGAGGTTGCAAAATTTCACTCCTTATTCTTGAATTCAGATTCCTCGTTCCCAAATTCTTTGGTGTTTTCAAGTGTTTTGTCTCATTTAATAGGAAATAGAGCTTAACACCATTATCTGAGCAACAGGTAAAAGCTGCAGAAAAAATCTCTGTCTAATTTTCTGGTAGGTATCTGCAACATGAAGTTAAAAATTTCACATCAAAATGGCAAGCTGTTCACTTCCTAGCAAAAATGACAACCAAAAAAGGCTGAAAAAGCAGCTTGTCTGTCTGTTAAGAGTATACCTCTGTTAAGCACTGGTTACTATATAAACATTTCTAGCGACTCAATTCATCATCATGGCAGAAAAATCCTACTGCACTTTTCTTATGTACATGATTATCTATTTTTGTTTYCTTATTAATCTCTGTGTCTCTAACCTGGACTACTGCAGAGATTAGCAAAAATGAAAAAACAGTTTTAAGGCCTCTGCACCTTTCACGGTTTATATACTCCACAATAAAAAGTAYGAAGACCAACTGAGATTATAAATTCAAATTGCTTGAAGACATAGAAATCCACATCTCTATGAAGTCCAATAGTTATTTTCATGCTTTCTAATACCTTTGGAATAAGATTACCCTTGTGCACTAGATTAATAAAGCAATCCTATGAATAAATCAGCAAGGGATACAGTCCTAGTAAGTGTCCTTTTAGGGATTATATTGCCCAGAAGGACATGTATCTGTTCTATCAGGTACAATCAAACAGATGAAGAATAAACATTTTCTTTTTATATATATACACAGTATTTAATACATTCAGCACCACACTTTCCAAAACTAAGCTAACCAAAATACTATTGCTGAAGCCCTAACACTGTTTTTTTCCAGAATCACTGTAATCATGCAAAATTAAACCCAAGAAATGCTAGGATTCTTATGGAGGTGTGATTGCTCCTGCAGGCATTCCCTGCCACCTGTTAGCATTACAAAGTACACTGCTCCCTTCATTTTCTGTTTCCCTTGATACATTTAAAATTTTCATCTGGTCAGTATGCTGATACTTCATGTGACCATTTAAGACACCTTTTTAAAAYGTAAAATGGGAAACAAGTGTAAATTCTACATATTGAAATGAGACAACCATTTACACTGATTATACACTTTAACAAAATTGKATTAGATTATTATTAATATCAACTAAGACAAACAATTCTTTAAGTTAATATTATAATTTTTCTATCACATGCCATATACAGTAGAAAAATTCAAGGCTTTTCATGTCAAGYCAAAATAATATCCCAAAATACCCAAATTATCAAAAAAAGTTAGAAGATCAATTTTACTGTTTTGGACAATTCTGTAAATCGAGATTCATTGRTGCACTTAATGCAGAAGCCCATTCTTTGTGAAATAGGTCAAAAATGAAAGAAAAATTCTAATAACAGAATCCATATTGTATTTATAGTAAAAGAAATTGATAAATAGTGAATATTTATTACTTAAGCAAAGAGACTTTTCCAAATAAAGTCGATGGCATGCTGCCAATAAGTAGAATACACAGGCATTTGGCAAAAGGCCATTTCCTTGATGCAAAACTGTTCTAAAGTGATTCTTACTGGGTAAGTATTTCTCTTTACCAAAATGCTTCTTACTCCCTAATTYATGAGATACTATAAATCAACTTATCAGATGTTTTATTAAGCTTTCTAGTCTGAATTTGAATTTAACCACTGCTAGGATTRTCTGATGTAAAAGTCCTATCACTTATGCAAAGGCACAAAAGCACTATGGAYCTGATCCAAATAATGCTGCTGTCAAATGAAATCTTTCTCACCAATCACTGAAGGCTTTCAGCCTACYAGGACAACTCTTCTAAGGTTTGGCATCAAGGTACAAATTCATGAAAACAACTCAAAAACAGCTTGCAAACTTTAAAAAAARAAAGCAGTATGGGATTTTTGGGCACCTTTCTCAACCAAAATTCACGTTTTTAAAGTTTATCACATCACTGTGTATCAGAGCAGACTTCAACAGCACAGGGAATGCACACAGTCCAAAACTAAAGTCTGARAGTCTGACCTCAATAAATGCTTCTGAAAACACGCCTAAGAGTATCTATCCATCTTTATTAGCATTACGTATTGTAATGCCTGAATTAAACAAGGTAACATTATATGCCATCAAACTCTTTCTACCTGATGAACATCAACCCTTTCATCACTGATGGATATCTACTCTGCCTTGGTTATGCTTGCTGAAGACCACTAACATATTTCTTCCATGGGGGAAAAAAAATTCCTATTTTTAGGTGAAAAAAAGAGAGTATGTTCTGAAACACAGCTGAAGCAATGGAAACGGRAAGTCAAAAGTATCAATTCCAAACTTGTTAACACAGGTTAAAATAACATAAAAGATTTCTAAACTAAATCCTTTCATCCTATTTATCTTTTGTAGCTATTTTTGTGTGTTTCTGTGAAACAAAAGGGCACAGTCATGACTGAATTTATCCTTGTTATTCACAAATCTACTTATTCTTTCTCACCAGTATGAATAGCTTATGCACCAATACAAGCTCAGCACTGAACATAGCTAGTTGTTGTGTGCTCTTTTTTTTTCCCCTGAAGAAATGCTACTGGTTACTTTGGTGAAGAGACATAAGGCTGTAAATTCCTATCCTCCATCAGTAGCACTGACCTTAGAGCAAACCCCACAACTGGCTACAGGCATTCAACATCCATCACTGCTCCTGAAACCTAATCTTTCAGGGAAGGACAGCTGCACTGGGCAGTAGTTAAGCAGCTTTCTAAGATACACTACCATCCTAAACAAACAAAAATAAATAAATAAAACTTCCTGTCCTACTTTCTGATCAGTGTTTTAGAAATCTCTCATTGCATGTTCTTTACATCAAATTAATGACTTTCAAAATAATAAGCTGTTGCTTGTTAAGAAAAAACAGTCAAATTTCAGGAAGTGATAATACACAGTATACCTGTAAGTAAGATTCTAATAAACACAACATAAGAGGTAAAGGAATTACGCACCTGACAGTCACATTATTTAAACAGTAAACAGGCAGAAAATACTTGGTCCTACAAACAACATTTTCAGGAAAGACCTCCCTGCCTACAATAAATTCGATTGAGGGAGAAAGCCCTTTCCTAAAGCAAAAAAGAAAAGAAAATTAAGTGTGATTAACAGAAGTTTAGTAACACAGGTGAACACAGACAAATAAATCATGTCTCACATGTCAGAAACAGTGACACTCATCTGTTTCATAAACCTGTTCTCTGTGGCATAAAGAAGATGAAAAAATGGGCTAGAGTACAGAATTCTGTATGTGTTTTYGTTAATTTTAATAAGATCAGTTTTATCTTTCTGTTTTGATAGGAAAAAGGGAAAGGAGTGGGGACGAGAAGGAAGGAAAGGGAGATAGAGAAGGAGAAGCARAGGGAGTGAAAAAATGAGGTAGTAGAAATAGGAGTCTATACCTCGTAAACAAAATTCAGCTTTTTCTGGCAAAATTTTATAAAAAGATTATGGCCTACAGATAGTTCCAAAAGCAGTTGAGATTTTTTTTATTTAATTAACATTGTAAAGCAAGCAGAATTACTGTGTTYAAACTCAGCAGTGATTTTCTGAAGATCAGAAAGACTAAGACATTGCTACCAGTATGTATTTGAATTTTCTCTAGCTGAGTCAAAGCAAGTATCAAAAAACRTTGTTTTTTGGGTAAAAACAGGGAATAAGCCAAGGTGAGATGTTGATATCAAAATGGGATTGGGCAAATTTGTTAGAGAAATGTATATATAYTTGCAAATTTATACCTAAGATGCATTTTTTTGGTCAGGTTGGTACTGACTATATTCTTAGCAATCACCCGATTCTGCAACCTAAAAAGCCAGATTTTACACACTATTTACTGAACTCTGACTTACATATACGTAATTTCCAGAACACTAAAGACTAAAAGAATGAGCAATATATTTGCTGGCRTATCTTGATATACCACATTTGATATACTGCTTGGGAAAAAGGTGTGCATTATCTGACCACAACAATATGTGAGCAGTTCAGCTGGCACTAACCAGGACAYCCATTTTGATTGTCTGCAAATAATAAATTAATTTGTATACCCGTGGAGTGACTTCACTAACTGGAAGAGAATTGCAAAACTAAAATAACAGCATTGTGCTTAAATATGAAGAAACTCAGGACATGATAGTATGCTATTAGGGCATGTCCTCTGGTATAATAAATCAAAGTGCCTGAAATTTCATCATTTTCTCTTGACTGAGGAGGACATTTTCTGCCCATTCTTTGTATTCAAAAGGAGCACACAGAATCCCCACCAGAAATCAGATATCAAGTATAAACAGGGAAGTTGATTTTAGCAAAAATCTCAATCTCTTTTGAAACTCTACTGCAAGACAATCACATTGTCTTTTTTTTTTTTTTTCCTCTTTCTGTGTTATTTTTCTTAATTGTGCTGTTAAGGTTATATGAAGACGTCTATCACAGCATGTAACCAGAAGACACCTAAAGAGGTAAATTTACGGAATRTCTTAGGGAAGTACAGACTATGTATACCTGCTGATGTAACTAAAAAACAAGCTCATAGTATTTTCTTTGACTTGTGGCTTTTATAAATGAATTGAAAGAACCTGGATAATAACTAAGTTCTTAAAAGGCATTACATATTTTATTCAATTTAAACTCGTTTTTGCATACGAACAGTTTTTATTATTCTGTACTTCTCTAACTGGCATTTTAGCTATCCACTCCTTACAGGAAGACACAAACATGCTATGTTTAAGGTAAGTATTATGAATAAACTACCAAAAGTAATCTGAGCTTATGAAATTTAAGTTAAAACCGTGCAGTAGTAAATATGGTTCTATCAATGGCCAGTGTCTTAAAAATCAAGTGAAGTAAAGCACGTTGGAAAGGAATTTGCAGGCAAAGCACTCTCATGTWACCTTTTTCTAAATCGTCAGATTTCTCCAGCTGTACTGAAACCTTCACTATAGCAGATCACCAGGAGAAGTGAGMTTCTCCTCTGCTCCTACTTGGTAAATTCCTGATAGTATTCAAACAAGTCTTTTAAAACACATATACTTGCTTTAGGCTGCCATTTGCCAGCATACATTCATTAATTKGCTTTATTTAAGGCCTTTTCCAAAGAATACAAGGATTAAACAAATACAGTACACTCACAGAATATGTGAAATTAAGAGTTTTCATAAAAATATAGTATGTTGACTATGTTACGACAACTGTTTTTAAAAAGAATTACAACAAGCAAGCTCTTGTTACAATAGAAGGCACTATGTGAGTGACACTTAACTTAAAACCAGCAAATATCTACACCTTGTTCTCAACTCTTGTTAAGAGAACAAAAGCTTAAAAATCACCACAGTCATATTAAAAAATGAAACACAATGATTCATACATCTGTACCGTATTACTCCGTTTGATATCCAAAGCACAAACGAAGTGCCTAACCTCTGCATTTCAGAGCCACCGCCTTGGTTTACTGATAAGCAGTAAGACTAACACTTTGGAACTGACGTTTATCATTTGAGAAAACCTTTAAAGCAGATTTCATTACATTTCATCAAAACTTTACCTAAGGCACACACACATTCCAGAAAATTAGGCTCAGTCAATATTTGCACAACTGTTGTCGGTAAGATGACAAAAAAACCCTCTTGATGGAACTGGCCCAACACCGARTGATATATAAGACTCCGATGTTTTAAARSACAGCTTATTAAAAAATTAACATACCACAGGGAAACTACTTTTTGATTGTATGACCTTMCTGTGATTCAGCTTGAAAATCCTTYAAAATGAGAATTCTCAAAGAGCTTASTAACGGAAGTTCATTTCGAAGGAAATCCAATATGCAAATATTTCAGCTGCGCTCTTTTACAAATTGTCTGCCTTGTCAGTTTCAAAAACTGAAAACCAACAATGGGACAGTGTAAGTATACTTGACCTTATTGCTTAATGTCTATTAAGAACGCTGTGGCTGGTAGATTTTAAATTTCCRAAACTGACGCTTAAGAATGTATCGTGCATCTTCAGCCCATGTCCCATAAATGCTGACTACGCTCCAGCCAAAGCCTTGGAGCCGACACACTCTCAAACTTACGTAACACTTACAAAGCTAGTTTAAATACACCATCAATCTATGTCTGTTCTTGCCTTGTAGTAATCCTGTTTAGTTTATCTTTTAACCCTACACTTGCATGGAACAGTACCATTACTAATCTAATAGAAAAAACACACCGGCAACAAATCTGATTTTCTCAGCTTACAAAAATATGAAATGGAAAACACACACAAATCCAACTTTACCCAAAATTTGCACCTCCTGAGCCATGTTCATCCCCATTTCCCATAGTAATCAGGAAAGCAGGGACATTGGACACAATACAGGACTAGGGAAAACAGATAAAGTAGGGTAAAAATTATAACTAAATAATATGCAATTTGTACACATCTCCTAAAAAACTGCAGTCTCATTTATTGGTAAGGAATGAATAACAGGCAACTTKGCTTTTGACATTATGCACCTGTGTAAAAAATGTCTGGTGAAAGTGAGCATATGCCATGCACTGGTATCTGCTCTATGAGAGCAGTTTATACAGGCCCCTAGCGGCTCAGCACACACAGCAGCAGATGAAGGGGAATTCCTACTCTTCAGCTTGTGTAGTTGTGGTCCCTGCATTCCTCAAACGCAGAAACAAAATGCAATGCTAAAACTGAATCGCTGACTGGACTTAAATCACCAGATACTTAGTTCTTTTACCACATGCCCAAGTACATTCCTGCACRCCCTTTCCTAAGATTAAGCACCGATTTACTAACACCCATTGAGTTCGCTGATTGCTAGTGGTTTGAGTTACATAACCATCACAGCAAAASGCTTATTCACATTATTCTTTAGCGCTCATTTTAAAAGTAGTATGACTGGTGGGTCTAAAAGCAGGTCCTAAGACCAATTCCTGAAACCTAGAAACACCAAGGTACCGTCTTCCTTATCACACACCATTGCTAACAGCTTGCCATAGCACACACAAACCATAATGAATTTCTTAGTATCTTCTTAGAGTAGAAGACTTCTACTAAGACAAAGCTTTTACTGCTTAAAGTGGATACATAAAAGCTATACATCATTTCTGCGTTGAAAGATATCTAAATATACCCCACCATATTAACACAAGTGACAAAACTAAAATTGGAAAGCTAGTCATGTAAAAACTCTCCCATTAAATCCATCTTTTCTGTGTAACACTCAGTACCTTGAAAATCCCATGCCAGTATATTTACAGCTTTTAGCAATTTTGGCTGAGTGAAATTTGACAGCTGAATTTATTAAACTGACCAGTTTGTCAATTTCACACATTAAAAAAGTACTAATAGGTCCTCTCATGAGAGGGAATTTAAAGACGCAATCAAAAAATTGCCATCTAAAGTAAGATGCAAATACATATGATCATATTTAGGACAGGGGAGAATCTTTTTTTTTCCTTCAGAGTTGTTCCATTCATAACAAGAATTRTAGGATTCACTGCTCCCAGCCCAAGAGAAAATGATGTCATTTACTACACATTTTTACAGCAAAAAAAGAATGTATTGACTGTTACAACATTTTAAACCACTAGCAGATACCAGAGGAAGGAAAAATATGATATATACAGTTTTCCGTCTCGAAATTGTATTGAAATTCCCAATAATGTCCAAACATTATAGAGAAGTTGCTTGTGCTTGAACAAAAGGTATGTTGGAAGTGATCTCTGAAAGGCTGAGAGGATAATCATTGCTTCCCACATTAATCCTAAGTTTAAGAGAATACATGTGTCATCAGAAATACTCAYGTCTGCAAATAGGAAACTCTAAAGTAAATCAGCATCTACAGACTTATCCCCAGTGKTACGCCGTCTCAGGCGACTAGTGAAGGAACACATAAAACCGTAACTATTCTGYGTAAATAAATTAACTCTTCTACGTGTGTTAAAACTGGGAATACGGACATCGAAATCATGGTAAAGAAGCTGCCATCCTTGCACGAGGCAGTAACTGTACAAAGGCCAGGCAAAAGAATAAAATACGCATGACAGCAGCTCTGGAGAAGTAACAGACATTCAAAARCCACACATGCAAAGCAGAGTGGTAATCACTTTAAAATGGAAAGAATACCGTTCTGTCKAGAACTGAGGGCACAGATAAAAGGCAAAACAGGGGACTCAGTGCAAGAAAACAATTGTTTTATCTGCCAGTCTGGGAGAGCCCGGTTGCAGCAGTAAGGAGTGCCTCCTTGCACGGGCAGACGGCGCAGAGGGAGCTGCTAAGTTTGCTGAACAAATTCAAGAACCCCTTTGCAAGCGCTCGGAAAACTGAGTTTCCAGCCCGATGTGCCTCCTTTCAAGTGGCTTCGCGAGAGTAAACAAAGAAATTAAAAGCCTAACCTGTGAAAAGCTTCGCATCTCCGTGCCTCCCTGCTCCGCCGAGAGACAGCAGGAGGAGGAGGAGGAGGAGAAGGAGGAGGAGAAGGAGGAAAAGGAGGAGGAGGAGGAGAAGGCGGAGGGAGTCGTGCTCGGACCGGCGCCGGGGGTCCCTACTGGCCGCTCACCCCCAAGCCCCGTTTCCAGCGGCAGACGCCTGGTCTCTCACCCCTGCTACCTTCCCCCTTCTCCGAACCCTTCAGAATAAACAAAATAATTAATAATAATAATTCGTTCGCCAAAACAAACAGACAGTGTGTAATTACCGTACTCCCCTCTCCCCGCCCGCGTACAGCGGCACTCAGTGGAAACGTCGACTCCGATCCATCAATCGCCCTCTCCCTGCCCCATCCCCCGTCCCCGCACCGCAGCTCCCCTCGCTCCCCGAACAGGCCTCGCCGCCAGGCTGAGACCCGGCGGGGACGCGCGGGGAGCGGGCTGGAAGCGGCCGGGGGGAAGCCCCGGGGCACCCACGGGAGAGTTGTGTGTGAGGGACATGTGTGCGGGCTGCGCGCACACACACGCACACGCACACACGCACTCACACTTTTGTGCTCACACACAAGCGCGCCTAAAGAGGCGGCAAAGAGGGAGCGGCGGCGGAGGAAAAAATGGGTCAGGAGCGGGGCAGTTACCTGGTCATGCTGGCTCCCTCGGTCCCAGCAGCAGCCTTCGCCGCTGCCCGCCCGCCTGCCGCTGCTTCCCGCCGCCGCCACCTCCTCACGCTGCTCCCGGTCGGCTCCGGGGCGGCCAATTTAATCCGAGCCCCGCAGCAGCAGCAGCAGCTACGAGCGAAGCCCCGCCGCTGCTGCCTGACGCTCGTGTGTGTCGCTCACAGTGCGGCGCCGGGGAGCAGGAGAGAGTCAACCAGAGTCCGAAAATCCAGCATCCAGAAGAGCCAGGTCCCCGCCTGCCTCCTCTTGCCAGCGCCGCCTCTCCTCCGCGCTGCTCTGCTCCGCTCTGCTCTTCTCTTCTTCTCCTTCCTGCGGCGGCTGCTGCTGCTCCCGGGCGCGCTCTCCGTTCCCGAGCTAGCTGCTCCGTTTCCCCTCCTCCTCCTCCTCCTCCTCCTCCCTCTCTCTCGCTCTCTCCCTCTCTCTTCTTCTTCCTTCCCCCTTCACTCTTTCTTTTTTTTCCTTCCTCTTTTCTTCCTTCGTCTCTTCTAGCCGATTCTCTCGCTACAATAAAAGCGAATCTCCCACCCACTCTCCCGCCCCCCCGCTACAAAAAGTGCAGTGCAAACAAAAGCCAGAGAAGAGGGCACAGGGCGGGCGAAGTGGGGAGGGCAGACACGGGAAAAATTCCCAGAAACCGTCCCCGAGAGTCGAAACGTGAACAACCCTCCCCCACCACTCCGCTTCACTCCTTTGAGGAAGAAGGGGGACGCCTTGGGGACACCGGCAGAGACGACGCTCTCCCGTTTCGTGGGTTTGTTGTGGGCTTTGGGTCGGATGGCTGTTTGCGCTTTTGTGCGTGTGTGTGCTTTTGCTTGTTTTGTTGGGTTGTGGTTTTTTGCGATTATTCTTTTTTAATCCTCTTACGCCGCGTGGATCACAGGATCCGCACGGCCCCACGGGTGCTGCCCGAAGTCCGTGCCCGTGCGTGTGCCGGCGGGGTGGGGGGYGCGGAGCGCCGATCCCGCCCCATCCCGGGCCGCGCGCCGGCCCAGCACCGGAGCCGCGCGCCGCACGCACACCCGCGCGCGGCCGGGAGCTGGGGGCGGGGCGGTGACGTCACCCGGAGCCGGGCCGGGAGGGCGGGGGGCACGGCGGCGGGGCGGCGGCCGGGCCTCCGCACAACTTCCCCGGGCGGCCGGCCCCGCTCCTCCGGTGCTCAACTTCTCGGGCGCCTTCGCCTCCAGATGGTGAAACCGACAGGGGTTGTACCAGACCTGCCGGTCCGCGAGGGGTGTCCCGGGGTCACAGCGTGGCAGAGCGGTATTTTATTATCAGTTATCTTAGTGCATGGCAAATCTTAATATTTTCTTCTTGAGGAATGGTTAGATTCCATGCTGAGTGACACCACATGTTGCTCGGCTCAGTCGGTGGCGTAACGTTGGGCTAAAACGTCCCGACTCTTCTTAACCTTGTCCCATTCAGTCCTCTGCAGAGAAGGAGCAGCACGTAGGATGTAGGTGGAAACAGTAGGATTTAGGTGAAAAGTGCTTTGGAAAATCTCATTGTGAGCTTCTAGGCGTCTTCTGAAGCGTGGAAGATACCCACCGGTGACACAGGTCATGCTGTGTAAAATGGGGGTAGAGGGTCCGTATAAACACAGTAAGTGCAATTCGGGCATTATGGTGGCGGGAGTCCATTAATATTGATGATGGAAAAGTTGGCTTTCCTGGCGGGATGAGATCCGGGTGCGCTGCTCGCCAGAGTGGTACCTCCTGTCCTGAGTTCCACGCTGACTGGCTGCAACTCCATCAAGCTGTGTAGCACCTGATTCTGAAGTCAGTCTTGTTGGCACCTGCTCAGTTCATTGCAGGTCATTGCTCCTTTTCTGCAGAGGAGAATGATTTGGGTATTTTCCATCATATAATCGTGTTTTATCATCCTCTGAAAGCTGGTGCTGCCAGCATGAAGGCTGACAAAAGTGAAAATAAACTTTGTTCTCTGCGAGTCCTATCAATTGCTGTCTTCTTTTGATGCTGCCAGTTACACCACGAGAAATGGTCACCCAAATAACCTCATTCTTAAAAGAACACTAATGTTTTCCAAATAGTATCTTTCAAAATATCAAGTAACCTTGTACAAGAATTACTTTGTATGAAAAGGTAAATATATGAAATGTGGCACAGATGTTTACTTTTTATCTTGTCAAAAAGAACTAACTATTCCGTAAAAGACTAGCTTTTYAACAAGCAACAGTGTCTTCAAATACAACACAAATCAAAAGCTGTGCAAAATGATACTTATTGCAATAAATATTGTTAAAGAAAACAAGACTTAACTCACCACCTTTGCCCCCTTGACTGAAATGGCTTCAAGGCTGTGTTTGCTTTGAAATGGCAACACTAAACAGATATTTTAGCAGCAGTTCTTACGAGTAACTTGGCTGTTTTAGGGCTCTTCATGCTGTGATCCTTGCATGACATTGAAGAGTSGAGCTGTAAACCCATTTATTTATATTTTTCACATGGTATCTCAACATGAATGTGAGGTTTGAAGACTACATTTAGCTTTGCTTTTTTTTAGAGTCATAAGCAGGTTGTGTAGCTTCAGTTCAGTCAGTCAGAAATAAATGCACCACATTAGGAATAAATGCATTTCTTTTTATAGAAATATTAAACCCGGATCTCATTATTTGAAAGATTATGTTTTGTAGTGATGCTGAAGCAAAAAAAAAAAAAAAAAATTAACCTAAATTCATGAAGAAGTATTAAAACACTGTATATTTCTGCTGCTTTATTTGATATTAACATTTCTTATCAGTAGAAAAATTTTGTATTTAAAATAGTAGTGTACTCATACATTAATCTATATATGTGGTTTTTTAATACTCCTTTAAAATTCTTTTCATTCTAAGAGAAGGTAACACAACAAGAAGCTTAATTCATGTGTTACAAGCTACACATTGAGGTAGATTTCTTTTCCCCTGAAACTTAAAAAAACTGAACACAACATTCTACACAAGGGTTCAGTTTCTGCCAAGATTACAGCAGTATGTTACTCTATGGTTAGTACAGCACTGAATTGGAACTATATCTACGCACTTTATAAAGTTTGAAGTATTTCCTGCAAAACACTTAACAATCTCTAAGATAGTACTTAAACTAGGCTTGGAAGATAGAAATGTTGGTGAGGTTTTTTTTGCTGGGAGTTTTGAGGTGAAAGGAAGATTTCTTTATATTTGGAAATATATTTATTCCCTCAGAGGTTTTTTAAAAAATGCACATTTCTCTTGTCATTCCAGATTAACTGTTTAAATCTCATTCTTCCTGCTCATGCAGCTGCTTTCAGTCCTCTCATGGAGTCTGCGCACCAGCAGTGAAAATCTTACGTGAAGTGCAAGCTATGAGTGTAGGTTTRAATCTCAAAAATTGTAGCAAAGGAGGAAGCAAAATGAGTCAGCTTGTCTGCTGTTCATCTGAATACTTACCTGTGACCAAACTCTTGAGTAGCTTCTACTATAGATCTTCAAAAGGCCAGCCATAGGCCTTCATGTCTCAGGCTCATGTATTTCATAYATTAAATAGTACTCTATTCATAGTGGGGAGTGTTATTTTCCTTTCATCTGTTCTGCTTGTATTGTTGCTTGTATTCCTGATAAATAGCATCCTACAAAGCTCTTTAACACAGTAGGATATTCCATTAACAACTGAAACCAGTGGCCATTGGGTCAGTACACAGCAAAATCAAGAAGGCGAGGGGGAGGAGAGGTGTATCAGAAAGGTTGCTCTGTAGTCTCTCCCTTTTTTTCTTCATACATAATGATAGCTGTATTTTACAGTTATTTATGATTAACGTATGGCAAGCTGTCGGCTAAAATCTAACAGGCGATTTGTCACAAAACTGCAWTAATACATATTTTAGGCATTGGCTTTCGAAATGTTTATGAGAAATGTTCCTGACTTGMTGTACTGATATTTGAAAATTCTCATTTTGAGACTGCAGACACTTAGAGCTCCTATTGTTAATAAARCACTACTAGACAAATAAACACATGTTATCTATATGCAAAAATTTATTCTGATAATTCAGTTTGTGTGTGCATCTTGTAGGTGCTGGTTTAGTACCTCACTAGACACTATCAGTAGTTGTCTTTATTTTGTAAACATTTTTTATTTATATGCATCTTTTAACTAGTGAAACCTCAGTAATTAGAGACAAATATATGGAGAGAAAAGTGATTTTCAGTGCAGCTCTTTGTGATCATTTTTGCCACATCTGCTATCTTTTTCCCTGCTGTCAGAAGGAGATGAGGCTTTATGCACTTGTGTGATCCACCTGGTGCCCAAAAAAGTTCTGTATGTGCCAGCACATTTCAAGTCCATTGCAAAGCATTCAGGTCTCTTATCCTACAGGTCTTAAGCCTTGTTCTAATTTTTCCTCTGTGAAAAYAGATGCTAGAAAGATGAAGGAGATGAGCAGGCTGGTTCTCACACTTGTCCCAGTCTATTAATTGGTGTGAGTGAACCACAGACCCAAACCATAGGTCTACCATAGACTCAAAATAGCACAGTGATGGTATAGGTGATGTAGCAYGTATGCTCAAAGCAAATTAGACTTAGTTGTTTCTGCTCGTCAGAGAAGAACTTGTTGTACTAGCTTTTTKGGGGGTTTTTTTGWKGGGTTTGGGAGCTTTTTGGGTTTTGTTTTTTTTTAAGTGGAAAGAGCAAGAGGCCAGTAAATAATCATAGAGCACATGTAAATCTCCAGTGGCTTGCAGATGATGAAGCAGGATTAGCTTTGTCAAAGTGTACTAGAGTATGTTCCACAAACTGAAAATAAACAGCAGCTTGTGTAGGGAAAGCTGTAAATAAGATTTGGAGATAGAGGAGGCATCTTTCTCTTTTATTTCTGTGCTGTTGGGAGTATCTCAGATGGTGTGAGAACTCTGCTAACTAGAAAGAAAATACTTGAATACAGAACACAGTGTGGTGGTATTGTTCCTGGTAATCATGCATATATATATATATATAAAATGTATGTGTGCACACAGGTGCATAGATTTATTTCAAGATTTGTCATCAGTTTGAATATGGTGCAGTAGATGGAGGTTTTTTGTTCTTTTTTTTTTTTCTTCTGGATTCAAATGTAGAAGGTACCACTACATTTTAAGGACAGCAGGAGAGAGCTACATCTAGAATGTCAGAAATATTCTCTAATTTCAGCAGAGGAAAATGGAATCCAGTAAAGGAAAACTAATAGCCAAATGACAGCTTGTTAGTTTGCGTCTTTTGCAACAATGAACCAAAAATTAGACCTCACACATTACTTAGTGCGTGTGATTATTTAATGGTTCCTCAACATCCACTAGGGAAACTAAAGGCACTGTTTTGCACCCAAAGGTCAGAGATCACTGTCTGTGTAACACTACTTGATCTAAATATTGATACACTTCTTGATGTAAATACTGATAAGTAGCAGAATTCATATACTTTAAAACTCAGGAAACAAGAGGAAGATACTAATACCATAACTGATTCRCAGAAATGGAAGATTTGTTAATCTTTGACTTGAACACTGACTTCTATTTTCTAAGGATACACTCACTGCTGGTTAGTTTGCATAGCTTCTTTTATAGAAAATATATCCAGAAATGCTACCTAGAAAACTTGGGATCTCACAACAGGTCTAAGTGAAGTCTCATTAATCTGAATGTTCCCTCCTGCAAACCATCAAGGTGGTTCAGAACACATTTCATATGACAGTGCTGTTGTGGYAGGGCACTGAAAAGAGGGTAGAGGGAGGAAAAAGAAAAGTCTTAGTTAATTTCCCAAYCTTTGCTTCTTGAATATAGGGGTATTTTGGGAGAAGCTTCTCAGTCATCCAATGGGGAGAATGTTTCTCCATTCCTCTCATGTTGTCTCCTTTCTACTGGTAAATCAAGGGGCATAGGCAAGCACTGGGAGGCAAGAAATGTATTGTCCCAGCAGAACGCTSCATTACAAGTCTTGCAAGATAGAATGAGAAAAGGAAAAATAAAAATGTGAAATTATTTTCAGCATCTCTCTCCTAAAGTACCCTACAGCTAATATTTGAATGTTATTATTGTTGTAGGCCCATAAATATTTCAAAAACAGCATAGATAAATATCTGTACTACAGAAAAAAGAATTCTTTTTTGTTTGAGAGGACCCTGTCATGYTCTGTTTTGGCTTTAAGTAAACTTGGATTGCCAAGTTTAAACCTCTTCCATTGAATCTGTTCAATTCTGATCTGAATAGAGATTCAAACAAAGTAATTTTTTTTCCCTCAACATAAATCCCATTAACTTCAGATAATATGTTTCCTAATTAAAAATATGGAAAAGTTTCTGTGACTAGTGGGTAAGTGTCCCCATTACAAAAAATGGTGTCATATTTGATAATTACGTTTAAGTAAAGGACTTTATGGAAAAACAAATTATTCTCTCATTTCTTAATGCTCCAGAGAAGCTGCAAGTTTAATGGCAGGTCAATCTAGATAAAACATCCTGAAGAATTTAGTATTAGCCTGAAGTCTGAGTCCTACTAATTGGCCATTTTTCATGAGCATTGTATTCACCTTATTTTCAGTTTTAAATGCAAAATACTACAAATTCCATGAATTCTGATATCAAGAGGAAACATTTTTACAGTATGATTTTGACTGACCTGTGTAAACAGATTAATGAATTTTCAGTGGAACAATAAAAATATTTTCCTTATAATCATTCTGTTTATATTACCTTTTCATTGTTTCAGTTTGTTTCCTTCCATCCCATTTATTAATCACTAAATGCAAGCCCAACAGTTACTGTTGAACATTTACTGTTACAGAATGTAATATAGAAGCTATGCACTACCACATCCTTTTATGGAAGACTGTGTATTTTGGGCAGAACAAGAGGTGTTAAAACCACATTATCCAAACAAATCTGCTCCCCACACAACATTCTCTAATCATTTTCATTCTCAGCAATTCAATTAAAACAGAAATTAGGACCACGAGAAAAATCTATATTTTAGCCAAATAAGTTATTCATGAAAAAGGAATGGAAAGATTAAATCTGTTGTATTGAATCCAGATTATTAACAAGCTTGGATGCCAAGTCCTTTTCTTTCAATGTTGAAAAGCACTTTCACACATTAGACTAACCCTCTGAGGGAAATCCCATATTAGTCACAAGGGGTTTTTCTCAACAACAGAAAAAAAGATTTTCAAAGTTCTTTTACAAAAATGACAAGCCATTCATTATGAACTTCAGCATACACTTTTTTTTTTGGTGCAAATATATTTCAATGACCTCCATATTTTTTTTTAAATAGACACAAGCTAGCACAAACATGACCTGGTGGCAATCAAACTCACAAGCTAAAATTTTGCTGGTGTTTTTTCATTTGGTTCATTCTCTGAGAAGGCACAAAGGACACAATAAAATCCAATTCCAGTGTTTGTGGAATGATAGCAACATGTTTCATATTTTTAATCTCAAGTAGGTTCTGCATATTCAGGTTGCGGGTAGGTATGCTTAAAAAAAAAGTAAATAGAAGACTTCTTCAGACTTCCTTTTACTTCCCTCCTCTGTATTTGTTTCTGTGAAATCTGATTTTGCAACATAAATGTTTCTTTGCTCCCAGTGAAGTTTTGSATTTTCTTAAAACCAATCACATACAGTGTCTTTTCAGAATCATCTACTTCTTTCATCTTCTGATGCCTCCCTTCTCTCTGGCAAGTGCCTGAACTTCCTTTTCTTTAAATCTACACTTTCTCAAATGTCAGCTTCCCCACCATTCCAAGACCCTGGCTTGCTTTTTCATTTGTTTCCTCTTTCATTCATTTCCTCTTTTTCAGATCTACCTTATTCTTTCTCTTAAATGCCTCTGTCATGAGCCTCTTCTAGCTCCAAATCATTCCACTT
The DNA here is from genome assembly GCA_902810485.1 of Alauda arvensis. Lineage (NCBI taxonomy): Eukaryota > Metazoa > Chordata > Aves > Passeriformes > Alaudidae > Alauda > Alauda arvensis. Next base: position 754,334 of record CADDXX010000244.1, on the reverse strand, counting down.
TCCATTCCAGAAGTACATTTGTGTTTATATATGCAATGGGGAACAGGGGAAGTATGTCAGATTTCCTAATCTGTATTTTTTGAGATCCCAGACAGGTCAGCAAATTCTCATTCAACACATTGAAAAGGAGGCTGTAGAAAAATACTGTTACAACAGTTATATATTGTTTTACTGTGCCCAGTATGTACACTCTTCCAGAGAATATCCTTCAGAAGCTGAAGGCACTGAAGCAGGGAGCAGTTCTGAGCACAGGGTATCCCACTGATTATTTCTTCTTGATACAGCATTCAGTACCTAAATGCTTGCTTGGTTATGCATTGCTCCACTTCTCCCTGCCTAGATCCAATTCATTTTGGTTCTGCAAAGTGTAAAAATKATCTCAGAAGGAGGCGACTTATAGCTAAAATTTGGAAGCTGCTTTTCTTAAAGATTTGAGGATATGAAGCATCAAAGGAAAGGTCACTGTCTAATCTGTTTCTGACTAACAAATATGTCACAAGTATGCCATATTGGGGACCTTCAGGAGCAGTAGTAGAAGGCATTTGCTGTCCTTGCAAGAACAGCAATGATCTTGGGATCAGAAAGATATTAATTTAAATGACGCTGATATGATTGTCCCATCTTTTCACATAATTAAGGAGGTAGAAATCCCAGGATTCTACCTAAATTCTAGTCTAATTCTGTGTAAGTAACATGCCAAATCTCAGGGCATTTATAGCAGTTTGCCCCTGCAGACTCTGTAGTAAGCAGTAGCTGGTTTTGTGGACTCACTTAAGCAGAGACTGTTTAAAAGGCGCAGCTTGAAAGAATACAGTAATCTTTTGTCTTTGCATGCTGATTCCCAAGGTGGCAAAATGCAGTGATGATGGAGGTTTCTTCTTGTACTTATGCTTTCATCACATTCAACAATGTACCTAGTACTATCAATGTGATCTGAAGCAATAAAGTTTGCTACCAAGAGGTAAGTCACTATCTCATTCCAATACRTGAATTGYCTTTCTTTATACAGATRCATACACACGTATACATATACACAGAGCCCCTTTTCTAAAGAGTGTATAGAAAACAACAGGACAAACTTGGGATAGGRTGAAGTACTTCTAGTTGGRACATTTTCTGTGTCACATAGATTTTTTTAAAAGGRCTTTTACTTGTTTTCTGGACAYAAGGAAGTTTATGAAATTATTTTATGTATGATTTCACTAAGAAGAAATCAGGGAAAGAAAATCAGTGTTCTAGTTAAAATAAAAATAAAGCTGCAACTTGAATGTTTTTTGTTCAGCAAAAATTATTAGCTCACTTGGTAAGTCCTCAAGCAACAAACAGAAACAACAGCGAGACTTTATTTATTTAGAAAAACATTAATGAAGAAAAAGAAAAAAACCRAAAAATATTTGTAGGTATTTCTACTGGCTCATCAACCCAGTGTCACTTACCAAGGCATATTAACACCACTKYAATTGATCCTTTGTTCAGTGCTACCAGGACTCATCAAAGCCTAACAAATACTTTAGCCTCTTTATTTTGTTGTTGCTAAGCAGAAAAAAGAAGACATGCCTTCAGCAGGAGACACAATGCCAGTATCAGCTAGGTTGGAAAAGACATTTGAAATCGTCATGCTTATGACCTAAAACCACCTTGTCAGCTAAACCATGGCACCAAGTGCCACGACTAGTCAACAACACCTCCATGGATGGTGACTCCACCACCTCCCTGGGCAGCCCTTTCTGATGTCCAATAATCCTCTGTGTGACGAAAYTCTTCCCCATATCCAACCTAAATCTCCCYTGGAACAGCAGAGAACATGTCCTCTTGCCCTGTTGGTGGGAGAGGAAACTAACCCTTGCCTGGCTACAACCTCCCTTCAGGTAGTTGTAGATATGGGTAAGGTCATAAGGTGATAAGACATGCTTCCTCTTTCTGCTCTAGGAGGCCTAAAGTGATGTGAAGCCCATGGACATAGCAAACTCCAACAACTGAGATATGCTTATAACTGATCATTWAATTTCAAAGAAGAATAAAGCAAAAGGAAGAATTCTGAACATAAAAGGAAGTTTCAAAGATTGTTTTCTCTTACTAGAATCATGCTGTAGTAAGCCACCAAGTAAGTCATAGAGTTGCAGTATCATACAATATGCTGAGTTGGAAGGGACCTGTCAGAATCACTGAGTCACTGAGTCCATCTCCTKGACCTGCACAGCACCATATCCAAGAGTCCCATGTGCCCAAGAGCATTGTCCAAATGCTGCTTGAACTCTSTCAGGCTGGTGCTGGGACCCCTTCCCTGAGGAGCTGGTTTCAGAACCCAACCACCCTCTGGGTGAAAGACTTTTTTTTTTTTTTTTCCCCTGGCCTAAATGTCCACTGACTCATCTGGCTGTTTCCTTGAATCCTGTAATTGGTCACAAGACTGAAGAGATCAGTGTCTGCCTCTCCACTTCACAACAAGGATGTGGAAGACCTCAGTGTCTCCCTGAAGTCTCCTCCAGGCTGAACAGACCTAAAGTGACCTCAGCCGTTCCTCATACATCTTCCCCTCCAGACTGTTCACCATCCTTGYGGCCCTCCTTTAGATGCTTTAGATGCTAATAAYGTCTTGTTATATTGTAGCTCCCAAAACTGCCCCCAGCACTTGAGGTGAGGCTGCCYGAGCTCAGAGCAGAGCAGGACATTCTCCCTTGCCCAGCTGTGATGTTGGGCTTGATGAAGCCCAGAACAGGGTTGGCCCTCCTGGCTGCCAGGGCACTGCTGATTCCGATTCTACTTGCCACAGACCATTATCCCCCAGGTCACTTTTTGCAGTGCTGCTCTTGTTCCTAGTCTATTCACTCAACCAAGGTTGTCCCATCCAAGGTGCAGAATCCGTCACTTATCCGTGTTAAACTTGTGTATGACCCTGCTAAATATTTATAAGACATGTTTCACAAAACAAAGTTGTCTATCGTGTGAGAATGGCCAACATTTCTGCTTCAGTCCTGCATTTGATTTGTCTTAAACTTTTTTCTGTGTTTACATAATGATTCAGATTGGCCTATTTTAGTGATTYGTGCTTTTCATTATTAGTATTCTCCCAATCAGAAGAAGCAGAAAAAGAAATTCACTTTAAAAGTCTCTGAAAGACAGAAAGCTTCCACCAGTCTGGAGAAAGGACTTCCCAGAGGCTGGCATTTCTTTCACACCGTGTTATTTTGAGCATGTCCATACCTAAGATAGGGAGAGTTACCCAGCATGTGAGCAGTGATGCTAATTGTAGTTCTATGCATAAAAAGCAATAGGACATGAAGCTGTTTCTAGTCCTTCAGTAAATGAAGCATAAGAAGAGAGTACCTTGTGTCTTGTGGGTATCAGAACATACTTCTCCAGTGAGGTTTTGAAAGGCTMTACATTGCAACCTGTGTACTTACTATGCCATTTCATTCTAGTATTCAAAACTGAACAAAACAGAAGTGAAAAGACTTCAGAGAAGTTGAAATGGATTTTTTTTATTCACTTGTGCATGGACAGTGGAAATACATAGTTTAAATATGTACCTGATTGTGCACTTTCATAACTTTTCTCTATTTTTGGTATCATATATGATACTGTAAATCCATGAAATATGTACCAAATAGTTTATATAGACAAAGACTGATAGCAGTGCCTACACACAGCATGATTATGAGCATACTCTTATATTCACACTATACTAAATGAGGTGAGTCTTCTATTTAAAYTAATGTACTTGAATAAGCATTTGTAGAAAAAGAGACATGAGGAGTATAGTTATATTTCCCTCTAAAGGCTGAATTAGTCTACTGAAAATTTTAAAAACACCTCTGAAAAGTATATTTTTATGAGTATAAGGATTGAATATATTCCAAAGGTACCCAAAATACTGTCACCACAGGAAAAACATCTGAAGAAACACTAGGAGATAATATTCCCTGAGCTAACTGCTAAAGCCTTAGCAATTTCCATCTCCTCATTACTTACATAGCATCCACTCCCCTTTCCTCTATATAAATTGCTTTCTTCTAGTTATGATACTACTCTCCCCACRAAACCACAGTGGAAATCTGAGTCCTCTGAGAAATTCATGGGGTCTGGCTGGTCAACATTCAGAAAATTCCCAGTGCATTTAAAGGTTAAAAAAAAGGTTAAATCTTTGAATAAGAAAACTTTAAATAGGGGACCRGTTTTGCATTTGCAAATCCTATTTTTTTACATCTCCCTTTGCAGTGAATGTTCAAGGATAGTAACAGAACTGCATTGTCTTCTCAAAAATTTGGAGCTTTGTCAGATGTCCTGGTCATTATTTGCTATTGAGAGAGCACATAGGCATGAAGCATTCACTAGTTCATCATTCTAAGTTAATAAATGGTATCTATTGAAATGGAGGAAACTCACTTGAAAAGATAACTTGTACATTGTGTGCTGCTTATTGATTAAAAAAAAAAAAAGGGCAATGGCAAATGGATAAATAGCTGTTCTTTCCCAGATGTTAATATCAAAACAAAATGGGTATAACTACCATCTTAAAACAGTCTAGTTCAAAACTATATTTCTGCAAATATGTTTTCTGGATATATATAACAGTTATTTGTAATTACCAAATCAAGAGAAAAATGAATAATGCAAATTTTTTGTCTGTTTCAAAGATCCAAGCATGATTAACATAAGTAAATTCATTTGTGCTATAGCTAGCTCATTAGAATATCTTTTGAAACTCCTAATCTYCAACCAACCAGGTAGTCCAGGACTCTTTGATTTCATGCTTCACTAAAAAATTTGGAAGAGCTCTTAGCCTAATACTGTATGAAAATTGCTTTGTGACCTCTGTAAATTATCCTGTGTATTTTGTTGGATCATATTACACACATAAAGTGTGGTAATATTGTATCTTAGTGTATACATTTTTACACTTTATGATATAATCATCCAATTAATAAAATTAAGAGTAAATTGCTTATTTATGATTAAACAATAATGAAATTMATTTAATCATAGAATCATTATGTTGGAAAAGTGAAGTCATCAAGTCATCACCAAGATCATCAAGTCCAAACTTTGACTGAATACCACCATGCATGCTAAACATATACTGAATTCCTATGTCTACTCATTTATTAAAAAAAGTTCATAAGCATTTCCTTTCTAAAATTAACAAGCAACACTGCCCTTTTGTTGAAATGTGCCATTATATGGCTACAGAATGAAGTAGCATACGATGCCACATAAGGAAGCAATTAAAATTACTTTCAGTACTATCATCAGTCTGACCTCAAGGCTTTTTAGATCTTCTTACCCTATGAATTTTGGAACTAAGCACAGGCCTCTGTCTGGACTGACCACACTTTTAAGAAGCACTTGACCTGGAGTGAGCTAAAATATCTRAATAGCACTATTTACCTTAACTTTCTTAGATATCTTACCTATTTCTAAAGCAGGCACAACAGTTAACTACGAACAAAAATTGGAGATTTTAATTAGAAGGAAGATTATAACTCTGTSTTCAGACAAACCTCTTTGAAGACCAGAGTCTAAAAATCTCCTGTGTGTTCAGAATCTAGAACAGAAGGATTTTTTTGCTTTTGTGTTCCAAACTATATTAGAGATGAGATGTTGTGGGTGGTGCAAGGATTTGAAGGCACCCTTAATTACAGGAAAGTCTTCAGCCCTCACAGCTCTACAATTTATTAAGTGATAAGAAATCCATACTCCAGATTAATCTGTGTTTAGTCTACCTTTTAAGCTATCCATCTGAGAGCTAATTGTAATATTTGTGATTATTCAGAGTTACTAGTGAGAAATGCTTCAGAAATGAAATGTGTATCAGGAATTTCTACAGTCAGTYCTCTTTACTCATTCCTCCTGCCAAGGTGATCGGTAGACATCCATTAGCTGGATTTTCTGTCTTATGATGTAATGATATGGTACAAAGTGCAATAAAATTCCAATTCATTTTTTTAAAGCTGTGATTAACATTRAGCAAAATCTTAGTGGTGCAAAAATTACTGTTACAGATAAAGTTCCATGTAAATGTCCAAAGGAGTGCTAATAMTGACAAGTCTAAACCATGGCATTTCATGGCATCTTGCCTTTTCCCATTAATTAGCATATATCTACTGTAAGTAAATTATAAACACAGAAAGAAACATTAATGGCGTTTATTTATTGATCCAGCTGAATTACATCAAGAGTCAGGCATATTATGTCAAAGCTTCCATAAACAGAACTTGTTTTCAGTTCTTAGAAACTTAGAGCACCCAAATATTTTGATGCATGGTCTCCCTTGACCTAGAGGTTTTGCAGGAGAGATTATAACTTAGGTGACTCCCTTCAGCAATAGATGACCCTGCTTGARCAGGGAASGGTGTTCAAAGTCACCTCTAGAAGTATTTCCCAGCCTTAACCATTCTACAGTTCCGTGATTAAAAGTTTGCAACAGTCAGAGTTCCTATTTGATCACTATTAGATATCTCAGGCTGTCTGTGAGTAATCAGTATGCAAGTAAGTGCAGGAAAGGAGGATATTTAATGTGATAGGGCAGGAGGGGAGGGGGGCATTTGCTTACACTACCTACTTACTGTTACATAAGGATTTATTCTGTAAAGAAACCTGCTGCTAGTAGTGGCCTTCTAGCAAGAGGACAGCACTCTTAAAATGTCTGCTCTTTCTTAAAACACARGCAAATGTGGAATGAATTACTTTGTATCCTAAAGAACTGCTTCATGAAGAACTACTACCTCCTYTTATCTTTACCAATACTGCACAGTTGCTAAATTATCTCCCTGTCTCAAATGGCTTTTCTAGATGTACAGCTCATTTGCCASGTATCACAGTTATACAACAAATGCATAAGCATATTTAAAGTCTGCTCTAGGTAAATCAGAGAAGTGTAAGTTTTTCTTTGTCAGGTACAGCAAAACTTGTGTAGAAGTGTAAAAGTGTGGTGAGCTATGATTGCTGTAGTGTCTGGACAACTTTCCTTGAGTGATGCCTTGTKCTTGCAGAAAACATTGATACCTTCTGGTAGAAAAAAGAGATATGAAGGCCAGAATAACAGCTGACAATAAAAGTAGCTCTGACAAAGTCTAAACTCTGCTATTAATTCTTTGTTCACTGTAGGAATTAGTGCAAGTGACAGAGGRGTATATTTTGTTCAGCTTTTCTCAAAGAAGAAATTTTATTTTGTGCAATTCTGTTATTTCAAAAGGCAGGGTTAAGACACAGTCATCTCAAAATTATAAACCTCAATAGGTAACTAGCTTTTGTCCTTCATTATAGGCAAGAGAACCAATTTAATTGCTTGTAATTGTCAAACCATAMTTTTATTATGGAAAAATTTTATGTTAATGTCTGCATAGAGTTGAATTTGGGGCAGAAAGCTGGAAATGTCTGGGCTCTATCTGTGTAATCAAGGAAAACAGAGATGAAGGAGAGACTGAAGTAAAAKAAATAGATGTATTGCTGCATCTGTGGTTGTTGGAGAAAAGAGATAAAAGATCTCAAATCATAAGCATACACAGTCCTGAAGAGAAAGTGGAATTATTTCRTATTCCTCATCTTCTGCTGCAAGTCTTTGAGAAATACAGTATAAATATGTACATCTATGGTTGATAATTTTGAAGGATGACAATTTTCTCTTGTTGTCATTTACTCTKTTTGTTCAAGGAATGAAGGTCTGTGTAATGGACCTAATCAGAGACTGCAGTCATCCTGAGGAAGTGCTTTGAGCACAATGATTTCCAGTCACAAATGTAATTGTGGGAGTGGGAGATGCTGGTTTGCTTGGATTAACCAATTAAATAATATATTGCTACTTTTTTTTTTTYCAATACCACTGGACCATTGTCAACCTGGGTGTTATTTAGGGAAGTTTCTTCATATTCACGTACAGTTGTCAATATAATAACATTTTTCTGGAAAACAGCAGCAACTGCTAACTGGGTCATCAGTATCAAGAATTATCTTTCAAGCAGGAATAAGCAGCAACAAGCAAAGACCAGTTTAAAGACATAGTCTGTGACACCAGCAGACTGGCAGAATGCGTGTAGGAAAAAAGAGGCTGATATGAGAATCCAAGGACAGAATCTACTTTYTTGGGCAGCTGAAGAAAGAAGGATCAGAAGAATGATTGTCTAAAGCAATTCAGAGTATATTTATGTTCCTGTGATTCTGGACAGGAACTTGCAAATTTTGTGTTGTTTGTCTTGTTACAGATAATTATCTCAGAGATAATTCCAGTTCTTCCATAATTCTGACAGTTAAAAGTCATTCCTATGAAGTAATATCTARTGTTATTCTTACATATGTCAGCTTCATCCTACCAACAGCAAGGAATTCACAACTGCACAATCAGAACAYTTGAAAGCAACAAGGTTCTGCACCTTGAAAACAGYTTGTTTSAAACAGGTGTAACCAGATAGACACCGTTAACACAGAGTAAGAGAAYTGTYGGTGTTTGAACAGCTCATCAAGAAAACAGAATGTTCAAGATGAGACAGCAGTAAAACTTYTGAATGTGTCARTATTAAAAATCAGAAATTTTTACAATGGTTAGAGTACAGAATTAATGAAGGGGTGATCCAAATGYATATAAAGAGCAAATAGCAAAACGCAAATCGTAAGTGGGAATTTAAGGTCACTTAATTCATGTTTGGAAAATAATTTGTCTGWATCCACAAATTTGCAAAGGATACTCTAAATGCTTAAGATACAAAAGAAAAGRTGTGGGATCTTTTTCAGTTTTTCTCTTACACAATAGTTGGAAATTTGTAGTGATGAAGACAAAATTGAATCAAAATTCAGTGTATCAACTTTTTKTTTWCTTTTTAGGCTTGAACTTCTGTCACACATTTTGAACTACATTATCTGCTTTTTCATTAAATAAGTGATCTGTTTATTGCACTAGATTTTGTTTGGATTTTGTTTGTTTTGGTTTATTAATTTGCTTGTTTCTGGTTTTGTTGTTGTTATTTTAATTTGACAGTTTTAAGTGTTCCAAATTACAATTATTAGTGGTCATAAAATAAAGTTATTCTACAGAATGTTTCTTAGGTGTAAGCCAGTCTTTCTGCTTTTGATAGTCATAGCAAGACTGCACTCTCTCAGAGTTTATGTTTCTCCATAAATCCAGCCGCAGTCAAAAGGAGTACTAAGAATTTAAGGTCTTAAAACCAGAATGGTTTTCCACCTGTTCTCYATGAATTGGAGTGGCCTTGGGTTCAGAAAAGTTTCTTTTCTGTGATTTTTATACAGTAAAGCAAATTAAAAGTCCCTGGCACTTTCCTAAGTCTCCCATATCCAGAGGGGATCACAATATCTCACAATTTTAGTTATCAGTGAAAGCTATGGCTCTGATTTTTCCTTGTAGGTTTCAGTGGTGTACAGCTGGGTTTAATCTGCTCCAAAACTAGCCACATCATAAAGAACCCCAAACAAACAAACAAACAAAACTATTTTTATTTATAATTAAATGTTAGCTGTTTATTTGAAACTTGTGGAACTTCTCATATTTCCAAGAAAAAAAAAATCCAGTTGCTAAGGCCTGTTATTTTTAAATTGAAATTAAAGTTAGAACTCTTTCTGTTTTGGTAAGAAGAATTAGTCTGTTGGGGATTTCTTCATTACATTAAATTCTGCTAGCTGTATATACTGATATAGGTACTGAAATAAATCTTTCCTGTATGTATTCCATGTTATTATATTGAAAAGTTCCGGTTCATGAACAGTAAAAACCCTCAGAGTGTTAGGAGCTTTAAGAAAACGTTTTAAAAARTGTAATGTGTCTTGTTCATAAAAACCCCTTCAAATTTCAAAAATCTGAARTAAAATTTTTTTGGGGGAAGCTTTTATATTTGTAATGTTAAAATAATCTTAGATAAATAAAGATATATCAACAAAATACTTGGAAGCACTGCCMTATATGTTTCTTGTGAATTATATGACTTCCTGCCTTACAGAATGCTGAGGATRTGACCCAGAAAGTTCCTTCTTCAATACACTATTTGAGAAAACACTAACTCAGACAAAAAAAAAGAAAAAAAGAAAATTGAAAACCMACAACAACCAAACAAGCCCTCTCCYCCACCAAATCATTGCAAGACAGAAAACTGTATTAACAAGATACACTTTAAAAAACGTCCTGTGATTTCTAACTTCTTGTGATCTTTTTGAGAAAAAAAAACTTGGCATACCACTAAAAGARATTATGCTCTAATCTGTGAGGACTTTATGTTTCTGATATAGTGCTACTTCCACCTGTGCAAATACCAATAARGTTAATTTCCAAACTGAAAGGTCATGCCTGATTTGCCATCTGCATTCTGTAAATTCATGACACATGCCCAATTTAAGCTTGAAAACAGAATAAAAATAGTGAGGTAGAGAACTGTGAGTTTCTAAAAATACAGARAAGTTGGATTTCCTAAATCAAAGCATATTGCTGTTTGTCAGATCTGTTCAAGTATCACTTGGCTCTGTTTATTTTTCTAAGTGGAACAGTTTTTTTCTTCCTAGTAGAATGAAATTTCTTCCTTGACATGAAGCCTTGATGAGCTCAGGCCAACAAAGAGAATATTTCCTTATTCTTCCAGGTTGTCATTTGATAGTATCTTTGTCCAAGGACAGATAATCTCTGATACTCTGCCTTTCTACCACTTCCTTACTACTAGACTGCTATGTGCCAGAGATGTAATTGCAACAGTGTGGAGGAGAAGGTTAAGTATTAGGAACATCCCAAACAGTCCCATAATTTTTTTGTATGTGAATGTGTGTAATTTCTATTTATTTATTTATATATGTTTGATATATACATATATATCTAACACGTGTATGTGGATATGTATATGTGATATACAGTCTCATCATAATTCCACAATAGATCGTTATCCTACAAGATGATGAATTTTTCTTTTAAATTTCTGAACAACTCTGGAAATATGTGTATTGATTTGCATTTAAGTTGATGACTGTGTACTTAATTGATGAGTTACATGCAGATGTGGTTTGGAATATTTTCAATCTGCAGTTTGACTACTTGTGTTTATGAGACATGCAAGATAAGATCCATGTCTTGGAATATTTTTAGGTCTCTCTGTATTGTAGCATGTCTATAAGCAGTGATTATCATTGCTTTCTTTAGATGCTTGCGAAAATAATCTCATGAGGGGAATAAAAAACCCGATGGTATAGTTTGATGGGAGCACATACTAATTTAAAATATTGAATTAAAACTAAATCAAAGCTTCTTAAAAATTATCCAAAATAGGAAAAAAGGACTTTAAGAATAGCAATAAAATTTTTAATACTATGGCATATAGAACATAAATGTGTAGGCTACTCCCGCATTTGAGAAACCTGTTCTACAGAAAAAAAAAGATAAAAATGGAAGCATACCCRTAACCATGAAGCATGTGTCCAGAAGCACAAAATTACAATTGTAACAAATTTAACCACGACATTTTGCTATTTTTATCTTTTGAAGAAGGGATTTTCTGAATGCAAGAATTGTCACAAAACCCAAACAAAGAAGCAAACAAAACAAAATAAAAGAACACCCCCCAACAAACAAACCCCCCTAGCAATCTGGTTTGTGTTTTTGTATTTATAAGGATCACTGAGTGAACAAAGGTAGAGCTAAATTGTATCAAAAYATCTTAGCTGTCTCTTCCTAGATTTATTGAGTTCATATTCTTCTTGCAATTCAGTCACCATAGTGTGGTTTTCAGTCTTATATTTGTTGAATCAGGAAACTCATATTAAGTTTATAATCCATGTCAGGTAAACAAGTCTCTGTGCAAAAGAACGTTTAAAGAAGACAATGTATATTGTGAAGGTAAGAGATAGTCTGCACTTTACTTGCTGTTTCACTGTATAAATGTGAGCTCTGGCAAAACATAGSTGGTTATTTACAATTTTGGTAATGCAAAAGTATTTTAAAAAGGGGAAAAAAATTATAACAGTTCTTAACGGAAGAATGGAAACGATGAAGTGAGAGTGCCTAGATGTTTCAGACAAAAAAGTGCTTTGAAAACATTGTACTGGCCAGTGCTGTTTCAATGCCTAAAAATGTGTCAAAACAATATTAATTTTACTAGTTTCTAAATATAATCAGTTATTTAGTAACAAGTTTTGAAAACTAATTTCCAAAATCTAGAAGAGGCAAGGCACCAAAGTGGACTAAGGAGGGCTTCTGAGGGAGTCTTGCTTCTATGTATTGGCTTTCATATGATATCTGGTTAATATTTGCTGCCCCCTRTAGTTTACTCTTACATAGTTTCCATGAAACTATCTGAGGTGACTGGAAATAYAAACCAAGCTTTTCTTTTCTACTGATTATCTTTTGGTTATTTCTTATTTCTACCATCCTGTCTGAACTGTTGCTGTGTTGTGAATTGGGATGATTCTCAAAGAATTTCTTCAATTTTTATTTGATAGATTAAAATAAACAGATACTTAAAATACATATATCCTATTTTAGAAATTAATCTATTGAAATAAATAGAATTTTCTTTAAAGAGGCAAACCAGGSAAATATTTAATAAAATACATTGTAAATAATTACAGTGTGTACACATCAGCAACCTTATGGTTCCTTGAAGTCTATTTTTGTAGAAGATGATGAAAAGTGGTAGTTTCAAGGTTTAACAGGCATCTAAGATGCTTGCTGAGTTTAAAACGGTACAATCACTGACTAATGAGATATCACACTGTGCCTCAGAATTTAATAACTGGACTTCACAGTTACCAATGTCTTCCTAGAATTGAAGGAAGACAGATTTAAACCGCCTAGAAAAAGACTATATGAGAATGGAGGACTGCTGTGATGTATAAATCAGGGGTTTTWACACAGTGATGCTAGAACCAGCTCATTATGACCAACTTTCTAGAGGTGTACTGAATTCCTGCAGGTGTTACAAGCCAGTTAGACAAGGGATGTAYGGACTTATTTTTGGTTTAATTTAAAAGAAGACAGCTATGAGTTCTRAAAAACTGGAACTTGAAGAGATTTGTGGCACATTGTTCTGTTGACTACCAGTTACCCTTTACAGGTACCAGACTCTTTATAGGTCACCAAGACTGACACTCACATTCAAAAACTGCCTTCATTGAGTTCAAACTCAAAATCTCCCAACCAGTCAAAAGGATTTTTTCTTATTTASAAATAACAAGTAATGGAGCTAAAAGATAAAGTAGGAGCAGATATGAAGAAAGGGTCAGCGGTGTCGGTTTCTGCCACAGATCAGGACTTAATAACAAATCTTTTCCAGGAAAAGCCTGGTATGCATAGAATCACCTTGAAGCTGCCCTTGATCTTCAGTGAAGATGGTCATGCCATGCTTAAGGCAAAATCAGCAGGTGAGGAATGACCTAGGCAATTGGAAATTGCTCTATGTTTGCAGAGTTCATCAATCCCAGCTGCTAGGCCTGAACAATTCCAAAACAGAGCAACACATGGGAGTTTTTTGTTTTAATGGATGAAGGCACTATTGTAAATATCAGAATTTGGTTTACATAGGTGTACACTTGTTAGCACATGTACCCAAGGTATAAATTTGTCATCAAAATAAAATTAAGCAAACAAAGTAGAAAAAAGGAAAAAGTGATGAAAAGTAAGAAGTGGGAAAATTCCAATGTAATAAGTCTCTGTTTTAGACAGAGAACTTAAATGCTAACACCAACAGTAGTAAAAGAAACCCCTTCACTTTCTGTGAGTGCATGCCTGGAAATTCCATTGTTACAGTTTAACGCGATATATTAAAATAGGATTGTGAAATCAAATTTCAGATACATACTTGAAAAGACTTACAAAGTTAAAGATGACATTTCTTGCAAATATCAGGACTATTACTGGCTCATGTCACATATGAAGCAATCACTTTATCAGTCCTTTTACATGAACTTCAGAAAAAGGTAATAGTCATAATTTGTTCTTCCTTACTGYATAACAGAGGGTAACAATATCTCTCCCCTAGTCCATCCTCAAAAGACAATTGCTTTGTCTTTTGCACTGGAAAAACACACCTTCTGGAAAAGTGTCTAATATTTATTTAAAAATTGTCTCTATGGGGAACCCACAATATTCTTACAGAAAYAATTTTAGTGTCTCATTAACCTTGCTTGTCAAAATGGGCCTGCTATTTCCCAACTAAATTGTCTGATGGCTTTGAGACTGTGGGATTTGAAAATTATTTGAAAATAATTTTGGCATTATCAAAAATTTTCACTCACRTACATACAAATTACAGAGAAACAAAATTTTAATTCCCCTATTTAAGTTGCACAGATTCAGCTCATTAATTCCTGACACTAAAACAAGCTTTCCCCATTCTTGCAGTTTTCCTGCATACTATGTTAAAAATATTGTGTCTGTTTACATTGCACATATAGTAGTTCATAATTGGTTTTGTTTCTATTCTGTGTGTAGTATATATGACATTCTTCTACTATAATCAAAGCCCTGTGGTAAGTTACAGAAGTCTCAGAGAATCCTGAACCAAATTTTTATGTTAGAAAGTGTTATCATGCGTAAAATTTGCTTTCTTAATATAAAATMATTTCATTCGTTTAGAGCTGTTGTCATWATGCTTTCCTAGATACAGATGCTASGTAGCCCACTGAAACACTGGCAGTCTGTGGTTTAGTAGAGAAAATTAACTTTTCTACACCTTTTCTTTGAAAACGCTTAAGATGGTTAAGACAGACTATAAGAAACAATATCTATCTGCAGACTTTTGCAAGAGTGGACTTATTTTAGCTTAAATGGACAAAACAGGAACTTCAGATTTAAAGATTTTTTTTATTTCTTTAATACTTCCAATAAGTTTTTTTTAAGTGAAAGAAAAAGAAATGACTTTTGGAAGCTTTTTAAGAGTAGTTCAGGATATGAGGAACTAATGGGCAAAAGGCCCATTATTATTATTATTATTATCATTGTTATTACTGCTATTACTTCTATTAACAAAGAATGTTTATAAATGTATAAGAATGTATACATTTATACTTGTACTTAGGAATCAAGTAGAACCAAGAAATGCTTAAAAAGTATTTTAAAATTTTCTGAAAACAAAAACTTTCACCTAAAAGAAGTTTCATTGTTCCAAACATATTTAAAGAAATAATTTCTTATTTTTACTAATCAAATGAAGACCTAAGATTTACTGAAAAAAAAGTTGATATCAATGTAATAATACTACCAAACTTTGATAAGATTTATTTCCTCAGTGAACTATAGGTTTCACTTTAGTACTTCAGATGAAGGAGGTAGAACATAACAGCCTTATATAAATATTTTTCAGGGGTTTTTCTGTTGTTAAATATTTRTCATTTCCAACATTAATCTTCAGAGGAAGAGAATATTACAATGCAAGAAACAAATATGTTAGTAAAGAAGTAACTCAAGAAGATTCCTGCCACGGAAATTCTGGGAAACAAATGGTGATGAGCTGTCAGCCTCTTTCCTCCAGCTGAAGAAAACTGCAGGTCCCTCAGCTGCTCCTTATAGGAYTATAGTGCWCCAGACCCTTCATCAGCTCCCAGCTCCAKTGCTCTTCTCTGCTCCAGCAGCTCMATGTCCTTCTTGCAGTGAGGKGCCCARAACWGAAYACAGGATKTGAGGTGTGGYCTCACCAGTGCTGAGTACAGGGGGACAATCCCTGCCCTGCTCCTGCTGSCCACACCATTGCTGGTACAGGCCAGGATGCCRTKGGCCTTCTTGGCCACCTGGGCACTCCCTGSCTCATGTTCAGCTGCTGTCACCAGCACCCCCAGGTCCTTTTCCTGTGGGCAGCTTTCCAGCCACTCTGCCCCAGCCTGTGGCACTGCCTGGGCTTGTTGTGACCCAAGGGCAGGACCCAGCTCTGGGCCTTGTTGAACCCCACACCATTGGCCTTGGCCCATGATCCAGCCTGTCCAGATCCCTCTGCAGAGCCTTCCTGCCCTCCAGCAGATCAACACCCCCACACAATTTAGTGTTACCTTCAAACTCACTAAGTTTTGAAACTTTAGTAATTCTGCTGTCTATTTCTTCAAGACATTTAGGTAACCTTAATACATGTCTTGCAATTCGGATATATCTTTAAAGTAATGTRTGTTCCTTATTCTTAAAGTATTGGAATATTGCTGTTACTTATTTTAAGAGAAAACTAGTGCTATCCAAATAGATTTCACTTTAGCAGACAGGTGTAATATTAGAAGGTGATGTAACATGAACGAGCCCGGAATGACAATTATTTCATGAGAAAGCAGGGGGAAAACAGGAAATTGAAAAACTCATTTACATGTTTTATTTTGTTCCTTAAAATTCTGTGTGCCTCTGATCAGTTTTACCAAGTTTAGTGCTGTAGCAAACAACACACAGTGCCACAGCCRCTGCACAATGCTAACTATATATTTTGCTCTGTGCCATGGGCCAGGTTTCTCATTTCATACATCATTTGCAACTTGCTGCAGTGATTCTGTGAAGTCATTGCCTATCTCTCTAACACAAAGTAAGGAAGAAGTATAATCTTTCCCAATACTTGTTTTGATMAAGATGTGTGCTAGACATCACAGCYAGCTTCCTGYTTCTCTCTWCTAAAAGTAAAACACCAGCTATAAWTTTATCCACTGAAATTTKACCATTCTATTATTGAGTGTCAATGTTAAATTGTTAACAAAGGATGTTAAATTTTTCAACAAAGCTTTGTCTGTCAGGTGCTATAGGCTGCTATTGYTTATTTTATATGCCTAGAGATTTCCAATAGCATGCAAAAACCACATCTGGAGAGGAAGCTCTGGACTGTAGCCAAATCTGTAAGATTTTTTTTCATGTTTCTGAAATGCCATTCAACAAAAATCAGTGTGAGTTATTTCCACTTTCCCCACTCAGCACCAGCAGTATAATAGCTTAATGATAGCATGAGACTCAGGGCGCAGACCTGAGACAGGCAATCATAGCAATATCTCATTTTCACCCTGGTCTCCATGCAGTGAACCAACATTTCAAGCATTGAAAGTAAAGCTGAGTTAAAATGAGTAAACCTATAATGCCAGCAAACACAAAGTGTTACTGGACCTCACTTTTATGTGAAGCAGAATGGAACAAGCCTTGTTATTGCTAATTTCACTGGACTAAATCCATCTTTGTATACAGCTGACAGTGTAAATGAAGTTAGGTAAGGACTGAGCATGAAAGATACCCTTAAATATAATCAAAGATTTGAGCTTACTCTAGCTTCTTAGAATCRAATATGTAAGTAATGTATATATTAATAATGTAAAGTAATATAATATGTAAGTAATATGTAAGTAATTTATTCTGGAAAGGGGCCTTTGCCACCACATCAGTTTGTTGCTGTGTATGTGTTTTGGGGTTTTTTTTGTTTGTTTGGGTTTCTTTTCTTTTTTTTTAAATTTTTTTTTTGTCTTTTATGTTTTAATATCAGACCGTATATGCCTCAGATAGAACGCGTGGTTTTGCCCAGTTGAATGAAAAATTCAGTTTTGTGCCAGTTACAGCAATGTTTAAAATGCAAGATGCTTAAGCATACTATTGACTCAATTCCTCTTTGTGTTGTCAGGAATACACTAGGCCAAACCCAAAATACTCTTTCAAGCACTTCAGTTACTATTTCATCAGTCTCCATAATCTAGTAAAAAGCATYATTAACACACAAAAGTTTCAAATACATCTGCTATACTTTGGGTCTTCAGTTAGTTTCAGTGAGAAAGTGGAAAACTGAAATGTGGGTGTCTTGTTTTGATTACTCATTTTGTTTGTTTGTTTTGGTAGATGCTCCCAAAGAATGAAACCTTTGTTTTTCTTTGAAACATACTTGGCATTTAGCTATTTTTGTTTCTCCAAAGCTTAAGATTTTTTAGACACATGGTATGATGCAGCCACCTCCTATTTAGCTCTGTTTTCCTCAAGTAAACAAGCTACAAAGCAAATAGCTACTTTGTTTTTTGGCTTGTCTAGAAAATTGGAACTGTGAAGCCCCACAATTCCCTCTTCTTTTCAATGCTGGCATCACTGATTTGGTCTCACTCTTGGTTTTTGCCATGATGTAGGTTCTTATTGCTCAGGAGATGAAGGAAATGATGGGTCATTTTAAGAGCCTTCTGACTCCATGATTASAGTACAACAGTGTATACCAAGCCCCTTAAAGGAAAAACTCTCCTCTCTTTCTTGTCCTGTGTCAGGGAGCAAAGMGTAGGATGAATCAAAGGCAGTGGAGCCCAGTAAGAGCAGACACACAAGAGAAYCATTAAGCATCCTGGAAAACATAGTTACTGCCATTGGAACACACCGTATTAGTCAGAAAAAAAAATTAGCTGAGGGGAGATAAATAAAGTAAAATCTCTAACATGTATGAGGTCTCAGAGACACCCTTGAATGACCATTCTTCGTAACCCTGTAGGCCACATTATATTAAATGATTGTCACTTACGTAACCATTACCTCAGGTTTTGCTGACCTTGACAGCARAGCAGTAATTACATCTTTGAATGTCACTGAAAGCTTTTACAGAGTAATGTGACAGGCAGAGAGARCATGCAGAAATTTTTCTACTCACTCTTCATAGATATATATGGMTTGTAAAAGCCTATTACAAAAGAAACCTATCTCATGTCAAACTTCATTATTATGAAGTATTCTGACAATATTGCAGATTCTTATAATATGCTGCTACTAGATTTAAGTGTGGAAATATCCTTCATGCATTTCCTACAGCTAAGTTTCTCTTATCTTTTCTGCTGCATTGAGAGAGCTTGAGCCAYGGTGACTGCATAAGAGCATCTAGATTTGGCATCACTAAGTCTGAAAAAATACTTCATAAGTTCACTRGCATTACAGAGCTGTTGTTAGACTTATAGTCAATGTCAAAATTTGGGTGATTGCAAATAGAGCTTGTCTTGAGGGACTAGATTTCCGAGATCAGGAAGGTCAGTTCACCCACTTCTAGATCAGCTAGTCATATCCATAGGTAGTTTCACATAATATGAGATACGGTGATTGAACCAATGTGCTCCGTAATTTGGCTTGCTTATGGCCTGCTGTTTGCAGTGTGTATCTTTGTAATTCCAATTACAAAAATGAGGTGATACAGTGCATTCACATCCCAGGAGAAGATGCACACAAARTATGACCTCCTGTCTTAGGGTTAGMCAGCAGGCTGCACACTGGTATGCAGTGTTGGTACCAAAAAATTGAGCATCATTTACTTTTTTAAGAGCTGATGCTGCCCAGATGCATACTTCCTATTCAGAAGAGCATCATCAACTTGAGTTTATTCAAAACCAGAGTTTCTGMTTCTTACAGACTGTTCCTAAACAGAAATCCTCTGCTCTTCACTGAGGCTAAGGTTCCAAAGAATAATCAAGAACCACTTTTCACTAGCTAAAGGACTATAAAGTAATATTCTCTTCCTTTATTTGATTAACTTGTTCAGCATTTTGTATTCCTGTTAAAGACTCCATGGAATTATTTCCTATCAATTGAACCACCATTCCCCAGATAATTTTGTCAGGTAGACATTTCATTTCATGCCATGAATGAAGGTAATGAAGGATTCCAAAAGCAATGGTGCTGCTCAACCTCATCGTAACAAMTAAGAAAGGCCTTGTTGRTGATGTGAAGGTTGGGTGCAGCCTTGGCTAYAGCARCCATGAGATTGTGAAGTTCAGTACTGARTGAAGAGGTGTCARGACAGTGAGTAAGATTACAGCCATAAACTTCARGAGAGCTAACTTTAGCCTCTTTGGGGAACTTCTTGGAAGAATCCCAGAGGAACAGGCCCTGCAGGGAAGAGGGCTTCAAGAGAGATGGTCGATTCTCAAAGATCAGTTCCTCCAGGCTCAAGAGTGATRCATGCCAATGAGAAAGAAATCAGGCAAGGAGGGCAAGAAACCTCCTTGAATGAATAAACAACTAATAAAAGGAACACAACAGATAATTAGCAAATTGACAGGAACCCTGGTAACAGGATGTAGAGAAGGCAGAGTTATTGAATGTCTTCTTTGCATCARTCCCTACTGATGAGACCAAYCTCCAGGAATCTCTGACCCAGGAGACAAGGGTAAATGAATGCTGGATGGAAAACTTCMTCTTRGTCACAGAGGATTGGGTTAGAGTCAGGAAAACATGATATCCRCAATTCCATGGGCTGTGGTGGGATGAATCCACAAGTGCAGAGGGAGCTGGCTGACATTCTAGCCAGACCACTTGCAGTAATCTTTGAAAGTTTGTGGCTATCAGGAGCCTGCCTGAGGATTGGAAWACAGCAAATGTGCCCCTGGTCTTCCAAAAGGACATGAAGGAGAGTCCAGAGAAATGAGTCAGCCTCACCTCAATCGCTGGAAAAGTGATGGAAGTGAGTGTTTCATTCTGGAGTCTCTGTCTACCATGTGGAAGACTAGAAGCTGATCAGGATCAGCGTGGCTTCAGTAAAGACAAATCGTGTTTGAACAACCTTGTTTCATAGTGAAAGAAGTAACCAGATTAATGAGGAGAGAGCAGCAGGTATTGTCTACCTCAGCTTCAGTAAGGCTTTTGACACTCTCTTGTAAGATACTCACAGGCAAACTCAGGAAGTGTGCATTAGATGAGTGGACAGGGAGAACAGGCTGAATGGGAGATCCCAGGGGGTTGTAATCAGTTGTGCAGGGTCTGGCTGGAGGCTTGTCACTAGTGGTGTCCCCAGGGTTCAGTACTGGTCCGGTATTGTTTAACTTGTTCATCRATAGCTTGGATGCAAGTTATTGATGCAAGAGGCTGATGTCTCCTCAACGAGATCACTGATGACACAGAGCTGGGAGCAGGGGCTGATACCCCAGGGGATTGTGCAACCCTTCAGAAGGGCCTTGACAGGGTGGAGAGATGGGCAGAGAGGAACTGTCTGAAAGTCAACAAAGGTTTCTGCATCTGGGGAAGAACAAACCTGAGCACCACAACAGGCTGGAAGCTGATCTGCTGGGAAGCAGCTTCTATGGGGAAGAGCTCAAGGCCCTGGTGGACATCAAGCTGTCCATGAGCCAGCAGTGTGTCCTGGTGGCCAACAAAGCCAATGGGATCCTGAGGTGCCTTAGGAAGAGAGCACTGACAGCTGGTCCAGGGCGGTGATCCTGCCCCTCTACTCAGCCCTGGTGAAGTCACATCTGAAATGCTGTGTCCAGTTCTGGGCTCCTTAGAACAGAAGAGCCATTTGCTCCAGGAGCAAATCCCACAGATGAGTATGAACTTGATTAAAGGACTGGAGCATCTCTCTTATGAGRAARGGCTGAGAGAGCTGGGGYTGTTCAGCCTGGAGAAGRGACGACTGAGAGGAGASCACATCAGTGTCTATCAGTATCTGAAGGGATGGTGATAAGAGGATGGAGCCAGGCTCTGCTCAGKGGTGCCAAGCAATAGGACAAGAGGAAATGGGCAGAAAATGATGCACACCTGAACATGACAAAGGATTTCTTTACTGGGCAGGTAACTGTGCACAGAGAGGGTGTGGAGTCTCCCTTACTGGGGAAATTCAAGAACTGTCTGGGTGCAAGGTGAACTGTGCAAGGTGCTCTGGGATGACCCTGCTTGAGAAGGGAGGTTGGACCAGATGACCCACTGTGCTCCCTTCCAACCTGACCCATTCYGTGATTCTGGGATTCTGTGATTTGATTTTTCCTGGAGCAAAATATTTATTTTGTTTTTAATTTGGTTTTGTATCTGGAAAATATTTCCATGTGAAGACACATTGGCTTCCTTTTAACTGAAATACTGGTTAGTTTTTTCCCAGTTGAACCATTATTCTGCAATATTTTTTTAAAATATTTGTTGTAAGAGGAGCAACAGTAAAAAGAAGTAAAAGAACAGTGAGGGCATTTTGCCTTAATTTTTATTTAATAATGGAGTGAGAATAAAATAATTTCAGTAGTTTAAATAATATACCATAAATTAAGGAATTCCATACAATCTGCAAGATTTTGTAGTTTTGTTAAATGYTTCTCTCCTTTTATCCTGGAAAAATATTTTAGTCATTCTTCAATACGTCTATTAATCAATGCTGGTTGTGGCTTAGCT
Organism: Alauda arvensis; assembly: GCA_902810485.1. Taxonomy (NCBI): domain Eukaryota; kingdom Metazoa; phylum Chordata; class Aves; order Passeriformes; family Alaudidae; genus Alauda; species Alauda arvensis. Next base: position 732,307 of record CADDXX010000244.1, on the reverse strand, counting down.
GAAGTTCTTATTGGTTGCTCAGGACTACCCTGCCACTGAAGAATAATCCTCACTCTTTAAAATTTACTGCTTCTCAGTAAATTTTACTCCCCTACCTCTTCCTCAGAAAATATACAAGCTTTGAAAGAAACAAACAAAAAAAAAAAGTGTCTGGAAAAAGTAGAAGAGAGAAAGCTAGAGAAATTAATCCAGAGTTACAGTGATTTTAATGCCAATATTTCTTGCATATCAAGTGCAATTCACATAATATCTGGAACTGCAGAAGGARTTTATCTATTTCCAAGGAGTAATATTGGCATATATTTCCTGGTGCCACTTTTTTTGTGGAGAGATAGTTCAGCACTAAAGTATACATTGTTTGAAGTGTCTAAGGTACTAGCATGTTTTTTCTCCTTTTTCAGACATTTTCAGGCATTATTTCTGTTAACTTCTTTATCTATATTGATTAGAGAAATTGTAGTTTTCAAATAATTACCTGTAATGTACCTTATAAAGCACTAATGTTAGAGATCATTTAATAAGACAAGAACTGTAATTTAGAGGAATTAATTTTGCCTAACTGAAATAAATATTAGAAAGCATCAGAATAACCATTAAATGCCATAATGAGTCCAGCTGAATGCCACCTGTTTTAATAGCCATCTGGATCTAGTGTTTTAAATCTTGTAGTCTATTAATYTTGCTTTTTCTTGTTCTCTCAACACTATCCAGTAGCAATTGCAGCTCAGTGTTCTTCTATCAACTGGAAGTGACWGAAAGACATCAAAGCAAAGACAGAAATAAGTGGGAGCAGAAAATACCATGTTACACAATGAAACAAGCTCTGTCACCACTGTGGTCATTCTTAGTGAAAGGATGCACTGCAGGTCCAGGTACTTGGACCTGTAACATGAGTTTGAGTGCATGAYCTTACAGAGYCCCTGCTTTCARTCTYCTCCATGGACAGCACCACAAATCAAGATAAGCGTGCCTCATCATGACAGGGGATCTTACTTTTCAAGATGAATTTTCTTTTTTTTTAATTTTACCAATCGTCATAGATCTGTAAAACAGTCTTAACTTCTAGTTTATTTTTCTTGATCATTACAGACTGTACCAGTCCCCTTTTAGGTTGTATGTTGGTACATGTTGTGTAACTCCTCTCTACACAAACTCCTCATGTGTGCTTTGTCATCTGTCTTGTTTTCCCATGCATGGCATGTAAAATCAATTCATTCTTAATATAAGAAGTGCTCAGATCTGCCTTACTCAACAGATTTTAATTTATTCCCAGATTTAAAAGGCTATTGAAAACCTCAAACTATGTAATTGTTAGCTGTATGGAGAAAAGTCAGGTCCACTAGCAGCTACATCTTGCTGAAGGAAGCTACCTAGCCTTACAAAAACATTATTTCAAGCTGTGTTTTGATGTGTTCTTGAGACTAGAAACCACATGAAGGAYTGAGGYGCTGMATCTCATGTAATTTATTTTGTAGTYTGTCTTTTCCYCTGGATCAGCAATTCTGTCATCAAAAAAAGCCCAGAAAAGAATATCTGTGTAATTTACTTCTTTGGTGTACACACATTACATRTGAAACTGTAAGGCCCTGTCTTGTACCCACTTATGATAATTAAGATTTAATATTGATTTTGGTAACTTGTATGGGGGTGTGCATTTAGATAGGAAATATCACAGGAAAAGCAAATGTTAAAAATCTCACCATGGATCTCCCCTGTTGTGGCAGTGTCTCATGTCCCCAGAAATCAAGAACTTAAATCAAGAAATCAAGAAATCAGAAATTAAAATAAACTTTTATCCTGCTCRTTCATACAAGATTGACTGCTTCTAGATGAAAAGGTCAATACATATCATATTAGTAACAAGAAATGTAAGAAATCACAAAGCTCAACACACAAACTTTTCCTCACACACCTGCATGCAGAGACTAAAACAAAATTTTTTCCTCAGGACAAAAAACCAGAGTTTTTATCTGATACAAAGTTCAATATTTTGTGCCTTTCAAAACTTTATTGTCACAGAAGAGAGTACAATGGTATATTCATTTTACTTGAAGCAAACTGGTTTCAAAATACACTGAAAAAAATATGGGTGAAAATCCCTTCCATAAAGAATCTCTATCACTTTTTCCATATCCATTCATTACTGGACAAAGAGTAAGGTGTCCATTGCAAAAAAAATAGTTTCATCTAGGAAAGGGTAATAGGGAAAAAAGGTGGAAATAATAAAAAATAGATCTATTTTCTTAGCAAGGTTGTAATTAGKCTCTCCAGGAAAAGATGATGAAAACCTCTGCTAGGAATGGTGCATGTCCCCTGCCTGGATACATGAGAGGGCTTCAGTATCTCAAAAGGTATATATGATTTCATCATAATTCTTGCACAGGTTCTCAGAACTTTCAAGACAARTAGTGGCTTACCAGTCAAATACTTATTAAAGAGGCTGCATGTATGGGAAGCAAATTACTATCCTTGTTAARATGAAATCTGGATTGCTGAAAAATTCTGCTTGGAGCAATATCCTGGATTGGGTTTTAATAAACTGATGTTTAAAGGATTTTCTGTTCCTATGTTTGTCTTAGTTTTAGGKTTTTTTGTAATTTTGCTTTGTTTTTCATCTAGAAAGAAAAGCCCCAGGGAAGAGGTGAGTTTTAATTCCAAATGTACATTCTTTKTTTTAGAACAGGTTGGAAAGGAGTAGCAGATGGATAACATTTGGGACATTTTGTCAATTCATCTGTTGTAAGTGAGACACTCACACTGGCTACATAAGCCAAAGTCCTTCTGTCTCCAGCACTGCCAGCAGCCCTGAAGATATCCTCTGAGAATATTTTTGATGGTGGACAGCTCTGATAAAAATATTAATATTTTGTATAGTCCAAAGCCCCTTGAATCAAGACCTCTTTTGTGATCATACTCATTATTATTTCATCACAGAAACACATTTTTACCTGCATTAAAGCTTACTGAACTTGCCCAGACAGAACTAATGCAACATATGGATTACAAAATATTTTTCTACCATTTCTGAGAAACAAATATGTTACCAGGTGGTTGCTGCTGTTGTTGATCTAGATGATGTCAACCTGTCTGATACTACTTCTTATTCCCTGATGTTCCTAAGATGTCTTGTTGCATGAAGTGTACCTAAGATGTCTTGGATGTCTCTTTCAACAATGGGTTATAGTAACTTTAAATATACTGTATGAAGTAGAAATCAAATAGAGTTTTATTTACATTTTGTTTAGTCATTTGGAAAGAAATGCTGGRTTATGAAAACAAGTATTATCAGAAGTCTTGAAAACTCCAACTTTTGAGGCATYTTAAATTACAACATATTCTAGCCACACATTCTAGCACACTGTAAGTCAACACCTGGGTATGTAAACAAAATGTAATTGCTCATATCATTAGATGATGTACACAGAAAAAAACTGCCAATTTCTCTGTTTGCATGCTGTGTTTTTCTGTGTTTGAGCATTGTTAGTATGACCAAATGATGCTGCCAAATAAGAGGTTTTTTTTTTTTTACAAGCACATAGGTATCATAATAATGTGCAGACATAGTATTTTTGGCATATTAATCACAATGCAAAGGTGAAATTTGGGAATCCAAACCTCAGATGTTGAAACTAGTGTGGGAAGTCATAAAATCATAGAATGTGCTGAATTAAGGGACCCACAAGGATCATCTAAKTCCAGATCMTGGTTCTGCACAGAAGCGCACCAGACTCTCACCAYGYGTCCRRGAATATTGTCCAAATGCTCCTTTGAAATSTGTCAGGCTGGTGCTGTGACCAATTCCCATGGAAGCCTGGTSCAGTGCCCAATCACCTTYTGGGTGAAGRCAASCCTGATAGCCTTCCATGAAATGACCAACTCAATWGRTAAGGGGAGYGCAGGGGATAWTTATTAATGACCTGGGTGAYTGGATCCAAGCAAGTCTGTGGACATCATCAAGTTGAGAGGGAAATGTCAGCCCTCTGAAGGGCAGTGTTACTGTTCATAGAGACTTCAACAGGGTGGAGGAGATYGTGAGGTTCAGCAAAGCTAAATTATATTTGGGTTTTTTTAATGCCAATTCTAGTGGGAATGCTAGAATTTGTTCCAGGGTATAAATTTTTCTCTTAATCATAAATTCAAGGTGTAGTCTCTTTTTAAGAAAGACAATAATGCCATCACTCTTGTCGCTGTAAGGTTTGCTGGAAAACATTTGACACTAMGCCATCTATCCACAGATCTACCCCACAATGTTGTTATTCTAAGAGAACACAGACAGATGATTCATGTTTTGCCAATCCTATTTCATGCACTRTCACTCATCTTAGACAATTACTTGAGCTGCAGAAGCTCTACTATTTGATTTTTAATATGTTTAAAATTTTCTCTATTCTCATGTGGCTGRTAAAGGTTACTGGAACATAGTTACAATGCTAGTTCTAACTATTCCTGCTAAAACAAAACAAAACCACAGCTAACAATACCTGAAGATCTGACTTGATCTCAAAAAAATCTGTGCTCCCTTTCTCTTGGTAGTTTAGCCGCCTGCCGATATTCTTCAAGTAAATGGAAGTCCAACATAGAAATAAACAGAAAAATGGAAGAAAGGAGCAAAATCCCTTCATTTTGAGTAGTCTGTCCCTGCTCTCTTTTTGTGACTGGTTGTAGCATACTCTTTCAAGTGCCTTGGAAAATATCCTCTTTCATTAATGGACCAGAGAAAATAACATTTCCTGTTTTYTACACTCCTTATAAACAAGGTGAGCATCACAAGATTCATACATCTCTCCTCCTCTRCTCTCCATTAAGGTTATATCTTAAAATAACTTTCACAATCTTCTTGTATGTCTTCCATTTCCTCACAGACCACACTTGCTTGATTGCTCTTAAAGCTAGTTCTGCAGTTGTTATGTCTTGGGAATGAAATCTTCCAAAGAGATTCGCTAGATGACTACAGCTCAGAAATACAGGGGTTAATATATGAGACAAAYACAAACAGATATTTTACTATGTATTTATCACATACAGCAGAGCAGATATACCAGCATAATACAATATGATATGTTTTAGAGGTGAACAGAAATAATGAATATCTTTTTTTTTATATGACCTTTTTCTATGACACATACCTCTATCCAAGTATGCCTAAAGAGTTGATAGGTCTAAGGTTGCCTAATTTAATCAAACACATGACGCAGACTGTTTTAGAAAAGCACGTGGCTAGAATAAGTATTGTATTAAAAAGACCCCATGATTATGTCAGTAGATATGTAATAAATATACATTCATATACAAAGAACATTKTTTTCAGAGGGGAAGACAAATATTTTTTCACTTCCTCAGGAGATCGTGAAATTTGTCCAATAGTTTTCACTGGATTTGAGCTAAAGGCTGCTTCTTTCAYTACCTTTTTTGGTATGATCTTCTGAAATGCTCACATCTGGATTGCAAAACAAATGCTAATAAARAGCCTGAAACTAGGTAAAATGCTACTACTCACTTTTTCTGTGTGACAAAACAATGTTCTGACTATAGAATCACTACAGCAAAGTTGCAAATGGTGTATGAAATTAAAAACTGCTGTCCAGTGCACAGAGAAAGCACACATAATAATGTAGTTACTGCTGTGTTGTGGTATTTGCAGAGATATTTAAATTAGATCCATTCTTTGACAAAATGCAAGAAAAACAAAAAGAAAAAAAAAAGCCAGAGCACAAGTATTAAAAAATTTCAGGTGGGAGGAATTAACCTCCCTTTCCCTATTTTCTCCTTCCTTCCTTACCAAAATTCATTTGAAGTCTCCATCTTGAATGGAGATCTGGACTCTGGTAAAGTCCTTCACCAGCAGATAGCTCCTGCACACTTAAGCATAACTGCATGGGACAAACACAGACACATGGAAGACCCACAGGTGGGAAGAGGAGAACTGAGAAAATTAACTTCATCTRGAACAGTCCTGGTTGAAAACAGGTGAGGAGTTTAATGCAAAACCCGTGCTGCAAAGCTGTCTACAACCTGTCTCCAGGTCTTGCAGCTTCACATCCAGGGCAAAGTAAAGTAAAAAACTAACTAAAAAGTGAAAAAGTAAAAGCAAAAAAGTAAAAAACCCTGGCTTTTGAAACATCATCTTTATAAGCCTATTAGCTTTGATGAAGAAGGAAAACCAACTGATTTATCTACTCTCATCCACTTCAACACTTTATCTTAAATAACTGAAACTAAGAAACTGAGGAAGTGTCCATGAAAATATTTGGCATTTCATTTGGCATTTTTTTTACCAGAAAGGAATAGAAAATGCCTAAAAGTCAGCATAGTTTGATGTGAGATATTTCTAAAAATAGATGGTATAAAAATAGAGGAATTATTTGGTTACAGTCTTTTTCTCCATTTATTGACTGGCTACACAAATAAAAAAAATAATTTTGTATTTTCCATCTGGCATCTTCCTTTGGTTTTTTGCTTCACTAATCTGAACTGGCATCAATGCTAAGGCTCCTGTTTTACGAGTTACTGCTATGTACTTGTCATTTTCTGGGTTTCTGGGTTATTAAATATTATCTCTAAAACAGYGTCCTTCTATCCCCCATTTTCCCATCTTTATATTTGAAACATGTTATCCTGGGTCAAATTGAAGTGAGTACTTCTGACATACAGTAAAGCAAAAAGTTCTGTACCAAGTGGTGCATACGTGGCAGACTGGTAGTCTAGGATGTCACAAGCCAGCTGTGGTAGGCACAATGGCATTATCCAGCTGGGAAACTGGGAAAATCTGATTTTACTTTTTAAGGAGAAATAGAAGAAGGTTCTATCATTCATTTCAGCATATTGAGACGTCATGAAAACACTATTTTTCTAGTATCCTTAATTTATGCTCATAGCACAAAGACCTCCATTTACAAGTCACCAGAGTTAATGTATCTCTTTTGAAAGTTTCAATAATAATGTTATTGACATTAGTAATACGTGTGTATATGCTGGGCCTTGATCTTTTATATTAAGTTCATTTTGCATGAGTAATGAGGTTATCAAGCTAATGCATTAATATTCAAAGTACACTAAAGCTTCATTAAGATTTTTTGAGATTATGTATAAAACTAAAAGAACTAAAACAAATATAGTAATAATACACTTTAAAAATGAAGTYGTTTCAGCCACTACCCTAACTATCATATTACCCAGGTTCATGAGTGCTCTTGCATCTGAAAAACTAGCTACTGAAATTACAAGATGCATGTATTTAAGTAAATGTAAAATAAAATTTGAGCTGGATATAAAAGAATGATTAAAGTAATCATGTACTTATTGTCTGTTCTAAACTTAGGTGAATCTCCTTGGTATGTATTTGCCATAAGCATAAAAAAAAAAAATTCTGTACTTCACACAATGAACCAGAATAAATCTATCCTGACAATGGGAACACCACCTACACGTACAAAAAAAAATTGTGTGGACTAAATTTATGTAGTTGTTTCCTTCAGTGCAAATAAAAGCAGAGGGTCTCTATAATTTCTAGTCTGCCTGCAAATCTAGGTAGGCATCCATAATGAATAAAAATTTAGAGACAATGATCTTTTCTGTTTGTCAGAATGACATAAGATGTACCCTAAGGACCTTTCTTACTTCAGCTTGGACAAAGAGTTATCTTTCAAGGTTTTACAAGCACTTTTGTTTTAAGAATTAAGCAGACTCAGCAGGAAAGTCTTTTTAGGGTAGATGGCATTTTCATAAAATCATTAWACATAGCACAATTATAGACTTGAACAAATAACAGATTTCTTGGTTCATTGGCAATTCAGAAAAGAGGAATTTAGCAAGTGCAAGGTGAATTTTAATTCATCCTGCAACTCAGCAAATAGATCAAAACTGAATTCTCTGGTATGATACGAARCATTTGCTACAAAATTATTATTTCATTTTGAACATGAAAATTTTTAAAGGCTTGGAGAGATAGAGGAAATGTTAAGGTCAAATATTAATTTGACTATTTAATTTAAAAAAATTCCTCAGCTTTTACTTGTTTTTTCACATGAACTATTTTGTCAAACATTCTAATGGAAAAAATATTTTGATGTTTGTAAACTTATATTTTTCACCAGAGTAAATACAAYAATGCTGAAAATCTTTATCCATGGGTAATGTTCCATTAGGTACAAAACTTGACTGTAGACTACCTAAGTGYTGTGGTTTGAGTACCCACTTYAGATTATAAATCTTCAGTAACAGCRTAATTTGCATACATTCYAGAAGTGAAATTGTACRGATAAACAAAATGAATGTKTGATAGGAGTTCTRAACTAATGTTTGTCTAATTCACTTMTTTTKGATTCCATGTATTCAATATCTGCMTGAACTAAATGTTTCTGCCAATAGGTTTTTTTCCTTTGCTCCAAATCAGGATGGACTCTAAGGGCCCATTTCCATACCAAGGAGGAAGCAGCAATTAACTTGCAGTCTTTTGAGGATTCTGACATATGTCAGCAGGCTGCAGTAACAAGAAACATTCAGAACCTTATCACAGTCAGGTTGATTTGAAAGTCATATACCTTTCTTAGCTTGCTGCTTACTTGTTCCCAGTGGTGAAGCAATGGGGACAATTTTCTTCAGCATTACAGGATATGCAAAATGTTTGAAGAGGAATGTTTAAATCACTACCATCTGGTGGAATTCAAGTGGATTCTTTATATCATCTTTGAGGAGCTCRGTGGTAGCTGCTGAGAACTGCACTGAGTACACCATGAATAGAGATTCTTTTTAAGATCCATTTCAGACAACTCTCCAGTGTTTGCTGTGAATCTGTCACCAATTTTGATATCCTCCAGCTGTTTCATTATTTTGGAAAAAATTATCACATTATGATATTTGATAATTCAAAGGATTTGGCAAAATAAAGATGGACATTCTGATCTGCATGCTGTACTATTCAATGCTTTGCTCCTTTGTGCTTACAAAAGTTGATCATCTGGCACCTTTAATTGTCTCATTTATTATTGCAGCACTAAGGAATATTGATACAGTTTTTCCAAAGTACTTGATATTATTGTATTTTATTTTACTTTTTAATTGCTTCTTTAAGTTTTATTGTAAAATGTTGATGCATGAGACTGCATACAACGGTTTTTTAAGACCCATGAGAAATAGGAAGTGGATATTAAGAAGTTATAAGTGTCCAAGCAATTCAAAACTATTATCTGTGAAGACCTTTATTCTGCGCTTCCTGTATACTTATTGGGAAAACTGCATTTCAAATGACAAATATCACTGATGTGATTAATAGACAAAAATTATATTTAAATTCAAATTCCAAATCTGTTAATATGGATTTGGGGTTCTGACTGCAATGTGCAAGATAGATGCATTAGATATTGACATAAATAAATCTAGATAGTGAGCTGTAGATATAGACATATAGTTTATATAGATACGACAGATGCATATGTGCAGATATTTCAACAGTTCCTTTTAATTTCATTGGMTATTAATAGAATTCTATTTTATGAATCAATATAAATGTATCGTTGTGAGCAACAATATTTGCTCACAAATGTATTGCTTACAATGATATTGTTATAATTTTTACTCTTGGTCACATAGGCAGGATTCCTAAAAATGCCTAAGCAAGTCTTCAGCTCTACTGAAATTCACTGAGTGCTGATAAACTTCTGTGCCGTTTTCATACATATAGCTTTGCTTTCTTGATATTATTTCTGTCCCTTTTCTGGACCTTTTACTTTGTAAATAAATTTTAACCTAGACAGTAAGACCRTTTCCAAGTCAAAAACATTTTTTGGTTTCTGAATCTACTGAAGATTAGCATATTATTTGAGCCCATATTTATATGCCCATGGTGGCCAAATAGTTTATTCACTTAAAATGTATTAGATTAATGCTGAGAAAATGCTCAGTATTTACAGTGTTTTGCATACTTATCATACTATTCTAATTAATGGTGATTTAAATCCAGGCAGTCTGGTTCACTAATTTGCCATGATAGTAATAATAATTTATTATTTAATATGCAAAGACGGTGTGCTTAATCTTTGTAAGGTGTGTTAAGAAATCCTAAAGAGTTTTTTAAGCCAAATGCATTTGGAAAGTAGGCAATTATAGGATTTGGATGCCTTTGTGAGAACTTTCAGTAGTTTTCCTACTRTCTAAAAAGCTGCAGAGGATATATATTCAATTTTAAGAATTTCAAAATTATCTCTGACTCTGATGTTGTTATAAGTATAATCCCAATAAGTGATGTTTGAGGAAATGTTTGAATAAAATATCTACTCTTGAGAGTCCAGATTTATTCTTTGCATATTCCCAAGATGTACTGAAGATACTRCTTCAGAATTATGTGCTTTTTCCCATCAAAGCAGAAAATAATTAGTTCCACTWTTTTTCTTTTTGCAGTTTCCTCATGGTTTTGCAATATAATGTGCACGGTTTTGTATGGAGGAACTGTGATAAATTACRATGTAGGAAACAGAGCTTGTGTGGGATAGATAAGAAAAGGTACACTCAGGTAGGCAGGAACAGATAAATTCTCTTTATCTGAATTTATCCTTTACTATGTTCAGGTTTTCCAGGTCTTTGTAGTGGTCTTGCTATAGTGAAATTGATCATTTAGATACACCCAGTCTTTTTGTTACAGTTACTCTTAAATGATGCTAAATCAGAAAGGCCCGTTTGAACAAATGCTCAGTCASCCAATGATAAATGGTGGTGTCAAGAACATACAGTGACCTCTGCACATAAGAGAAAAAACCTCACACCTTCTTCAGAGATATATGTTGATTAGGGATGTTTCATCCTGTAAGAAAAAGCTGGTGTGTGGGAAAACTACTAACTTCTGGAATTCATACATACAGAATAAATCTTGCCCATGCAAGTAATTCCTAACCAAAAAAAGAAAGAAAATACAGAAATTAAATATATAACTGAGTTATAGGACTTACAAATAKTCTGTATTTATTTTAATTCTGTTTACTCTAAGTAAACCAACCAACAAACCTAAAAGCTTTGGTTAGGGAGAACTATTAAGAAATTCTGGGAGGTTTGTAACTTGGGAATTTACAGTGTTTGGCAGTGTGTATCTCTAGGATGGCAGAATGACAGCTTCAGCTATGCTCAAAATTTTTTGTTTCCAGGAGTGAAATTGAATGTATATCTAAACATCATATTATATTCACCTTGTGCAAGTGACTGAAGATGAATAATGTGAAAAATTATAAATATTGAAATAATATCACTCGTGTATAACTGAAAATGTGGAGGTAGAATCATAATAATATCCTTCACATTATACATTTCTAAAAAAGTAACATAAACTGCTGTCTTTTTGTACAAAACTTCTGTCTTTTGTACACAAGCACACATGCTGAGAACATATATTGGCTTCAGATAAATAAAGAAAATAGGAAAATAAAGTAATTAAAAACAAAGCCTTTAATGTCAGATTATGACTCTCTCTATCTAGGACTGTTTCTAGAGCTGGCTGAATTGAATTTTCAAGAGTGTAGGGAATTGTAGTATACAAGCAAGAAGAATGTGAAATATAATATTACAATTTTAAATAGGAGTTATAGATTATTGTTTGAAGTCAAAAGGAAGCACAAAAAAGGAGAAAATTTCCTCCAACCTTTCCAAAGGTTTCCCCTTTGACAATTTTCTCTTTGCAATAAAAGACTTTAAGTTGCTTTTATCTGATTTAGCAAGATAGAGCATATGGTGAGAAAAAGAGTAGGAAAGCTTGCACAGGMCTGGAACAGCACCTGGATTCCCTGAGTGCCCCAGGTGTGTTCCCTCAAATCTAGATAATCCTTTCCAGAGACAGGAATTTGCAAGTTTTTACCTGGGGAAAACAAGTAAAAAAGCATCCTGACCCACCCTKGAGGACGCTGTGAGAATAGATTATTTTTTCTAAAAACAGACTATCTTTTAGAGTATTAGAAAACTGAATTAAGTCAATACTTAACTCCTGACCTTGATATTTCAAATGGTCATTGCAATTCAAAGCCTCTACACAAGTATGCCTCAAAGCATTATCAGAATCAGTAATTTTTTTCATCCTTTTTAAAAAATCTATTCCTCTTAAATTTTGGAGCCATCTGCTTGACAGAAAAAAAATTTAAAAGTTTTGGGTTTTTTAAGTTTTTAATTACTGCTTATTCTAGAATATGCCAATCTTCCTTTGAGCTGTGGGATTGCTTGGCCTTTGGTGATGGCTTGAAGAGTCAGAAATTCATCATTATGCCCATCTGGAAGACTTTGTCAACTCAGAGTTAAGGATATTGTCCATAGCAATGGAAGTGAATGACTAAATTTAAGAAATTTGTTTCATTTAGTCACTCCAGATTAACATAACATCACAATTTCCACTTTTTGGTGAACACAACCTTTCCAAGTAAAGAAAATCACAAAATCAGAATCTCAAATCACAAGATGAGAACCTCAAAAAACCTCCCAAAAAAAAAAAAATCCATAATTTGAATGATGTATGGCATATCTATATAATGACCTGGCCTCTGGATACGTTTGAAACTTTGGAAATAGATGTGCAATTCTTGGTTTCTTTGTTTACATTATCAAGTATGCAGCAATATAATAAAACCCTCATTGAGATAAACTGCTGAAAGAAAAGGCAAAAGAGTGTAGAAAGCTGACTGGAATCACACTGTACAAGCAATGCATCAAAAATACATTTTGAAAGAACTGTTTACTAGAAGTTCAGGTACATGTATGTGCCTTTCTCACAGAGAGAAGCACATTCCTTTTTACAAAGAATTTTCTTGTCCTGTGTGTGGCACAAACACCACCAAGTGAGTAAAATCTTTATATGGGATCTCTGTTCTCCAAAACAGCTTGCATGAAATTTCTCAAACAGAAATAGAGTAGAGCAGGAGTAACTACAGAATATGTTTTATTCATACACAGCAAATCAGAATACACCAAATTTCACTGATTTCATATACATTTTAAACTCTGCAAGAATTCTATCTAATTAATACTGCTCATGGGCTTAGAGAAAAAGTATGTAATACTTAGAAGAAGAGGAAAAACAACTGCAAACAGAAAATTTGTAGCAGCAGAACAGAAAATATAGTGATCTTGTCAATTGGTGAAATGCTAAAATCAGCTTTAAAACTTGTCTACAAATCACTTCAGACAATTTTTAAACCTTCAAAATACTTAGCAAGATTCCCTAGAATTCATTCAGTTTGGATTACTATTGAAATCTTTCTAGGCAAATAAAGGTATTTTGCAGTATTTCAAGGCTTTTTTTTTTTTTTTTTTTNTTTTTTCTTTTTAATACATATTATTATTCTTGAAGGATTTTGACAACAATATAGTATTTCTTAACTATAACTCAAGATAACATGGGAATTCTAGAAATTCCAGTGCTCCACAGGAAAATATGAAAATGCATTTTAAAGAATTCCCTAAGGAYAATTTTAAAATTCTATTTTATTAACCAAAAAAAGAACTTTCTATTATGGAAATACAAAGCTCAGCTATTAAATTAAATGGAGTCAGCACATGGAGTTTCTAAACAGCTAAATTATCCATATTTGACAAAGAATCACATGTAGGAGGTATTGAAAACAAACTTGGTAGAAGMCAGAGGAGACAGATATGGATTGCCACTTGGGTTAGGCAGAATGTAGATCCTCACAGGTAGGTAGGTTACAGATTGTGTAAAAAATATTGCCACTGATAGGATTACAGGGATTAAGAGAAGAGGCAAAAGTAGAAAATTTCCATTTTGCCTCTAAATAAAGACTTATATTAAATTAACCTGAAACTTGCTGCTTACTAAGGTCTACAAGACATAAACCTTGTTTTCAAGTTCTTTCATGAAGAATATGAAGACAATAGTATGAGTTAAGAACAGGCATCTCAAAATGTTTGATGAGAAAATGAGTGCCCAAATTGCCATCTGGAAATGGATTTTATTAGGATGGGCATCATCTCCTRTGCAGTACCCCTTTCACTCTATAATTTGTTTACTTATACACATATCAAAACTAGTAGGCTTCCTTGTGGACATGGGCTTGCCTGCTTCCACTGTGACTGACTCCTTGATTTATTTTTATTAATCTTAAAAATAATCTCTTCTGGACTATATGKGTGGTTTCCCAATTTTCTGAAAATAGTTTAAATTTCAAATTTCAGTTTATTTTGGATTGTTAGATGATRCTATTGCATGTCTATGTGAGTGTATTTTTATTTGCCAATACTGTTTGGTGTATTTAACTGCATTGATGTTGAAATTTTTTATGAGTAGGACAAAGAGTTGAAAATTTAACTCCTGAATTGTTGGAATTTCCACGGAAAATAAATTGCATTTAAAAAAATTTTTATTTTCTTGTATCTTTCCCTTCTGTACCGTGTTCATAAAGTGAGAAGAAAATTGGATGGACTAGAAAGATATGAAAAAAAAAAAGCTGAATGGAAATTATCTAGGGGTTGGGTTACTGAGGTTGTGTTGCTCTTCTGCCTCTACTTGCATGTAGAAAAATGTAATGGGATTTTGTACTTTGATTTCAGTGGTACTGGCAAGTGTTTTGCTGAAAATACTTTTTTTTTTTTTTTTTTTTTTTTTTTTAAGAAAGATTTTAGTCAGGGTGCAAGACTCCTTTCTCAAAACTCAAGCTTTCACATTTCATTAGAAAATGGTGCCTTGTAAACATATATCCCCTCTTTTGGAATTGAAAAAGCCTGTGGAAAGCCAGTGAGCCCTGAAAAAATAAACAAAACTCAACTTAGAAAACCAATATTGAGTGAATAGTTTCTTCATAATAAAAAAAAAAGTTTCCTGATAAAATATCTACAGTGAATTTTTCACTATATTGTTTCATCCTTAATATTTTAAGTAATAAATCTCATTGGGTTTCACAAAAATTGTAGAGCTAATGATGAATTTTCAAGAAATAAAATTTCACTAGATTTCAACCATATGAAAGTAGGCTATTGAACCCTTGCTTGGAAGATTACTGGCAAGAAGTAACTGTATGACTTGCTACATGGAACTGCACAACTGGCTCTTTATAGGGCATAGCCTATACTAAATCAGAACATCTGGCAAGTGCAAAATAGGATTAAAGAAATAGTTTGTGAGTTATTTTTTTTTAATCTTTAGGTGTTTCTGTTATACTTTTCATATGCAGAAATAATGGAATGTTATAAAAATTCATTTAAATATTTTTCTGTGAAAGTTCCTATTCAAGGCTTAGCCAGTATCAATCAACTCTATTACAAAGATAAATGGCATTTAATTAATTACATCCCACTTTTATTTGTCTAGCTGGCCAGATAATCACTCTCCAGCTTCATCACCCCATTGTTTTTAATTCAGGTCATGTAAAGAAAGATTTGTAAAATGTTCTGAGAAACTGACACAGGGCAGTTTCCAGTATCTTGAAAAAACTAAGCAACCGATCAGCTATCTCATTTTTATAATGTGCATTTTTGGATAAGTACCACAAGCTAATAGCAGTGGTCTTCCCATTTCCCTCTCTCCCTGCACTTGATCAACTGAAAATCCCCCCAAAATCATAGAGGTAAAAATACATATATACTACTGTTTTATAAATCAGTTGCAATAAAACAACAAAAATAAAAGAGGTAGGTTATCTAAATAGGGCATACCACATACATTTATATAAATAAATGTACTTGTAATCATACATATTTTTAAAACAAAATCAACCCCCTGAGAAAATTAAAAACCTCAGTCACCTCACTGCGAAAAAAATGTGAGTAAGCATGAGCAAAGTTAGTTTTAATAGTGAGAATCATGATTATAATACAAACAACTATGTGACAGTGTATTCTGGATAGATTTGATGTTCCTCTTTCTGAGGAGMTGCAGTTGTGTACATATGCACTGCAGGGATGCAGCCTAGGAGGAGTCAGTGCCAAGACTCCAGTTGACTTCAGAGGCTTTGGAACAAGCTACTGTCTGAGAGAGTCATCACAGAGGYACGTAATAGAAAGACCAAGCATCAACACTTCTAGCATTTTTTCACGGTCCTTTCATTTGARGGAAAAAATACAAAATATATGGGAAACTCCAATAGGCTCAAGTGAATAAGAAAAGTTACTACATTGAAGAAAACTCTCCACAATCAGATCCTTAATACTTTTTCTATAACAGGAGAAATGTTAATTTCAGAAAGGTTACGGTTAGTCCAATTTCTTTTTTAAAGTCCATACTTTGTATGTTTCCCATTCAAAACTTACTTTTTCAGTTGARGAGTTTGGAGGAAGGAAAAATGTAATAGTTACAGGTTATAATGAGGTGATATTCTGGAGTTCAAACTGRCATATTGCATAAAATTTTATTATTTGTCTGTTGGAACTGATGCACTGATATTCATTTATTTACCCTGTTTCACACTAAATTCTCATGCCTTAACTAACCTTAGACCTTAACTCCACCTCAACTCACAAGAAGGGMAGTAGAGACTTATCAACAAAAGGTTAGGAAGGTGAGGTTCTGTTAACATTTGATCGTGTGAACTTTTGTAGGTATTGTAGTCAGGAAATTTAGACAGAGTSCAATGTTTTAAGGTTACCTTTGAAGCCCAAGAGTATTGTAGAGCCATTTTTAATCAAAATAGGCATTTCTGAAAGTGCTGGTCATCAATTAATAAAGCAGCTAACTTCGAATTCTTACTAAACTGATTGATTTTGATTTGCACATAGGACTTTAAGAAGTATCTTTAAATGGGGGGAGGGGGGAAGAGATTTAAAAAAACTAGTTAAAAGGAGAGAAGCAAACATTACTGTTTCTTAGGGTCCTTCATGCATTGTGTTTATGTTGCTGGATAAATGGCACCTGATTTTTTTCTGTCCCACGACATCATCCTAGTAATTTCTATGAAAATAGTAAAGTATCCTCTGTAAGAATCTCTTTAGTAATCTACCTTGGMAAAGCTGAACTTCTAGGAACATTTAAGATTGCAATTGGCCAATTATTAACAGTCTTAACAGACTGTTTCATTAGTAACTTTTGAGTGTGGACACTACACCCAAAACGTGTGGGCTGGAAGCATGTCCCATTTTTTCCCCCAACACTGCAATTTTTTTTCTTTTTTAGTAAGAAATACTCTCAGAAATTATGTCATGTGTATACTGTTAGCTTGGATGGAACTACTGCATTCCTAACGTAGTTTTATACTTTGCTTAACCCCCTAATCGTTCTCATTTTTTTCTAATTATTTTTCCTTGCTTGTTGTTATTTGTCCAAATAAATTATCTATTCTGATCACGCAGTAAATCCCCTGGAACATCTGGTTTGGTTTGGTTTTGCATTTTTTTTGGCAATTACAGCAATGTCCATGGATATGGTCTATTCTCAAATTCATAGCCACGTTGTCTTTGGACAGCATCTATTCACAAATTAATTATAAATTGCATACATTGTGTTTTCTGACTAACAATCAGACCCCAATAAGAATTCTGGAATTGAAGACYGGCAAGTATAGGTTTGGAGAGGGTGTGTACAGCATTGAAAATTCTATTTAAGATACAAATTAGAAGTTAGGCTTCACGGAAATGAATCAAACTGTTTTATGGATTTGTTTGAGATTWTTTTAGACAGACTAGRCTTTTTAGACCTTGAAAAACTGTTRTATTCTAATTAGTGGTTCCCTGGCAACTGTCAATATCCAAAATCCCTTAACACTGTTGAAACAATACATCTGCAATGAAAGTAATGTGCCCTTCTTCCAGTGCAGGTAGTGTATTGTAGGCACTTACTGTCTCAGTTTTGCTGTTTCCCTCCWTGTGTGATATTAAGCTGATTTTATAAGATTCTCTCTCCTCAGTATGATAAAATCCCCATGTATGGAAATATAAAATTGGATTTTTCAAATGCAGCTGATTGTAGTTATCCTCTCCTCTACGTTTTCAGCCTSACCATAAGCCTTTGGAATACAGTCCTGGCATGTTTTAGAAGATGGCTGGTGTGTCTGTACGGCTCCCAGCAATGACATAGCTCCATACCAAAGTGATACAGCATCAGACATTGCTCAGAAGAAAAAGAGAGGAAAACACTTTTATTTGACCTGCTTTCCTGTACTTATATGGGTTAAAGGTCTTATATTTTCAAAATTACTTTAAAAATATTTTTTAAAAAGCACTTAAGACTATTTTGGTGCTATCTGAGAGCATGTTGGTCTGTACCACAGAATGCAGCATAGGACTTATGGAGTGACATCACAGAAAATATAAAAATGTGTTACCTCAGGTACAAGGAACAATCTTGCCATGACAGCAAAAGTTAAATTCAGGCTAAAGAACCATTTCAGGTGAAAGAATGCCATATTAAATTATGAAAGATTGCACAGTGACAGTCTGATTGGTGGAAGTGCAGCTAGAACAGAAAGCAGCACAGCCCTCATAGCATGGCCAAAAAACAATGTGAGGAGGTGGTTCACAGCAGCTCTGCAGCAGGTTATGCAGCAGTAGTACTGCTGGCAGAAATTAACTGTGTTTGTGCTTGAAACAAGGYCAGGTCAGCAAAAGCTTAAAGATGACAATCAGTGACCCCAGTATTTGTATATCTTTAACTTTCACAGCACACAGGTTATGAAAATGATATTGTCCTCTAAGTCTGCTGGGTCCATTTGAAAACTCTAACCAGCAACATCAGCTCTGATTTGGTCAGAAAATATAAAAAGTCTTTATGAGGAGAATCCTATTAAAAATATGCTCAAATCAAAAATTAGTTAGTCTTGCTATTATATTCATGTTTTATTGACTTGGTCTTATTAAATGGAGACGTTGAGCTCTCTTATACATGGAAATTCTCTTTGGTGAAGGCTGCCAGTTGAAACTTTACTTCAGGAAAATTCCTATTTCACCCTTAAGTTTATTTTTGCTCATTACTCCATGTAAATATGCAAACCCAAGCAGATTTAATAATAATGAATTTATAAAACAATATGCAAAATTTCTTAAGGATATCTAAATGTTATTTTTTAAGATATAGCAAAAAATGAAACTTATCTTTCCCATAAAATAAATCCTGCATTTAAAGCTATTGCAAAAAGAAAACCAAACTAAAGAACCGTGTTTTTATTTTCAATTTTACCATCTCCTATAACTAAAACACCTCCGTAAATGTACTTAATATGTATTAGCAACAAATAGTTTAATAACTGCATTCATATTCTCTGAGTAAAAAGTAAAATTCTACAGTTTGTGCCTAAATCACCTTGGAAGTTGTTATATAATTTCACTCAAAGATAAGCTTCTGCTTGCACMTATTAATATGCTAGGAAGACTTCAAAATTTTGGAATATATTTTCAGTACTATATTTTTGCTCTTACTATTTCTATCCTTATTCTGACTGTAAGGACKTATCTGTAAGAATCTCTGTTTAGAAGTAAAGTACAATCTTAGTAACAAATCAGGAAAAGTAAAACAGGAGAAGGAAAATTGTGAAATTACAATCTCTATTTTTTTTCTKTGTGACATGTTGAAAAGGAGCCTACTGAATGTATCTGGTGAACTGGTACTTAAGGTTCTCATTCTTCTCAATGACCATCARTCTGTAAATGGACCCTTTYTTTTCATGTTTTTTTAATGTTTAGGGTCTTAAGATATAGGTTGTCATGTTGATGAATATAGAATCATCTAGTATGTGTACATGTCAAAACAACTCTGCAGAAACATAAAAACGTGTACTGAATTGGAGGTTTGCTCAGAGGAGCACTTTACTTTGTATCTCTGAATAGAATTTGCTCCTGGGATTCATGTATTTTACATGAATAGATAGTTTCAGGAATGATACATGAAATAAGGCTATTCATTTTTTAGCATGTATTCCATTTCTCTTTCAGCTATTTAATGATGTTTTAAACATTATTTGCTGTGTATGGCCTTCAGAACCTGAGAAGAAACTGGAAATTATGGGATTCTCAAGAAAAGCTTTGTGAATGAATTCAGCTTTGTTTTCATGTAGTGGYATATTTCCATGTTCTCCCTAGACARGAGATATGCAGAACTGCCAGTAGAAGTATTTCTTTTCTTTTATTTATAGAGGTATATCTGAATTGTCCATGTAAAGCACCTCAGAACAAAAGGACAATTAATCAGTAATTATAGGATACTCTGGCAGTTTAAATAGAAGAATATTTAGATTGGAATATTTAGGTTATCCATATGTCAGAGAAAACTGGGCAGAGGGATACTATGAGAACATAGAAGGCACTGTATATTAAATTAAATAAAACATATTGTATTTCTTTGTCCTTGAAATCCTTAATATTGTCTCATAAAAACACTGCTTTTATATAYCACAAAAGAGGTCTGACTTTTAGCTCATATTTTTTTAAACATTATGCACTATATGCCTRGATATCATCATATGTTCTACACACACAGAGGCAACATTTTTTGAAGTTGGTGGATGAGATTTAGATATATTTCATAACTGCTAAAAAATCTGGGCATGGAAACTGAGAATTACGTGCATTTTCCAAWGTTTTAAATCAAAAAGTGAAAGGGATCCATGACATACCCCTCTGCTTTCTCTGCCAACTCAGCTTTCATCCTTTCCCTTCAAGGTGTCTCAGGTCTATTCACTTCAAGAGCTAGCTCAAAACCCTTGCAGGGGTACCTGGTGACACTGTTGCTGTGCCTAAAGGTAACAAGAATAAACTCTAGGTGACGTTGAATCTACAAACCTGGAAACTTAGGTGTGTTTTGTATTAGCTAGTGGAAATGTCACCTCTCTTTTGAAGAACAATTGCGTCAAATTAGMAACCTAAAATTAGAAAATTTCCTTCCACTCTTGCTAGAGTAGATAAACTTTTTTTTTCTTCCATTATGCCGCCTATAATCTATTTGCATTTACAATTTTAGGAGATTAATGAGCATTAAAAAAATCTCTTTTAAATTCCAGGACGGGGAAATACATAGCTATGGAAGTTGGCAGCTTGCTCTACTTGTATTAGCTCACACTTACGTTGCAGTAGGAACAGTGGATTACTTTTGCAGCCCATTTTTTGCTGTTCATTTTGTGCTGGTTCCACAACCTTTCTTTCAAACAGTCAGGCCTGCACAGTAACACAGTGAATGCTATGCCTAAACTAATTATGCATGAATGCCTCATCAACCAGTGTGTCCTTCCACACTGTGCTGATGAACCAGAGACAAATTTTTGATTTGTGGCTGAACAATTCCTGGCAGAACAGCATTTTGCCTCTACTTTTGTCACATGAAGAGATGACAACATAGTCCATGACATGGGATTGTGACTGAGRAGAACAGCAGTACATGATCTTCAAAATCCTCCAAGGGAAGCTGCGTAGCATACCKCTCAAAAAAGTTTCATGCTGTAAGATATTTGTCACCTGCCATCCTGGGTGATCTGCAGATGCAATTTATTCAGCTGGGTTCCTCTGCCTTAAGATTCCATCCACCACCACTCCCCTGGCTGCCCTTCTGCTCCCCTACCCCAAGTCCTAAAGGGGTTAAGAAATAATGAGAGGTAGGTGAATTGCTTCTGGTTGCTGCTTATGTTAGGATCATTTCAGCTCATCTGTTGTCATACTGGACTTACTGATCATGCATTATACAGCACAGGTGCACAGCTAAATTCTTTTCCAGTCCCCAGGAAATTTATATTTGGCTGTCAGATACCATGTCACAGAAATCCATCTATTCCCTTGAYTTTCTCTTGAGTGTGTCTAAAATAACAGCAGCTAAGAACAGGTTGCTTGATTTTTTTTTTTTTTCTCTGTGCATCTACCTGCCAAACTTCACTCTTGTTATGAGGAACAAATAATAAGGAGACATCAGTGTGCATGTACAATAAACCCCATGCTTTAGGGATCCTTTAGTACACATGCAGAACAATCTTTCTCTTTGGACAAAACAGGCATTGATGAGGAAGAGGAAGGCTGGAGTCTGTGTGCTCCCTGCGAACGAAAAGAACTATGTGGCCTACCTAATGAGAAGATGCTTATAGAGCAATGCTGATACGTACCACAAATAGCATTTCTGCGGGGAGTTAAAAAATACGAAACAAACAGTAAATAATTAAAACAAATTGCAGATAATAAATGTAGGTTTTGCTTGTTGAAACTAAGACCACAATGGTCTTGYAGGTAAGGACAGGATTCAGCTGTCTCCTTCTGGTAGTTGTGCTGGTTTTGGCTGGGGCCAAGTAAATTTTCTTCACAGTGGCTGGTCTTGGGCTCTGTTTTGGATTTTTACTTAATGGAGGCCTGATAGTATAGAGATATTTTTGTTATTGCTGATCAGGGCTTGCACAGAGCTGAGGCCTTCTCTACTTTTCATACTCCACACTGGTGAGGGAACTGGGGTGCAATGGGAGTTTGGAAGGAGACAGGGCCAGGACAGGTCACCCAAACTGACCCAAGGGATATTCCAGACCATATGGCAGCATACTCAGTAGATAAAGAGGGGGGAAGAAGGAGAAGAGGGGATGTCTGCACTGATGGCATTTATCTTGTCAAGCTACTGTCATGCAGGATGGGGCCCTGCTCCTCTGCGGATGGCGGAAAACCTGCCTGCCCATGGGAAGCACTAAATTTATTCATTGTATTGCTTTGCTTATGTATRTGGRTTTTGCTTTTCCTATGAAACTGYTYTTATTTCAGCCCATGGGTTTTCTAGCTTTTATTACTCTTCTGATACTCTCTGATCCCACTGGTGGTGGAGCGGGTGGGCAGCTGCATAGGGCTTGGTGTCTGACTAGGTTTGAACCATGAAAGSAGTGCATGACCAAAACATTCTAGAGTTTCCCAGCTTTAGAAGTTTATTATACCATGAAACATTAAGGATACAAGTAGAATAAAAATCATTACAWTTTTTTCTTTTGTGCCTGTTAATGACAAATAATAAAACTAAAAGATCACTTGGCAATACATTGAAAATGGTCAAAATCACATCTGCATCAGATGAATGAAAAAATACTTTTTCTCATTTTTCACTGTATCTTTCTCATTTCTCTTCACTACATCTTATAAAATATAATATACCATATCTATTCTAAGATTCTGTTCTAGGACTGGAAAAATATTTTACCTATTTTAATACAAAAATTGTGTTTTACTATGTTAACATAAGAATGGTTTGCAYTTTCTTGAGCCTCGGCTTGCAAACATTCACTTGCATTTTTAACTGCTGCTGTTAAAAGAGGACTATGAATCACTGCATCGTCATGCTTTTAGCTCGTGAATGATGCAAGAAAATTGAAAATTTAAGGTATGTTGTGTCCCATGTAGTTATGCATCTATCTCCACTATCTAATTTTAAAATATTTATATTGTAGAGTAAGAAAAACAAATTATGTGTGTCCCACACATAAAGAGCAGAAGAGTACCTCAGTATTTCTATATATAAGATTTCTCTAGCTGGTCAATTTGCTATAACAATGATCCTGGACAGCATAGAAATACAGCTCTGCAGGGAAAGAAAAAAGCCAGATGAGGTCAGGAAAGCTATTTTCTGGCGAGTCTCATCTTTATTTCATTTTTTATCCATCCCCTTTASTAAAGCTGATGCATCATGTTCCAGTCCTTTTCTAAAATGGCATTAAAAAGCTTTTATACAAGTTTGAAACTGTAAGCATTTATTTTTATATAACTGATATGTTACTAAAAAATGTTCTGTTCACTTTTGCTCATTACTCTTTTTATACCATGGAAACACCACAAATGCATATGGATTTCATATCGCTTATGTAGTTTAAAGTCTGTGACATGGAGTCAAACTTTTGTGCTCCAACTTCCTGATTAAATGTGATTCTAGTTGCAGCATTAGCAATATCACTTTCTAAATCATTAATAATGATTGTATAATTAATGRCAATAGATTTTTCTTCAGAATTGGTTTTAAAACTATGTAGGTAATTATAAGGTTACCAACTACACTCAGGARCAAAGTGGGAAAAAACTCAGAGGGGTAAACAAGCTTATAAAATGCAAGGTTGTGAAATAGTTACCTGGCTCTGGAGATTTCTGTCTGCTTTCCTTAATGTCCTCCTGAGCAAGATCAAGTAGTATGCCTGAAGCAAGCTGAAACTCTTGAAGAAGTATGGTACCTCTTCAGGAGAAAAGGGCCTGACCTCATATTCTTACATTTTTCGGAGTGCCAGATTGGTCARGACACACTCTTTTGGGTTAGACTATATCCATGACATACACTTCTATGGTAACAGAAATCAATGTGCTGGAGRAAAGAAGTTACAATATAACTTTGTCTGATTATTATCCCTAAAAAAGATGGTCTTTTCAGCTTTGGAGAAACTATTTGAAGTGGAATTTCTTTCTTTGATTTATACCCTTCCTTCTCTCCATGTAATGTCTGTTTGGAAAAGCCAGAAAATGTTGTAGGTATCTTCCTTCATCTTTGTACARTGTCCAAGATTAGGAAGCAGTCTGAATCTCAACAGGTTTAGCCTACAACTTTGTAAGATGCCTCAGTGCTGGATTGTTTTACCAGATCTTTAATAAACTTAGGCAAACTTTGGGCTATTTGGAGTTGAACATTCCCTGTGTTTGATGGAAAATTTTGCAAAGAAAATTTTAAGATAAACATTTTTCTAATTTGTTTTAGAAAAGAAAAAAAAAAACCCCAAACCCACTGCTGTTCACTTAAATTYTGCCTGTCTTTCAGTGAAAAAGTGAAACATTGAAAACCTCTTGATGAACCATCTTTCTGACTATAATTAAGCAGGTTGGGGAAATTATAAGCATCTTAAAAATCAATCTTCACCTGTCACCAGAACAAGCTTACAGAACCTGGCAATCAAATTCTCCAAATGAGCAACTTACAGTCTATATTTGGGGTTGGGCTGGTCTGGGGTATYAGTATAAAGGGCTGAAAAGAGGCCTCATGAAACAATTCACTGTCTTTTATCTGGTATCCAGGATGCATAAGTGACAAACAAGAGAAATGAAAGATAGGCCTGAGAGATGTGAGACAGTGGTTGAAAAAACAGTGAAATTGGAGCAGAAAGTTGGTAGGAAAGAAGGGAGATGGTGTTGTGAGTGGTTCTGGCAGAGGGATCTGGATGTAAGATGTACACAGAGGAGAGGAATTAAATTAGAAACAGGAACCAAGTAACTAAGAAAAGGACATATTCAAAAAAATGATAAAGAGAGCATTGATGAACATAAATGTCTATTATTACTTTCTCACAGTTGGGATTTACTCAAAATTCATTYGTGCAGGCCTTCTTTTTGAAAAGGRAACCTCCCTGAAACCTCTGTCTTGCCTCTTGTCTGAGGATTTTGCTGTACTCGTGCAGATCTTAAATAGCCAGCGATAATAGGTACCATGGATCCTATATGTCCAATAAAAAATGAAGGGCTCTCATCAAGATCACATTATCATCAGTAAACATCATCTGTGATTGTTCTCAGATGGTGTTTACCGATGATAATGATGATACTGATGACGATCTCCAAAATTCTAGCCTTGGCAATGTGATATCACTTCTCATGCTCTTTTAAATTTTTAAAAAATATTAATACCCCTCTGTCCTGGCGTGACTTTATGATGCTTGTATCCCCAATTGTCTGTTCTGTTTATGCTGGATATTAAGTTCTGCACCTTCTCTCTGCTTTTGAGGGGAGAAGAAGCTGCAGTTTATTTTCGGACACTGCCCTCACTGCCCGCATCCTGCTCATGGACTGTGCTGGCTGCAGCATGGACAGCAGGAACAGCTCCTTTGCTTTTTAGGTGGTTTTTGGCTACCTGAGGCAGAGAAGTTCCCCGGACTATGGCCTTTCTTTTTCTTGGTTCAGATCAGCCTGCTCTGGACTGAAAACCCAGAAAAACACCAGGAGCTCACATCAGTGTCCCAGCAAGGCCCAGGATGCAGCATTTTCCAGTGCAGGAGGGACTGACAAGAGACTGAGCAAACTGAGCTACACCCCCAAAAAAAGACTTTCTGAATTTGACATCTCTGCAGAATAGTGAGAGTCTTTATTGTTTAATATTAATTTTTTTTTCCTTCATGCTTGTGAATACTTTTCTTGTTAAAGAAACAGTTTTTTCCACTTTTCTCCAAAGAAATCTTTCCCCAAAACAGTTGGGGAAGGGGCGACTTGAATTTGCTTTCTAGAGGGACTCCGTTCAGAGGTTTCCTCCCAAATTTGCCCTAAACCAGGACAAATAAATTCTTTTGGTGCCCAATGCATGGCTCAAGAAAATGGAAAAAAACTGTACTGACTGCATTTTGGCTTACTCTGTGTTAGGATAAAGCAGTCAATAGCCATGTTGCTTAAATTCATAATGTCTCTCAGTGTCTCAGAGACCCTTCATGCACTTCTGGTGCCTAGGCTTTTTTGAGGTTTCAATACCTTTTTGGTCCCTAGGCTTGTTTTCTTATCCGGAAATAACTCCAGTATAGTCCCTACCACGCCACTGTTACAGTAGAGGTGCACGCATTAGAATTGCTGTTGTGCTGGGCTCAGTAATGATGATTTATAGGGAGTTTACAAAGGTACTGGAGTTTTTTCAAGTTATGAATGGTTTATAGGTTCTTTGTCCATACCTGCGTCTTAGTTCCAGCAGCCTGTTTTGGGGGGGTTTATCCATAATTGTTAGAGGAGGAGCAGGGCATGAGGCTATTCAGCCTTTCCATTCCCTTTTGTCCTTTGGWTCTGTTAYRTCACTTTTGGAGAATGTTYCRTTTCCCCTGAGTGTTAAAGATACCACCTTCSTAGTATTTTATCTGGTAARCTTCCTCTATATGGTCTGCAGCATATCTAGAATGAGRGYTTACCAGSCCTCRTTCCAGAGGAGCYGATGAGACCTCTGACCCAGGAGTAGACCCAAACGTGGAAAATCCTGAGTGGTGTGAAGAATGGGAGGATATGGGYTGAACCCTGAAGGAATTTTCTGACCCTRTAGCCAGGGACTTTCCACATGAGCAAATACAAAACCCAGCTGAGGAGGGCGAATATCTGAAAGAGAAGTGCCATAATGACTCTAAGGAGAAAAAGGTTATTGCAACAAGCTGGGCCCTGGCATATGCTTATAACACACTGCTAGATACTGTAGGGCAGCAGATAGAAGCAGGGGGACAGGGAGATAAATCAGCAGCTTCCCCAGTCACTCAGGCTGCAGTCAACCTCCCAGTTAATCAG
Source organism: Alauda arvensis (assembly GCA_902810485.1). Lineage (NCBI taxonomy): Eukaryota > Metazoa > Chordata > Aves > Passeriformes > Alaudidae > Alauda > Alauda arvensis. The sequence goes on along the minus strand of CADDXX010000244.1, from coordinate 705,184 downwards.
GTTGTAGCTAAACCAGACAGTGAGCCTAAGTCAGCAGCTAAACCAGACAGTGAGCCTAAGCCACTGACAGTAGCTACCACAGAAAAGAAGCACAAAACCGAAACCGATCAACCAGTCAACAATGAACATCCAGGGGAAGGAACCTCAAAGCCAGCTCCAGCAACTGACACAAAATGAGAAGTCACTACTGAGCCCCTTTCCCTGAAAGACTTCATGGCCTARGAAAGGATTATACTCAATGACCTGATGAATCTATAATTAGTTGGTTAGTCCATCTTTGGGATGCTGCAGGTGAGGCTACAATGCTGGACGGTACTGAAGCGAGGCATCTGRGATCCCTGTCACATGATCTGGTTATCGACCAAGAAATGATGAGGGGGGCTGGCCCTTGCAGTCTCTGGGAGGGGGTCCTGAGAAGTGTGGTCAAAGATATCTGTGTGCAGACAATCTCCATATGCAGCAAACCCAGAGGAAGAACATGGAACAAGGGATTCAGTGTCTGAGAGAAAGGGCAGTGGCAGAGATTGTCTCTCAGATGACCTAAACATTAATAACCCAGACTTGGTACCATGTACACCTGTGATGTGGCGAAAACTTGTACGACTTGGGCCACTAGAATACTCTTCTGCTTTAGCAATAATGAAGCGGGATGACACAGGGGAGACCGTGCTTGATATGGCAAAGAAGCTCTGAGCATATGCAGATGCCGTGCATGCTCCAACACATGTAAGAATTGCAGCTGTGGAAACACGTACGCAGAAATTAGAAGACAGAGAATCACAAGATACTCAGAGAGGAGATGAAAGAGGGCTTTCTCCAAATCTCTGCAGTACAGATCAGAGGTTCTGGCACCAAACCCAGACATCCCCCATATAGGGAGAGAAGGGACATCCCACAAGCTGAGCTGTGGTCCTTTCTGTGAGATTGTGAAGAAAACCTGAGAAGGTGGGATGGAAAACCTACTGCTGCTCTGACACGAAGGGTGTTTGAATCGGAGGACAGCCAGACTAAGACAGTACGTTCCACCAAAACAGAAGCATCTCTGGTAGCCCATAGCTGAACTGCTATGGTATGATGATGATAACATGTCCGATCCCCTTGAAGGAACCTCCAAGACATATGTCCAGGAAAAGAAGGATAACCAGGCTTAGAGAGGCCCTGCTTTGAGCCAGGTAGAGGCAAGGGAAAACTGTATTTTATGGACTATGTGGATTTATTGGCCTGGCACATCAGAACCACAAAAATATAAGGCCTTGGTTGACACTGGTGCGCAGTGCACATTAATCCCATCAAGACACGTGGGGACAGAACTTGTTCCTGTTACTGGCCTGACAAGGGGATCGTGGGATTTTTCTTTGGTGGAAGCTGATGTGAGCTTGACTGGAAATGAGTGGAAGAAACTTCCTTTTATGACTGGCCCAGAGGCCCCATGGATTTTGGGCATAGAATTCCTCTGAAATGTGTATTTCAAAGACCAAAGGGATCACCTGGGCTTTTGGAATAGCTGCTGAAGAGAGAGAGGATGTTAAGCAATTGAACATCTTGCCTGAATTATCCCAACAACCCATCTGTAGTAGRACTCCTGAAGGGGGAAGAGCAGCGCATGCCAATGTGCCACAGTGCATCGCCGACAGTACAGAACAACTCAAGATGCTGTGATTCCCATCCACAAAATAATCTGTGAGCTGGAGAGCYAAGGGGTGGTCAGCAAGAGCCACTCACCCTTCAACAGCCCCATCTGGCCTGTGCGCAAGTCTGACGGGGAATGGAGATTGAC
>CADDXX010000244.1:592397-703053 GCA_902810485.1 Alauda arvensis | reverse complement strand
GACATCACTCTGTGGGGGAACATGGCAGYAGAATTGTTTGAGAAAGGAGAGAAAATCATCCAGATTCTCCTGAAAGCTGGTTTCATCATCAAGAGCAGAGTTAAGGGACCTGCTGGAGAGATCCAGTTCMTGGGAGTAAAGTGGCAAGATAGATGGTGTCAGATTCCTACCRATATCATCAATAAGATCACAGCAATGTCTCCACCGACCAGCAAGAAGGAAACACAAGCTTTCCTAGGTGCCATAGGCTTTTGGAGAATGCATATTCCTAAGTACAGCCAGATTGTGAACCCTCTCTACCTTGTCACCTGCAAGAAGAACGATTTCCGCTGGGGCAGAACAACAAGCCTTTGTCCAGATCAAGCAGATCACTCATGTGGTGGCCCTTGGCCCAGTCAGAATGGGACCAGAGGTGTGGAATGTGCTTTGCTCTGCAGCTGGGAACAATGGTTTGACCTGGAGCCTTTGGCAGAAGGTGTCTGGTGAGACTCAGGGTCAGGCTCTAGGATTTTGGAGTTGAAGCCAACTACATTCCAACAGAGAAGGACATTTTAGCAGCCTAGGAAGGAGTTCAAGCCACCTCAGAGGTAACAGGCACTGAAACACAATTTCTCCTGGCACCTCAGCTACCAGTGCTGGGGTGGATGTTAAAAGCAGAGGTTCCTTCTACCCTCCATGCCACCAATACCACATGGAATAAGTGAATTGCTCTCATCACACAGCGTGCCTGTATTGGAAAACTGARTCCCCCTGGGATTTTGRAGGTRWTTACAAATTGGCCTGAAGGTGAAAATTTTATTCTCACTGATGAAGGGGAACAAGAGCAAGTGAAACGTGYTGAAGAAGCTCCTCCGTACAACCAACTACCAGCAGAAGAAACATGACATGATCTTTTTACTGATAGTTCCTCTCGCATTATAGGGATGAAACAAAASTGGAAAGCAGCCATATGGAGCCAAATATGACAGGCTGCAGAAGCTACTGAAGGAGAAAGTGGATCAAGCCAACTTGCTGAACTCAAAGCTGTTCAATTGGCCCTGGACATTGCTGAAAGAGAAAAGTGGCCAAAGCTTTACCTCTATAGTGATGCATGGATGGTAGCCAATTCTCTGTGGGATGTGTGGAAGTTGGCCAAGCAAGTAGTAAAGGTTCATGGGAGTTTGCATGTTAATGAATTTGCTCCAAATAAGGTCATGTTTTTATGATTGGTCAGTTATATTTTACAAATATGGTTATGTTCCCAGTCTGCATTTCTGATTGGACCCTTACCCTCAGACCTACCCTATACATTGTTACATTTTCCCCTTTCCTGGGTTCTTCAGCATTGATCCTATACTTCRTGCTGCTTCTCCTTGTTTGTTATTTTTGACCATTAAAATTCTTCTGTTCCAGAYGACCTGACCCACCCATTTCTCTGTTTTGCAACACACATTCTCAGCTGGACCCATCTTGAGGTTGCTCACACTGGTGCAACAGGGACGGCTGGAGAAGTGGAAAAAGGCTAACTGGTAGGGTAGGGGAAACCAATCTGGGCTGCTGAAGAGTGAAAAGACATCACTACCAGGGTAGAGAAGCTACTTGTGAAGGTCTGCCATGTAGATGCCCACRTTCCCAAGAGCTGAGCTCATGAGGAACACTCAAACAATGAGCAGGTAGATCAGGCAGCAAAGACTGAGGTGTCAAAGATAGACTTAGATTGGCAACACAAGGGAGAGCTGTTCCTGGCTCGATGGGCCCATGATGCCTCAGGCCATCAGGGTAGAGATGCCACCTATAAGTGGGCACGAGACCGAGGGGTGGATCTAACCATGGACAGTATCTCGCAGGTTATCCATGACTGTGAGACGTGTGCTGCCATCAAACAGGCCAAGCGGGTGAAGCCCCTGTGGTATGGTGGGCGGTGGTCCAAATATAACTGTGGGGAGGCCTGGCAGGTTGACTACATCACCCTGCCCCAGACATACTAAGGTAAGCACTATGTGCTCACAATGGTAGAAGCCACCACGGGGTGGCTGGAGACCTACCCAGTGCCCCATGCTACTGCCCGGAACACYATTTTGAGCCTTGAAAAGTAAGTTCTTTGGAGGCATGGTACCCCTGAGAGGATTGAGTGGGACTCATTTCAACCATTTCAGCCATATCAACACCTTGACTAAAGAACATAGCATCTGAGTGGATATACCATATCCCACACACCAGCAGCTGGGAAAGTGAAGAGGTACAATGGACTGTTAAAAACCACCTTGAAAGCACTGGGTGGGGGATCTTTCAAAAATTGGGAGCAGCACKTAGCAAAGGCCACCTGGTTAGTTACACCCAAGGCTCCACCAACTGAGCAGGCCCTGCCCAGTCTGACCTCCTGTATACAGTAGATGACGTCCCAGAGGTGCATGTCAGAGGTTTGTTAGGGAAGACAGTCTGAATCAATTCTGCCTCRAGTACAGAYAAACCCATCCATGGGGCTGTCTTTGCTCRGGGACCAGGTTGCACATGGTRGAYAATGCAGAAAGATGAAATAATACAATGTGTACCTCAGGGAGATCTGATTGTTGGGTGAGAACTATGTGTTTAATTGTTTAATATTATTCAATTTTTTTTAGTGCTTGTGAGTACTCTGTTTGTTAAAGAAACAATTTTTTCAACCTTTCCTCAAGAAAATATTTTCCCAAACTGGTTGGGGGAGGGGCTGCTTTAATTTGCTTTCTAGAAGGATCCCATTGGGAGGTTTCCTCCCAAATTTGCTCTAAACCAGGACACCCTTTAATGCCCATGCAATGTTTATCTTAAAAGTGCATTAAAAGTTTTCAGAGTTAATGTTTCAACCTCAATTTTTTTAAAATATATTGTGCCTTGTAACAAGACAGAGTCCTTAAATGTTCAAAGACAAGAGTAACTGAAAACACATAAAAAAGAGGAATGACAGCTAAGAGGTAGCAAAAAAAATAATCAAACCAAACATTTCAAAATAGAATATTATACATATGAGTCTGTAATTCCTAGAGTAACTTCTTACTGCAAATACTGAATCTAGAAAAAAAACTTATGACACTGTGTAATCAGGAGTGAACCTTACAGGAAAAAACAGAGCTAATTAGAATGTATTCAGRACTGACTGAGAAACAAAAGCCTTATATGATTGCATTTTCCCCTAAAGTGTTAATCATATTTATTTTATACTGTCTCCTCTGTCTGCTGAAATGTGAAGTTCATTCTCCCATGGGAAGTTATACTTTTAATGTCAAATGTAATTATGTATAAAGAAAAGAAGTCAAGTYTATTCAGAGAACTAGGGCAGGCAGRCTGCTACTTCTCCAAAAGAAAATAATGGATACTTTGCTCAGCTGTGGAATGCTATCTGTAAATGAGTGTTTGAAGACATATTTTCTATGTCTTTAGTTACTAGGCCCTTTTTAGTTACCAGAAGACAAGCAGCAGTTATGTCCAAAGATGGTCATTCAGTTTCATACATGAAAYCTACCTGAAGAGTAATCTATGCTATAGCAAGATCTGATTCAAATAATATTTGGGGAAAATCATCCTAAGAACAATGTATTTAAAATATATATGCTCTATAAAATAATTATTAATGACAATCTAAGATCTATTGTCTTTAAGGCTAAATCAATGTCACAAAAATAYCTAATACACACTTTTTATCAATAGTACAGAACTTGGTGGGGTTCTTTTAATGCACATAGTTATTTACTCAAGAAGTGAGCAAAAGGGAATTGGAATGTATTATCATTTAATAAAAGTCAGGTTTAAGAAGTATGCCTAGTTGCACATGCATTCAAAAGACCAGTTTGGAGACTGGCTTCAGATAAATAATATAACACTTCTAGAGACTTCCATGAAAGATTTACTTCAAGGAAATCACTAAGGAAATTAAACACTTGAAACTATGTTTAAGTACCATGAAGATTCTGACGGACTTAAACCAAAAAAAACCAACCAACCAACCAACCAACAAACCGCCCCCCCATAAAAAAAACCCAAACCAAAAAGTCAACAACAACCAAAAAAACCTCACAGCACAAATTTTTGAAAACACATGTGTAAGATTGTCCTTAACTAACTGTCCTGTTCATAGGCTATGGGAGTGTCTTCTTTATCATGAAATTCCTTGCTCTTGTTAATTTAAACCATATTCTTTTCACTGTTTACGCAGAGTTTTAGGGTATGTAATATTTATATATGGACTCAATTCCCACATGCTCAGCAGTTTTCTGCAGCAGCTGAAGCAYTGTCAAGCTTTTAGTTCTGCAAATGTTGGCTTTACTTTGTTTTGAGGGCATGGTACTGTGAAATCTAAGTTTTCTGGGGCATTAAATTGATGTGCTATTTCATAATGCACATCCCTCTAATACATAATTTTGTTGTCCAAATCAAATGGTGGAAATGGTCATGCTACTATAAAGCAGTAAGTTGAAACTATGCTATACCATGGTACACGTGATRGGCTCTATTGCTAGAGAAAGAAAATATAATTTCAAAGGTCTGATTGAACTGACAGAAGATTGAACAGACCCATATTTAACAATCCCTGAAGATGCCAATTAAGAGTGCAGAGAAAGTTCAAGCTGTTTAGGCTAAGAGGTTTGCCTTTGGGACAGCTAACAAAGAAGAGAAGAAAATGTTCAACTGGAATGCAGCAGTTAATTCTTCAGAGACTTGAATATTCTCTACTCTAGATTTCAGTTTAGATCACTCACCTTAATTGAGATAGTAAGAGGGCCATGAATAATGGCTTGAAAACTAAAGACTTCAGCATTCTCTCTCTCTGTTCAAGAATATTTGAAAGACAGATTCATTATTTCAAAGCAGAAACATAATTCACTGCACCAACAAAGTACAAAATGCAATTTAGGAGGAGGGAAAATAATTTTAACTGAACCTTACATAAAAAATTAATATTAGTCCATGCAACTAAGTTGTAGAATGAAACAGAACACAAAATCTTAGAGCTCGAAATTCCTGTACCACAGGTCTGTGTTTTCTTGACTATTATTGTAGCCACAGTTCTGCATTGACTTTGTCTCCGTCTCCTCCTCCTTTTAAGAACTGCATTTCCACTCTGTATATTTCAGTTAAATTTATAAGTATAAATGACTCCTGGATAATGTAAAAACCAGTCACATAAMTCCCACAGAGAAAACAGTTTGTAATAGTTTATTTTCTTGATTAGCCTCTATTGTTACAGAGATTGAGAATCTTTAATTTTAATATGTTTATTCTGCGTATTTCATATTGTGAAATGTCTGCTGTTATTCAGTCTCCTCCTGTAGAAAGCCAACAGATAACTGAATTCAATTCACAATTCTGTCAGTTAGCAGAGTCACTCCTATAACTGTTGAATGAGAAACTCCCATTAAACATTAGATAGGATTCTGGGTTCAGGAACTTGTATTTCTGATTAGCCAGACCACCAGTAATGATCTACTGAATACAAAGAATAAAGTAGCAGTAAAATACAAAAGTGAGCAACTTTCAAGTGCCCACTCACTACCTTACTTCACAGTTCAGTTCAGTAAAGGCAAACTCATAGCACATTACACATTCTGGGAGGTATGCCCAGCCTGGGCTATTGTGTGTGATCCATGCCAYGTGTGTGTCATTGATAAAGGTGCTCAGTTGTCAAGCTCTCAAGACAGTGCCTCACACAACAGGATTGCTCATAGCACATATGTGCTTATTTGTTGCATGCCCCCTATCTTGCCAGCATATGTGGGTTCTGCACCACAGGGAAGCAACCTCTCTTTCATGTTTTATAAGACACWGTGGAATACTGCTGGAATTAATCACTCTTGTTATCTGGTAAAAGTGGTCTGCCAGAGAGCATGATTCTAGAATTTGTCAAGTAGCATTGCTGTGTAAAGCCACTAGCAAAACCACCTTGCTGGGAATGGCTGGCAATCTCAMCTACACATTTATGGCCTGGCTCATGAATTTGAGCAGGGTGCATGACACTCTGGCTCATGAATCCTCAACTAGTGCCAGGTGTCACAGCAACTGGCACAGCAGCTGCAGAGAAGGGATTGACTGTGCTTCTGGTYGCTGACAGTCCTTGCCACATGAACTGTATTTTTTGTTACCAGCTTGCTATTATCCTATTGAATACTGTGTATTATTTAAAAAGGAGAGAACCAGACTTACCTGCATTTTAGACAGATCAAAAATCTCTGCATGCACTTCTTTAAAGACTACATGTTTTGTGTGGGAAGAAATAATGAGTAGGCAGTGGGTATAAAGAAAAAGGCCAAGGGCAAGCAAAAAGGTAGTTAGAGTGAGCTCTGGGGCACAGTGCTCAGATACTCTTTGCATTTGTGTCAGGCAGCAGAATTGAGTCTAAAACAACATTGTTTACTGTGYTGCATCAGAACAAGAACTTGGCATCTCACAAAGTCACAAATTATTTTATTGAGTTATTCAATTTTGCTGYCTTTCTCCACCTTTTTAACCTGTTCAAGATAGTTCGCATTTTGTCTGAGTATTGTTCCCYGATTCTCTCATCTGGAGTTTAGATACAAGGGAAGGTAACCTRCCACTTCAAAAGTTTTATTCTTTGTCTGTTCTTAAAGTCATAGTAAACTACTATTTGTATTTGTTGCTTATTGATGTAGTGCATGGGAACTGTAGTAAAATAAAAACCCATTTTACTTTGTTAATCTGATGAGTAAAATTTGCCTTCCTGATATTGTTGCACTGTTCTTTTATAGAACTACTACATATGTGTCTGTACATACTTCCTTAAGCTTGTGTTGCCCAGGAAGCAAAATGGGCTGCATTTCGCTGTTCTGAATAGTAAGCAAGGATGTGATGAAAAAGAAATTCCTTCAATAGGAGAAAAGTACAAGAAAGCAAGCAATGGTTTCTTTTTAGACAGCTTTGCTGACAGGKAAAGGAAAACTTTTGCTGGTTTTARAAGAGCAGAAAGTCATCACTGATATGGTGCCCACTCCATATCATTCTCTCCAGGTCTTTTGATTAAGAAATAAATGGAAAAGGAAAGAAACAAGCAAATTCATCAACACCATGACCTTCTGCCAAAGATATAGGCCAGGCTTAGTCCCTCGTGATAATGCATCCTCTACCCCCTCCTCTGTCTTGCTCTAGGATCTCAGAAGCTCCTGATAAGCAYTGACCAAACCAGCTGAGTGATGAAGCACCCCTTTATAATATCAACTGGATAGTGAAGAATCCTTGATCACAGCAAGAGCTCTTGTCTGGCAAAGGTGGGAATAATTCTGACTTCAAAAGAAACACCAGTTGCCTAACCAAGGGTGAGAGAAAACAATAAACAGCTAYATTTTTCACCCTTGACAAATCATTTACCTGAATTGAAGCCCATGTGGAATAATACCATAGTTATTGGACTTTTTGGAAAAAAATGTCAATGGTTACCAACTTGGTTTTTGACCAGGATGGAGTTTTAGTGGTGAATAWAGCCAGGCATCTCATAACAGGGGTGCTAAGTGGGATCCTTTAGGCTCTCCTGGACTTCAGCAGGCTGTAGTAGCACATCCCTTTGAGTGGGATGCCTTTTGGAACTCACCAATACTCAAGTTTTTAGTACCCAAAAAACTTTATTTCACTGATGATGAGTCTTAGGTGGCTACTCACTACCATGCACATACGTACTGCTTAGGTGTAACCCATGCCTGCTGAGAAACACTGTGGGATTTTATGTGAGTATTTCACTGAATCTGAGGGGAATTTTTGATGGGTATCTTTACAAATGTAGATATAAATGTATACATCTTTTTGTCTCTGTGTCTGCATGTGAATAAAYTATGGAATTAATGTTGCTATTGTGAATCTACAATAAAGTCAGTGTTATAATTACAGCAAAGTGTGGCTGAGCCTGAGCTCCAGTAGCGTGGAGTGGTCTGATAGTGGGTAGCACAGTGCAACAAGGACAATCCAGCTTTTGGAGGTTTGTCTGTCATTGTTTTTTTGGTTGGCCCAGGGCTGGTGCTAGGAAAAGTTAGGTGCAGAAGCACCCACCATTGTAGTCTCGTCTTGGGAAGCCATGTTGTGCTGAGAGCAGGAGTGGCCACCATCATGTCACTGTCCTGAGGTCCATGTGGTGTCACCCATGGGAATTGTCTGCCAGCTTGTCTCTGTCTTGGTGTCCACTAAGYGGGACTAAGTCAAGATSGTGAACATCTTTAGTGTAAAGCAMTTTCTCTTTTTGTACAMTTTTGTTATTAAMATTGCTGCTGTTACTGTGTRTTTCTTGTTCCATTGCTTGCTTTCAGTGAATTGTTGTCTCAATCCATAGTCTCTTTCTTTGTCCCTCACTTACTGGAGGGGTTTGGGGGTGTGGGATTGACTTCTTGGAGGTGTAATTTCCTGCTGGTTTTAAACCACCACAACTCTGCAGTAAGCTGAGCAAACTTTCCGATCAAACTCTGTTAAAGCTACACTTTCACAATTTGATATTAAAACCTGCTTTGTGCCAACACTATCAATAGTGATTTTTTTAAATGGGCTATCCATGCTTTCATGACATGCTTTTCATTTACCAGCTTCTTCCATTACAGTAGCAAAATGATCACTTAGGACAGATGTAAACAACAGAAATGTAGCTTTTAACAAGTATTTCTGAAATCCTATATGACCTGGCTCTTCCAGAACTGTCTTGTCTATGTCCAGCATTTCATTGCTGCTGTTGAACAAGAAGGACTAATGACCTCAAAGGGTACCCAAATTCTTTTTGRATGTGTCAGGAGTCACTGATGAAGCTAAAGATCTAATACAAATATAGGAAATGGGATTTCCTTAGTTTTAGAAGAGTTTTGTTCTTTTTACATTCTTTGAAATGACCTGCAGGGTTCTAATGCATTCCAAAATGTCACATGGATGCATCCTCTGGTGCATCTGGAAAGCTGTGGTCTGATCACTATCACTGAGACTTAGTGAGATGAATCAYATTATTGGAGCACTTCAATCAATGACTAAAACTGTTCAGGAYAGACAGCTGGGAGAGGCTGGATGTGATGGACAAGGATGGAAAGGTGWAGGGGTTGCCCTCTGTGATTGAAAAGATGAAAAGATGATTGGATGATTTCCATTTCTATATGGAAAAAAAACCCGTTGCTGCTAAAAAACAGCCCAGCAGAGATCTAGAGTTTATGGATGAAAATTAGAGGCCAAACAAAGAAAGGCAGTCATAGAGTAGATGTTTGCTGGCAGATACTAACTTGCCAGTCTTAYCCCAGGCCTAGTAAAGTCATGGAACAGTTCCTCCTGGCATCTACCTCAAGTAGATATGAAAGACATGAAAATGGCATCCCCAAAGGCAAATGGTGATATGTCTGCTCTGGAAAAGAATGAGAAAAGGACTTGATGGAATTTACTGTGACTTCTGATATGGTTCACCTCAACATTCTTGCTGCTAAATTGGAAGTATATGGGTTTACTGGAGATGGGTGCACTCTTGCATAAGAAAGGGATTACTTGAATCCTTGCATGAAGAGCTGCAGTTAACAGCTCACTGTTCCAGTGGAGATTAGTAACAAGTGAAATCTACCAGGAGTTTCTACTGGGCCCAGTACTGTTCAACATCTTTATTAACAAAATGCACAGTGGAATGTAGAGCATATTCAGCAAGTTCACAGCTGGTACAGTATTGGGTCCAGCTAAAATGAAGTMAATTTTCCCCACAGCAGCCCTTGAAGTACTGTGCTTTGTAATGATATCTACAAAGGTGTTGATAACACACRAATGTTTTGGTTCTTGCTGAGCAGCATTGCAAATCCTCAGCAATGTCTTTCCAACATTCTCCCATTCTACCCTCGAGTAGGCTGGATCTTTGGACGTGACATAGCCAGTACAGTTGGTGATCAAAGTGACTAAAGTGATATTCCATATTATATGTGTCTACTCAGCAATAAAAAGGTAAGATTAAATGGAGGTGGTAGGGTTGGCGGATAGGAGTGCATGTGTGAGGTTAACTGCACCTACAGGATGAGGGGGTGGATTTGCTATTTACATTGTTTGCTTCCAGAACAACCTATAACAGTGCTGAAGTCCTGCTTCTCAGGAAATGAGAGATCATTGCTTATGGGAAGTAGRAAATAAAATMTTTTGTTTTCTTTGGTTCTTCATKCATGACCTTTACTTTTCCTTTTWAAAWTTTTCTTTATCTTAAGTCTCAGAAGGAGTTTTTGCATGTTATTTTCTCTCTCCCATTTTGTCTAAGACAAGAGGAGTAGAGTGATTTGGTAGACATCCAGCCCAGGTCATCCCACCACAGAGAGGAAGCTGAACAGGTAAGCTAAAAGGAAGGGATGTCATCCAGAGAGATTTTTACAGACTGAATAAATGCACCATTATATGCTTCAGGACTTTCAATAAAGTTAAGTTCAAAGCCCCGGGACAGGGCAATCAATAGTAGCATTACAGACTGGGAGATGAGTAGCTCTGAGAAGATAAAATTGGGATATTAGCAGATTTAAAATTAAGTATGAACCAGCAATATGCATTTGCCAGAAATGCCAATTGTTTTAGGRAYTTMATMAAAAACAGCATGGCCAGCAGGCTGTGGAAGGTCATTCTGCCCTCCTATTCTGCTCTTGGTGAGAGTTGACCTGGGGTACTGGATCCAGCTCTGGTGTTCCCAACACTAGAAAGACATGGATCTGTCAGAGTGTACAGAGCAGGGCCACAGATACAATCAAAGGGCCAGAAAATCTCTTCTATGAGGAAAAGCTGAAACAATGGAAGGTATTCATCTTTCAGAAGAGAAGGCACTGGACAGACCCTATTATTGTCTCTCAATACTTAAAGAGGCATGTAAGAGAATTGAGAGAATTATAATTAGCCAAGAGAAGCACTGTAACTTATRATTAACCTGGAAAAAAGCAGGTTGAGGTGAGACCTTCTCACTCCCTACAACCACCTGAAAGGAAGTTGTAGGAAAATAGGGGATGYTCACTTCTCCCAGGCAGCAAGGATGACAGGAAATGGCCTCAAGTTTCACTAGGAGACATTTACATTGGATACTAGGAAAAAATTCATCACAAAGGTTATCAAGTGTAGTGAGAAGAGAAGGTAGCATCTTTAAGCTTAAAAAGATGGCTTTAGATTAAGTAAGGAAGAAATTTGTTACAGTGAGTGTTGCAAGAGACTTGCCCAGAGAAGGTGTGGATAACCAGTCACTGGAAGTGTTCAAGACAAGSTTGATGGGGAACTGAGCAACCTAATCTAGGGCAAGATGTCCCTGTCCATGGCAGGGACCTTTAAACTCAGCTCCTTTAAGATCTCTTCCAATCTGAACTGCCTGATAGTTTGAATGTTTATAATAAACTTTATAGTTTTATTTTTACCATCTGGATTGGCTATTGGACATATTGTCTCTGTTTGCATAATGTGTTATAACACCAGTGTGAACAGAACAACTTTACGTGAAGCAGCAGAATCTTCTGATGGTTCCACACCTGTCACTAAAACAAGTAGCTAAGGACACCAACAGCTGCAATGGACCCTGGACCTTATTATATTAAATCCAAATTTCTTTATTAAAGTTGATTTTGTTTTCATAATAGAGCATTGCTAGAGGGGAAAAATGTATTGATGTTGTATCATAAACCTTTCCATTACCATTCAATGGCAGTGGCAATTACATATATTGTAACAGGAAAGAATGGCACTTTTTTTTAACAATTTTTTATCATCTATGGGGTTTTTTTTCCTTCTTTTTTGGTTTTTTGGTGTTTTTGTTCCTTTCAAATATTGTTTAGATTTACCCTGCAAAGTTGTCTTTTTCTTCTTTCGCACTGCACCAAAGTATTTTAAAAATAAACAGAAKTTTTACTCTGAAGCAAATTTCTAAGCAACTGTATTCAACAAGTACTATAATTTTGTGCCCATTTTTTTCTGAATTTCTCACCTAGTTCTTTAATTACTTCTTCTATGCTATGATCAATAAGTTTTTATAAGCAATTATGAGTCTATGTCCATAAAACTCCATTTTTTGCAAAGCAGTACATCATAAAGGAAAAAGAAAATTTTTTTTTAGAAAGTTATATCTTGGAGGGTAAATTATACAAACCAGAGTGAAAATATTAATGCTTAAGAAATCATTACTGGGTTAAAATTCAAAGTTAACAGCTCATGTATTTGATAAGGAATACAAAAATGGTATTTCTTTCATCATGMAAAAGAATGGGTGCTCTGAAAAATAAGTTTATTGAAGAAACAATATCAATGCAAAAGATGTGAAATATGTGTGTATGGGCATGCAGAGTGTCTGGGTTTAATTGCTTATGTAAGTTTGTGCTTAAGCATTGAAGAATTCCTTTTGCATTGAAGTTKTGTTCTACAGCAGACCAAACAGGAAGGCCAAAATATTCTAATTTCTAATGTCATGTGCACTGTCTGCCAGCTGCTATACTCATTATTACGTACAGGCCAYAGCATTATATGCTAGACTAATTTGCTATTTCATTATTAATTCCTTTATGCATCCTTTAGAGCAGCAATTAAAAGGTGGGCCTTCAGCATGCAAGAGCCAACTATTTGAACCATAATCACAGCATATTTTATCCTCTGTGCTGGAGGCTGTGCAGTGATTTGGAAGTTAAGTCCTTGTGCAATCTCTTAAGATTGCCTCAGAGGCAGGGGAGACTAATTTGCAAGTATCTTTTTGCAAATAATTTTGGACACACAAAAAGATAGAGCAGARTAATCTTCAATTTCTAATTCAATTGCTAATTATTTGTTATATTTGACATATAGGGAAACAATAAAGAAAGAGAGAAAATCTTACCCTTCTTGTACATAAGTCTTACTGTAGTAAAGTCTAGTAATTGATATGTCTGACTTCTTTTATCTGATTGTCCTTTATTAAATAYGAGATTTTTGTTATGTGCGGAGCAGTCTATGAAGGTATCTTGTCAAAGTGGCCAGTTTATTCATAGCAAACCTACAGCAATTTTTAGTAAGAAACTTTTCTTATCACTAACCGCCCCCCTTTCCTATAAAGATTTCAGCAAATGTTTTTGCTCTAGCTAACAAAATATRCATGAGATAAAGGAATGGTTGTTTAAAACACAGAAATTTCATGAATTTTCTGAGAAATTTTGTTTGAGATTTACTTAAAATCTCCACGGAAATACCAGGGAAAAAAAGTTACCTCTCTGGATTATTTTAGTTAGAGTGTATGYTTTATAAAAATGTGAAAAAACCTCTCATCTATGCATGAAGACATACACATTTGCATTTATTTTTGCAACATTTATTTACCAAAGTATTTAAGATAAATGCTTTAAAAACTGACTCAACTTTCTCTAGCATCTTTGTTCCTTGTGTTCCTTAAGCCTTAATTCCTCTGTAWAAGTATTTCATTCATGTCATGGAGAGCAAGAATTTAAATGAGTCAGAAACTTCTATTTTATATGGTCTAAAAAGACAAAATGTGTAATTATTCATTCACAAAATGGCACCACCACCAACTCCACCACAAAAAAACCAATCTAATATGAAACATGGACATAGTTGTGCAATTCTTTGCTCATTAATGAGGAACTCTATGGCTAAATAAAGCATGTTAAGAGAACTCAAATAATTATTCATTAATATAGCATCACAGAAATTCCTCTATGGTAATTTTATGCACATTAGTACTTTATGCACAATCAGAACTGAGGAAACCTTGCTTCAAATTAAATTCTACTTTGTGGAGTGTAAAATGGAAARTTATTCTGTTTGCTCAAACACTACAATGAGTGCTAGCTTGGTGTTTCAGTGGCAAACAGCAACTCATTACATGGTAAAAACATACAGCAAAAATTTGAACTAGGTCCTGGATCACTAATTGGYTTGACAGATAAAAAGCTGCAACAAGAGAACTCTCAGGAAGATGAAATTATTTAGAGAGTATTATTAAATGGCTGCAGGTTCCTGAAGATGAAGAAACAAAAATAATATTGTTGGCATTTACAGAGTCTGCTTGCCATAAATTAATACACATACCTCTGCATCCATCTACAAAAACATTTGCTGTGTGAAGAGAGCACTGCTCTKTCTTTTTTACCCTTATCCATAACACAATCTCCCCTCTTCCCACATCAGTTTAGRATCCCAATACCTTTCTCTTTATACRAAACTCCRATGTGTTATATATTATGTACTACATGACCAGTCATTAGCAAGCATTAAAATAAATTCTGACTTCCTTTCAAATCTCCTTGCCTCACTGAAAAGGCAGTTTATCCTTCTCAAATAAATCTTTAATGTGCATGACCCTTCTTCATAACAGAATGCCAGACTAGCAGCTATAGACCTTTAGAATTAACAATCAGCAATTATGAATTTCAGAACAGAGAATTCACAGCATCGAAAATGGGGTTTAAGAGTTCATCAAATACATCAGCTTTTTTATCCACAGAGTAAATGCAGTTTTGTCTCCTAGTCTTAAGTCAAAACCGTCTTACACTGTCCAGAGTAGCATTACTCTTGTACTGTCTGATCACTTGCATCTCACATGCCACAGTACAATYGATATGAAGGCACTCTGGTCCTAGGTCTCCCAAATTTTCACTCAGAGAATGCCCCTAACCTGTAACCATATAGKTGGAGAAGAACAAATGAATCGGAAATTAGTCTTTCCCAGATGTCTATAAAGATCACCAGTAGGTCAGGAACCTGGTCGGACTTTGGTCAGCAAATTCCTATTCCAAGCTCTCCTGTTGCCTGCCATTATGCCTGTATGATTCAGAATTGTTGAACACAACTAATGACAACAACCAACTGTCTGTCAGAAATGTTATTGCATAARTGATTGGCATATGTTGACAAAAATTGCAAAAGAAAATGAACTACTATTTCCAATAATGCATGACAGGAAATTCTGTTATTTCACAGTGAACAATATTTTGATTTTGCAGTTTTCTTGAACTTTGCAAGAAAAAATTAGTAAAAAAAGAGTATGTATGATGCCTAAACCTTAAAGTGTTGCTGAAAATTTACTCTTGTATGTCTGATTGACAGCTTGTTCAACCACTTGTTTCTATTGTAAATAAATGGCATTTAGGGAGCAAAACACCTCATAACAGTGTGTTAGCATCAGTAAATGGTATGTATTTTTATTCCACTCTTGAATCTCCATAGCTCAACCTCAGATCTATATTAATAGTATTTACTAGGAGGAAAATAGAATCATTAACATCCCCATATTGTCATGGTGTAATATGTCGGTAAATACCAAATTTATTTTTGGAGGAGGCTAAACAAATGTCCTGGAGGTAATTTATGCCCTTGCTTACCTTCCTCATTGAAAATGTAATTGCGATTAACACAACTATGGTGGAAGTATTTTCYACAAATCTCAGCATTAATGTAATTGCTGATAGCTGATGAGAGAAATATGTTAGGTGATTTTTTTTTTAATTTGTGCATTAGAGAGGGAGCAATCTGATTTTTATTTATGCCTCAACATATGTTATGGTGAATGTCAGTGGATGCTGACAGATCTTGGGGTAACACTGTGTCTGTTTTCTGTTTCTCGGTCTCTTTTTCCCCTCTGTGCTTTCTTTTCTATCCCACTTCAGTAGGAACTCTTACCCTTCTTTATCAAGAAGCAATTCTGAGATGCAATATTGTTTGTGCTTTGTTTTCGTCTGAGAAATCTATCCAGAAAATCCTCCCCCACTACCTCTTTTACAGAGGCACGGGACAACATGAGGAATAAATTTGCACTATAGTATAATTTGAGKACAATTAATATGTCGACAGATACAAACACCAAGAACCAAAGATACTCTTAGATAACTCTACTGTTATCTGAAGGCCTGTTTTAACTTTTACTATTTTTGTCAGTGTTTAGAGGAGTGGGATAAAGAACAAAATATTCAAATTCTGTGTTGCACACAGAATCCTCTATTTCGAAGTTTAGTAGAAAGGAATCAAATCCTTAAGTTTCAGTGTTACTATTTCAGTAATAAAAGTTTTTCTTCTCTCTACATTCCTCTTCTCCAGGGAGTTTGCGTTTACTCAAGTTTTGGAGCAGGAGAACCTGGACCAAAATAGTTATAATGTAGATGGGGACCTGGTTTGACAGGAATTTTGAACACATAAAGCCTCTGTACTTAACAAGCATGAATAGACACAATTTGATATGAAACACCTCAAATCTCTGTATTTAAGATAGAAATCTACCAATTTATTTAAATMAAGTAAGAACCAGTATGTATCCCTTTCAAAGATTTCTGTAATCGAAGTGTTTGAACAAACTCCCTCTAGGAATGAAACCAGCAGAAAAGAGATGGGGAAATGAGAACTGATGCAAACTTCTACACCAGGGCACAGTGAGATGTTGTACAGAAATAACTGTCTACATAAGAAAAAAAGCAGCAGTATTAAAGGATTTAAGGTGATCACTGTTATTATTTCAGCTTCTGCTATGATCCTTAAGTGAACCTTCAGCTGAAACTGATAACTCCAAAATGGCCATTTTTAATTCCCTCTATTTATCTAGACAGTGAAAGGTTTTTGAAATCTGGGATGCATTCCCTGCAATTAGTTTCTGTGAAGCATGCTACAGTCTTACTGGGTGTATTTGGCACATGTGAACACATGCAGAAAGGCAGTTCCAGCTAATTGAGATGGTGCCAGTTGACAGGAAGTTGGCAAATATGATGCCCATCTACATGAAGGACCAGAAGGAGAATGCGGGGAGCCACAGGCTTGACCTCATTCTGTGACAATAAGATCATGGAACAGATCATCCTAAGTGCCATCAGGCGACACATGCAGCTCAACTAGAGGATCACACCTAGCCAGCATGGGTTTGAGAAAGGYAGRTCCTGCTTGATCAACATCTCCTTTTGAGACAGGGTGACCCATCTTGTGCATGAGGGAAGGGCTGTGGATGTGGTCTGCCTGGAATTTAGTGAAGCCTTTGGCACTTGTTCCCACAACATTCTTCTGGAAAAAAAGTAGTTGCTTACAGTTTGGACCGGTGTGATCTTTACTGTGTCATAATTGACTTGATGACTGGCCTGGAGAGTAATAGTGAATGCAGTAGGTGGCTGGTCACCAGTGGTATTACCCAGAGCTCAGTAMTGGGGCCAGTTCAATTAGTGCCATAATTTACTGATCATCTGGGAAAGGGGATTGAGTGAGCCATCATCAGTTTGCAGGTGACACCAAGCTGATTRGAAATTTTGATCTGCTTAGAAGGTTGTAATAGCATGTAGAGAAATCTGAAAAGTCTGAATTAAGGGACCAAGGCCAGTTGTATGAAGYTAGAATCATAAAATCACCAAAAGGTTATGGTTGGAAGAGACCTTAAAGATCATGTTGTCAGTTCTGCAGTGAGCAGGCACAGCTTCCACTAGCCTGGCTCACTCAGAGCTCCTTCCAGCCTGGTCTTGAACACCTCCAGGGACAAGGAGACTRCAACCTCCCTGGGCAACTCGGTTTCAGTTTCCTTCTCATCCTCACAGTAAAGAATTTCTTCTTATGACCTAATCTAAACCTACTCTCCTTCAGCCTGAGGCATTCCCCCTTGAACTGTAACTACGTGCTCTTGTGGAAAGTTCTCTCCACCTTCCTTGTAAACCCCCTTTAGGTACTGGAAAGCTTCTAAAGTTGTCCCCAATGCTTTTTCTTCTTCAGGCTGAATAGCCCCAGCTCTCTCAACCTTTTTTCTTAGGAGAGGTGTTCCAGCTCTGTGATCAAATTAATATCTCTCTTCTGGACTTGTTCCACCAGGTAATGTCTTTGTTGTGTTGGAGGTCCCAGAGCTGGACACAGTACTCCTGGAAGGGTCTCACAAGAGCAGYGTAGAGGGGGAGAATCACAATTTTCAGTTTGCTTGTCATGGCTCTTTCAATGAGCCAAGGATGTACTTTGCTCTCTGGGATGTTAGCACACACTGTTGGCTCATGTTGAGCTTTTYGTCAACAAAACACTGTTGAATGGTTTGTATTGTTTTAGGTAGATAACTTTTGTTACTCTTCCTTTGTCCACCACTGCTGTAACATCCTCACAAAAGGCCACCAAATTTGTCAGGTATGATTTGCCTTGTGAAGACATGGCTCACTCATGTCCTCATTTTTCTTGTAGCTTAGCATAGTTTCCAAAAGGAGCTACTCTATGATCTTGTCAGACACTGAGACAAGACAGACACACCTGTAGTCTTGTGAGTCATCCTCATTTTCCTTTTTAAAAATGGGTATTATATTTCTTCTTTCCAGTGGGAATTTCACTGCAATGCCAAGACTTCTCAAATATGATGCATAGTGGCATAGTCACTTCCTCAACCAGTTCCTTCAGGAAGCACAGATGTATCTCCTCAGCTCCCAAGAACTTTGCAACTTCAGGTTCCATAAACCAGTGCCAGCCCATTCTTCTCCTACAGTGAATGGTTCTTCATTTCCCCATTTCCCTCTTTTCACCTTCTGCATGTGGGTGGTGTGGCTGGAACACTTGCTGGTGAAGACTGTGGTTAAAAAGKTGTTGAGCGCCTTGGCCTTCTCCATGTCCTGGGTAACCAGGTCTCCTTCAGTGATCCTGAAAGGATTCATCTTTAATGGATTCAACAAGACCRAGTGCTGCTAGGTCCTCCTGCTGGGCCACAACAATTCCAGGAGGTGCTGCAGGCTGGAGACCTGCCAAGTGGAAAAAGACCGGGGTGCGTTTGTCACCCCTGGCTGACCCTGATCCAGTGTTTGCCCAGTATATGCCTAGCTGGGAAAAAGGGCCAACAACATCCTAGTTTGTATTAGGAATATTGTGGCCTGCAGATCATCCCTTTGTACTTGGRAATAGTGAGGCTGCACCTCAAGTGCTGTGTACCATTTTCTCACTACAAGAAAAACAGTGAGTTTCTGGAGCATATCCAGAGAAGGGCAATGAAGCTGGTGAAAGGACTGGAGCATAAGTTCTGTGAGGACTAGCTGAGGAAGCTAGGGGGATTTAGCCTGGAGAAAAGGATACTGAGGGGGGGCCTTTATTGCTCTTCACAACTACCTGAAAGGAGGTTGTAGTGAGATGGAGATCAGTCTTTCCCCCCAAGAAATGAGTGGCAAAAGAAGAGGAGATGGCCTCAGGTTGTGTAAGGGAACATTTAGACTGTATATATTAGGAAAAAATTTCTTCACAAAAGAGATTGTCAAACATTGGAACAGGATGACCAGGATAGTTGACTCTTCATTCCCCAAGATACTTATAAGATCTGTAGATATAACACTTAAGGATATGTTTTAATGGTGTTGCTGGCAGTGCTAGATTAATGGTTGAAATAAATTATCACAGAATCTTTTCAACCCTAAGCTTTTCTACAATTTTGTGGTAGGGTTTAGAATACTGGGGCTGACTGAATATATGAGTAAGCCCATACTTGTAATAACAGCCGATTCTTTTGACCATGCTGTAGTTATACCATGCTAAAGCCTTGTTGTTGATAGGGTTTCTCGTTTGTTTGTGGTGTGTTTTTTTCTTTTTTTCCTTCTCCTTTTTCATTGAAAGGAACTTGGAAGAAAAATGTGAGAAGAAAAAGTCATTCATTAGAAAAAATTATTGGTTTAAAAAAAATCACAGTCTACTGGTTTTAATACATTAACTTTTCCTTAAATTGGCATAAAATCATTTTTTCTACAAGTTTTTTACTTTGATAGTACCAGAAAAATTAAAGAAAACAATACAATGTCTTAATAATGTATATATTACATAAAGGCTCAGAACATTATAGGCTTGAATGAAAGAGTAACTAATGGAATATAGCTAGTTGATTTTGGAGGGGCCCAAAAGTAGAAAAGCTGAAAGACTGTTAGAAAGAGAAATGACCTTTGATTTTAAGAACATGTAATTCTGTTTGTTTTAAAGGAATACAAATGCATCATTTTTCACTTTTTGGKCATTTATCTTGCCCTTTAAAGGCCAGCTAGAAAGTGGAGCTAAAGTTCATGCCTAAAATGAAATCCGAATATCCAATATGAACCACACTTTTCCATTGGCATTGATTTTGAAACAGAAAAGATTTGGAAGCAACAACAACAACAAACATCTGTACCTATTGCCAGTACAAAGAAACAACAGAGCTCACAATATGGACACACGGACACACAGGCACACACACACACACACACACACACACATATTTAACAGGCAATAAACGTAGACTTGAAACTTCTTACTACCTCTGATTCCCACAGAGATAATTAGAAACTGAGCATTGGAATGCTCTACACGTAAAATACAATACTGAAAAGTTTTCTGGTAGTTACATCAGCTGTCTAAGTAAATATAATGGAGAATGTAGAAATCTATATTTTTCTCCTCCTCCTCATCTTGCTATCTGTCTTCAGACAGTTCTACCACAACAAGCTTCTTCCAAGCAAAAGCAGTTTAAGAAATATGCCAATCTTAATTTCTATAAAACCCAATAAAAAGCTCTTGATTATGAATACTCTACCAGATAATTGTTAGTAAAAATATTGTTAGGAAAATCCAAGACTAGTTTTGAGGAAGACAGAAAATTTACCTCCTTGAGCTCTGCAGACTAAAGTCATATCTTGATTTTCTGCTTTCAAAYATAAGACGTTCAGATTTTTCTCAACATRTTGCTTGAATTAKTATTTTAAAAACATGCTTTGAAGAAGRGTTCCTGACTTAGCTTGGGAAAAATATTCTTGGACGTATTTTATATTTAATCTTCAAAATGTGCTAAATTCCTGTATTTCATTAAGCATTTTGAAATACTAGCAACAATAAGACAATTATATGTACTTGTAGGAGAAAATAGTATGTTGACATATTCTAAAATGGAATATATACACCTGAAAATTAGGAGMAGTTAATGCTGAATAATCAGAGAAGCAATTCCTTTAGGAGACTAAATTGTTTTCTGCAGCTCAGTTATGAGACACTATGTTGATATGGATTACCAAACTTAGTAAAAGCATATGATAAAGATAATAATTCTGAAAATAATTAAAAGAAATGAAATTATAATTTTAAAAATATAGTGTTCAGGCAGGAAATATTCACATGCACATGAATAAGCAAATGCCATGCAATTTTAAAATTCCATCTAGTTCTACAAACTACTTAACTGTTTGGGCACGTGGGAAAAACTCATAGCTCAAAAATTAGTTATACATCATTTAAGACTATTCCAATTTCAGTGCTTATTTAATTTGGTATATGTACCAAATGCTAATGATCAGTTTTAATGCAATGTTGAGATACAATTTCTACTGCGGTGCAGCATTTGTTAAGCACTTGGACAAGGAACCTTTTCTACTCTAAGRAATGAAGTGCCCACACTGTAGCAATCAGGACACCTGCATCCACTTCACCCACCCTAATGCCACCATAACAGCACCAGGGAGCATGGGGGGTGCACAGAAGCCAGCTCTCATCTGGAAGGAGTGTGCTTCTGCTAGCAAGGCACAGCCTGTGAGCTAACAAGCCCTGGCACTTTTCAGAGCTCAGTAKCTCAGGGGCAATGCTGCCTGAGAGCCAAGCAAGTTCACCAATATGTCTCTGCATCATGCCCTGGGATGGATGTTTCTGCCAGTACAGGCATCTCTGGCACTGTGACCCACTGGCCACTGTAAACATGCCACCATTTTTAGGGGCTTTCACTGAGAAATAATTGCCCATTTATTTGAAGATGAGAGATTTTACCTCATTCAGGAAAGAGGTGTGTTTCATAATCAAAACTGACATCTAAGACTTTTATTCATTAATATCGACACTGGCATATATTTAAGGTTCAGCTTCTATAACTAAGTTTAAAGGGCTGTTTTTACCACCGTCTTGCATCCTTTTTCCTAAAATGATGTGTGTATGTGAGGCGTGATACCAGTAATGAAAGTGAGACATTGATCATAAAGTAATCCTTAAAATTCTTTCCTCAAACCCTTGCACTAATGTTGGGTTTGCTGAGAATCTTGAAGGTCTGAATTAACTATTATATAAACTTCTTCTTGGTAAATACCTTAAAAGTAATGCAGAATATAAGAAAAAAAAGCTTAAAGTATTGAATACTTCTTTCATGGAAGCTATTTTACAGGAAATCTACTACACATCCAGGTTAAAGGAAAAAAAAAAAAGCAAGCCTGGTCCACTGAGTTCAGTACTTATGTACATAATTGTAATTAGACACACACATTTCTTTAGGCATATTTATTCAGTCTTTTAATAATCGATGCAAACTACAGTATTTCTTTAACTTCAAGAAAGTGTTTTGACATACTAACACCAATAATTATAGGAAGTTGGAGCACAGGAAATATTCCATATGAAAGGAAGACATGCATAATTTATACTGTAATACTAYTGTAGATGTATTCCTCCAAGTTCTGTGTAGATGAGAGCCATACTAAGTTTGTATGGCTCTCCTGTTGTTAATATTAAGGTTGTGATTAGGAATTGAAGGTCATGCATTTATTCACAAATGAGTGACTGCCTTTCTTCTAATCATAGCTGTAAATTGTTCCTTTGTTTTACATGGACATTCACTTTCCTGTAAATAGAAAGCTTTTAGCTAAAATGTAAAATCATAATGCRAGTCAGAGAAAAGACCTGAGAATGATACTGTCTTGCTAATTTTGAGTCTAAAACAAAGTCACATATAATGAACCTAATGCCTGACCACTTTCCTTCAGAGACCAATGCATGACCTACATTTTAAAATGACTCACAGAAACCAAGTGAAGAAGAAATTCTGTGTGCATCAGAAGAAAAATAAGTCTCACTGCCATTAAAGGAAGAAATACATGTTTTCAGTGATAAGGATATATCTGTCTCTTTCTGTATGTTCTGAAATAGTGTAAGTAAAAGGAAGATATCAGAAAAAAGGGAAGAAAGGGAAGGCATAGATAATGACAGAATGAGCTGCTTGTGGATGTGCATTAAATCTGGTCCACTTTT
Organism: Alauda arvensis; assembly: GCA_902810485.1. Classification (NCBI taxonomy): domain Eukaryota; kingdom Metazoa; phylum Chordata; class Aves; order Passeriformes; family Alaudidae; genus Alauda; species Alauda arvensis. The sequence goes on along the minus strand of CADDXX010000244.1, from coordinate 680,166 downwards.
TTTTTTTTTCCTGTGGTTCATCATTCAGTTTCAGGCAGCATTCCCAACAGAAATGCTAAACTGGATGTGGTCCTGAGTGGCACCTAGAGAACAACCATGACATCATGAAATCACTGCTGCTTTGATTGTTCCTCACTGATTCAACTAATACCCCTGAGCCTCAAAGACAAACTGTGCAGCACAAGTGATGCAGAGGTTACTGTATTTCTGACCTCTTAACAAGAAGTTAAAACAAAGAGCAGGAGATCAACACAGCACAGCACATAAAATTCTAGTTAATTAATTCTGAAATAATGCTAGATATGAGACAACCAACTCTCCTCCCTTTTGCCCCCTCTGAATGCCAGAAAACCCAATTCCTGAYGTTTCATACCAGCAAATTTTATTGAAATCTGTCTTGAAACTGTGTTTGTTCCTTCCCTTCACTATTCACACTTCTGACCATTAAAAAGAAAAAAACACAAACACTAAACAAAACACCCACTAATTTTTGTTCTTTGTTTGAATTTGATCTGTTAATCTCTGCCTCATTTTGTATTAAGATTATATCTTGTCAATTGTGTTTTTTCTGGGTGGTGTTTATCTCCTAAATGCATCTATAAATAGTAGATTTATTCAGTATATATGTAGAGGATTTATTAACCTCTCAGCCCTTATTTTAATTAGTTTAACAAACCAGAACCTTTTGGTCTCACTGAAGAGAGAGAATTTCTYCATTTTCCTATATATGTTAAAGACTCTTTGACACTTGCATCTACTTACTTTTGTTTAATCTGTGTCATAATGGACAAAAAATATTGGCAGAAAATTGCACCTTGAAGGAATTGCTACTTTATCTGGGTTATGTCATCTCTAGGATAACTAATCCAAAAAAAAAAAAGGGGCATGTTTGATCTATCTTGCAGTAAAATACTCCAAAACATGTGTAAGGAYGGAATGTATGTGTAGAGATTAATGAGCTGAAATGGAACCTATTGCTCAGTTGTGGATCCTAGTAGTGAATTTTTTTTTTCAGTAAAAATTAGCTGGTGCTCCATTGGAGCACTTTACGCAACTTTTTGTGCAAAGTGAAAAACCAGARTGTAGCTCTTAGATTTGAGTCTTTCCAAGTAACTTTTTATGATGTAAATACTTCCTTGCTCCTTTTAAAAACATTTAACCTGACCCATAGTAGCAACATTAACCTTTTCATTTTTATRGGACTTCAGAAGACACTATATATGATCATATATAAATCCCTGCCCTCTTCTTCAGTTAATTAGATGCCAGATTTTTTTTGTCCAGAAAAAATGCAGGACCTTAAAAAGGGTGAATAAGTCTTCTTCACTTGCTGCTTGGTTTCATATTATAGGGCTGATGATCCTACTCTCCTACATCAAACATACACTGTTAAATGGTTATGAAGAAGTATTCAGTGATGAACCACTCCTGAATGTACTTGCTCTTGTATCATGCTTCAGTGAACATTTTATCTCCTACAAAACTGGGACAAAGTGGTTACAGGAAGAAAAAAAGGATTGAAATCTGCATGAATAAGTAGTAAAATCAGCACTTAATATATTATTAAGCAGTCTAATAATTATTAGTTTGATAGCTGAGAAAAAGTCAGATGAACTAATGTGTGTGATTACAGCAGGATAAAAAATAATCCAATAGCAGCATCCAGCTAGGGGAAACAATAAACTAAAACTTCAGGCATATTATTAAGATACACAGTGCCCACAGCAAGAGAACAGGACTTGCAACACTAATTGCTGGTGTCTAGACCATAATTTGTTTTTTWRKYCCYWAAARKTTWAWYCMWYCMAAAAAAAGAAAATTGTGTATTAATGACAGGTTTCATAAAATTGGTATGGAATCAGTCCCAAACATGTTTAGATTCACAGCTTCAGCTAATTTTGCCTCATGTAAACAAAAGAGGGAACATGTCAGTTTAGTTCTAACTGCTGAAAACTGTGGATTTTGTTTTGTCATTACCCCGTCAGTTCTGAAGCAGTCCTTAAATGGAGTATAAATTCAATTCACACCCATTTAAAGTATCTCCAGGTCTACTTTAGTGCTTTTACCCAGTTAATAAATGGAAGAACTCAAATCCAGATATTCGCTGCAATAAAAGTCACACATTCCGACTTGAAGGAAAAATAGGGAAATTCTCATCCTACCATGAATTCAGTGCTACTTCTATGCAAGTAGGAAGGATTCACACTGAATTTAAATGTGGGCAAAGAGCAAAGTCTCTCCCTTRGCTGTGTGGTCATATATTCAGAACATAGTATTGAGAGCTAAAATGACTGAAGAAACAAGCTGCTGGTGCCTTTATGCAAACTTAAACATGAAAAGGGGTTAAGCAAATGGTTGTGCACCACACCACAGGGATTATGGTTTAATGGGATAATCAATAACAATAGAAAAGCACAGAAGTTGCAGTTTGTTTTTATTCCTGTGTACTTATTCGTATTTCAATTGACTTAGTCTTTTCCAACCAATGCTGAGCATGATAAATCACAAGCCATTCCTTTTTAATATATCAGTCTGAAGTACTTGCCTCCTCAGTTTCTAATGGATAAAACGGCCTCTCGTGAATTTCAAGGAAAGAGACAACTAACATCCTTTCTCTAGGATGGTGGTACTTTTTAGACAGTCTTTTTCAATACTGGATTTCCATTAAMAATGTAGCTGAAGACACAGGGAATAAACTACTGTGCCATTTCATGTTTACAAAATGTTACTGTATTATTTTAGAGCAATAATGATAATTAGGTTCATCTTATATTAGCAACTGATGAAAAGCTTTTATAATTTCATTCTAGGATAGTCAAGTTAGTTGAAATTACAGACAACAACAATGTAAAAATTCTTTTAAAAGGTCCAAGTTATTTTATACAGAAATGTTTTTACTGATTATATATGTAAAGGCAATTAACTTAGTAACTCCTGCAAATTTTTATATCTGAACTGGAATTATGTCCTTTCTTGGGTTTCCCACATTTTTTTTGTGTGGGTTTTTTTTGTTTGTTTGTTTGTTTGTTTTTTTGTTTTTAATAACATCTGTAATAAGTTATTTCCTCCAATCCAGTAGAGTTAGAATAAAATATTGTCTGACTGGGACAGAGTCCAGATCAAATTACTCATCATTCCATAAATTTTTTAGGTCATCTTCAAATATGTCATCCTTATATGCAAAAGAATTCCTTACAGAGCTCTTGCTACTTCATGAACACATGGTATAAACTTACAGAAGCTATTTGAAGAGTTTTTTTGTCTTTGGTAACTGCTAGATAGACCAGTACTGTTATCTTGGGAGCCAAMTAATTTGTCTAATAAATATTAGTAATTTTATCTGTGAGATTGCTGAATGTACTTTTGGATGGGAAAGTAATAAGTAAATAATATTAAATGGTAAGACTAATTCTACCTTCTTAAGTATTTTATGAGAGGTTTATGTCTCAGTGAGTTGCAACAATGACCTACCTTTTCTCAAAAATATTGATGCTTTTTCAAGCCAAAAAKATATATGACTCATTGGAGTTGAAGAAGTCATGCCCATTTCCTTTATCACTGCCCAGAGGTGTAGCTTTTAAGCTGAAGATCTCCCTAATACAGTTCCTGAATATATCTCTTCCCATAGCAGCTTCACTTAATGGCTTTCCATTAAATTATTAAAAAAAAGATTTAATCTATAGGAAATAAGATCAACCTYACTTTGTTATTTATTAATATTTGTTAAGGATGTACTACAGTCTTGAATAATACAGTTTTCTTCTGAATATTGTTGATATAACATGGCAACAAATAACAATTTAATTTAATAGAAAGATTGGATGGTGTTTTCAATTCCAGTTTTCAATGTTTTATTTTTATATAGATGACAGCATTTTATTATGCATGTACTAGAGTTTCATATGATGCTATTATCAGTCATTTTATGGCTAAGTAATCTTCCTGTTTTTGTTTCAGATTTAGTTCCAGTTAGTGTTGATAAAAGTAAGTTTGTACTAGAAGTCTGTAGGGCTCAGAAATCTGGTTAATTCTACAGAATGTTAATTCAAGAAGTAACCAGAGAAGATTAGTCTTGATCAGTAACCTACTGAATATTTTTCATAATTCTAACATCTTCTCAAGATAGATAACCAAGAAAGCTAGAAGAACATTTACTTTGACAGACTGGTAATGTGTGTTTTTCATGCTGAAACTTCTGATTTTTAAATTATTTATGCTGCTTGTTTACTATTAATTCCTCTTGCCTTTATATATATATATTGTGTATGTGTGTGTATTAAGTAGATTCTAATTTGCTACGGAATAATTAGAACTTTTGCATTTAGAAACAAGACAGTATTTTGCATAGTAAAAAAACTTCTCCTTAAAATCCCTGTCTTTGCTAATTCACCTACAGGCCAGACTTCCTGTAGTGCTCCTATGATTTATATTTTTTATTGACAAAACTTCAATTAAGTCTGAATCTAGATTTCAACCAGATAAGATAGAATTCCTCTCATTGTACCATTTGCATACTACTTTTTCTTGGATTCAGGAAAGAAAAATATTTCCTAGAAACCTGTCATTTTTTTATAAGATCCATGACTCAGTGTTTTARGTGACTTCATTGCTGCAACAGAAGTATGAATAGTTTCATGTGTAGAAGGAAAAAAATTATTTTCAAACCTGGGAATAAAAATTTCCTAACATTTCACTAATGCTTTGTGAAGAAATTTAAAACATGCTTTAGAAAGACTCAATATTTTTTTGTCATGATGGATCCCAAAGCAAATGACCTCAAAAGCATTATTTGCAGGTTTTTTTTAAATAAATAATTAGATAAAGAGATTTCAACAGACAAATATAGTTGGTTGTAGATTATTTTATATAGTTTTCATAAGATTTCTGATTTGGAAATATCAGCACGTTTGTAGGATAAAYTGTTAACCCTCCCCTGTACAGAATTCAGACTCTGAGTACGCCTTCCCTTCCAGATTTTTGTTATAACATGGTTAGGCAATATTGTTGTGTAATCAAAGATTGCTGCACTTTACACATCTCAGTGCCCTTTGATCTCCAAAATCAGACTCTTCTGACACAACATGCACTTTACTGTAATAAATAAATTGCCTACTCTCAAGAGGAGCCACAAAGTAGAAAGAGCTACTTCTAGAATTAACAGAGGGCCTTGCAGAATAAATAGCAAGTTGTCATGACACTGAGTTTATTTGAGTTTACTACGCTGACATAAGAGTTGTTACATTTTTTTCAGTAATGTTCTTTAATTGGGCTTAAAAATAAAATGTAAAAAAAAAAATAAATTTGTAAATATGTTTCCCTTCARTATTAAGCTACAAACCATCTTCCACTGTGGATCTTGCTCTTGTGCAAACATGTTGTCCTACATTGCCTCTCAGACTATTTAATAATCAAGCTTCAGTTACAGTCTATAAATGTTTCTAAGCAACCACAACCCACTTTAAATATGCTAGTCAATTAAGTCTAGACACCCTCTTTCACTATTTGTCTCTATTATTTCTTTCTGGCTTGAACCATAAAAGACAGAGAGATAGAGGGAATATTTTAAAATAATACCTTGTACTGATCAAGGGTGATGCTGTTAAGTAACACCTCTGCAGATGAATGCAGACCTCRGGCAGCCCCCATCCAAGAGTACAGTGACATGTGTGCCCATCAATCCCTTATCAACACACAAGCCAGAAAGGACAGAAGCTTATCTGGCTAATGCCAGTGTGGAAAATAAAAATGAAAAGTTAGATAGGTGTTGGTGTCTGTGGGAATAATAGCTTCTCCCATGTTATCCAATGTTTTCATTYRGTGTTTTTTAATATTTACTTCTTTCCACATTTAAAAAAAAAAGGACAAGCCAAGAAAAAAAAAAGCAGCACATGAAAAAGTCTCCCGATTAAAAAGAAAACCCCAATTGTTAGACACTTTCATAAGACAAGAYTTTAAATAATTAATTTTCTATTCAAAAATGTAATATCAGCTCAATTTTGAACACAGAGAYATGTCTTAGTTAAATTGCCTAATCCTGTTAATCTGCTATCTTTATTTTTATCTTCCCATAATCATGGGAAGCATGATTCTTAGAARCACAATAACCTTTCTTACTTGGTATGTTCAGTTTTCTTTATTATCTGTAATGCTTTCCACACTGTATTATTATCTGTAAACATATTAGTGAGGAATATTTGAGAAGAAAATTCTGGCTTAATTTCACTAAGTCTCTTATGGTTTAGAATAGCTCCCTCCATTAAGGCTGGTACAAAACATACTTTGTATTTGCTGTGGTTATGCAGTATGATTTACCTAAGCAAAGATGAATTTTGCCAGAACTTCACACCAAATAACTTTTTTCTGTATTTCTGGTTTTGTCACTGTCATTTAACACAAGATTGAGAGTGAAACAAAGCATAACATTCCACAAAAAACAGAGAGGATAGAGAGAGGCTAAGGTATGTATCTGGTAACTTATTTACTCCCTAGCTATGTTTTTGTGTTGCTTTCCTGTTGGTATCATATTCTATAAGYAGCACCATAAAAGCAATAATGGTCAAAGGTCTTTATAATACAATAGCTCCCCTGGGGTATCAAGTAGCCTATAAAGGAAATTTTTGGAAATGTAAGAACAGCACAAATRTATAGTCTTACTACCCTTGGGCATGTATCCACATGACTGCTCCTTAGGGAGTTTCTGAAGCTAGAGGGATTATCAACATATTTACAGCTTTATGGGATTTTTCTTCCTTGAGCCTATGGCATATTTTGAATCCCAAATAACTTTTTGAAAGAGGTTTCAGATTTTCTCTATAAGCTGCATTTGTTCTGAGCTTTACTTCAATTTTTCAGACTACAATTTTAGTACTTGAATAAAATATGAATGATCGGGCTCTTTTGCTTTTTACGCGCCAGACGTGATTTCTTTAAAATTCTCTATGGTTTCCTCAGTTTGTGTCTCTTACAGACAGAAGCATGCTAGATATGTAGTCATTACTCATACACATACATTAACTGACTTACTATTTTTGTTCCTCCTTTTTTGTCCTGCTCCTCATCTTGCCCTATGTTACTTTATCTACTTTTGTGAGATGAGCTATCTAACTCAGGTGAAAATATACCACATTCAAATTATGAGTGCTTGTGATATTAGGACTGCTTTTCYCAAGGAGTATAAATTCACATTTCCTGCATGCTGAATTTCACCTGACTCTTAYTCATTCACAGGATCGTCTTAGGATTTTTCTATATTTCCCCACAAACAATTACTTTTTCTTTAAATAGTTTAATAACCCCAGGTAAATGTGCGGTATTATTTCCACTAACTTTTTTAGGTTTTCTGCCAGAGTTTTAAACTTAATAGGCTAAGGTGTGAAACTTGAAGAATTACCCATGATTRCAGAAATAAYTGARCTTTTATAGGGGGACCAACAGCCCYAAATTTCCTACACATTATCACAGACATATTTTATAGTATTTAGAATGTATAATAAATTTCCAAACTTCCTATACAYATATACAATAATCACTAATTTTCTGTGATACTTCACGTGTCATAAGTAATTTCTCACTGGGGACTGATCTACTTCAGTTAATACCCTACTTTACTCATTAAAAAGAGATAGGTCAGGTCAGATGGTTTTATCAAACATATTACCTTATACAAAGTGGGTAGAAAGAGTATTAAAAGTTTGGCACCTCTTTCTCATATAGATATAGCTTGCAGAATATTTACAAGGACCAGTGTTGCTGTCCAGTTTTACTCAGCCTTTGGAGGTATGTATTATTCATGGTACAAAGGCTAGGGTGAGACAGTACACAAAAGAGAAGGCTAGAAGTKCTCAGTACCCTTTTTAGTTGCTGTTGCTTATCAGTCAATGCATTAATTAAATTTCCATTTAATTCATAGCACAATTTCGCAATCATGCTGCAACAACCAGACTTCTTCTCCAAAAGTGCAAAATCTGAGCTGTGATCTGACTCCTGCACCTTAGGAGGTATCTATGTATTTATTACACAGTGTACTGATTCAAGCATAATGTTCTGTTTCCTGACTAGGAGAAATTTGAATTTCAAACAGGATACACTTTCCAAGATTTAACATTGCTAATTAGAAAGATATTTGTGATTTATAACATGAAATCCAAACCAAAAGAATTTGTAGGCCCTTCAAAGAAAGAATATGAAGGCTTAGACAGTGATTAGATGTGAAATCTTACTTTGAACCTTTGTAGATTTTTCTGCTGTCCCCTGAACTTCTCACCTAAGGAAAAACAAAAAAAGAGGCATTTGTGAAATGAATAATAAATTATGTAATTAGAGAATTTACACCTAAAATTGTCACCAGCAAGTTTTAGTTTTATCTTWAATTTTGAATCCAAGTGACAAGAACATTCTGTGCATTGAGTACTCAATCTCTACCAGGAAAAGAGTAGCGTACAATTAAAAAGTATACATATTTTCTTAGATTTCATTCTATGTAACAGTAAATCCATAGAGTACAAAAGGCAAAAGAATTATCCTTCAAATTATGACTTGTAAAAGCATAAAGTCAGTCTTCTTCAGTGCATTGAAACAGATACTCAGTTTCATTGTGGGAAGAGAAATAGAAATAGACTTTATAGAGTCATGCACTGTGTTTAGAGTTTTGCATGTGATCAATAAATATTTTCAATTTAAATTAAGAAAATGAAAACACAAGAACCCAATTCAATACTTATCTARTGTGATGAAAAAACTTAGACACTCCCTCTAAGAGGTCTAAAGGCAGCTCTCAAAGGGCATTTCCTCTCAAAAGGTGTTGCACTTTTCTACTAAGCAGAAATATTTGCTGACAAGGGATCTAACAGTGACAGAGGATTTGTCAAGTTCAAGATAATGGCAGAATGTCTTCAGCTTAAATTTGTGCTCTGAAGTGCAGCTGAAGATTTAAAACCMATATTCTCTTGCTTATTTAATTGAAAAACAATCACAGAACCAYTGTGTATGATGAAGAAACAGAAAAGGATTTTTCTGTGGGTTGTGRTTTAGGAATGGYACTGCCCAATTCAGTGTCCCCACTGAGGCTTTCCCAAACCAGCTGCCACTTGCTTGTTCCCCCTCTCCCCTCCCACTTCCTGCTCCAGCTTGCAGCTGGGAATTCAAAGCACTAAATTGAAGATCATTGGCTGAGATAAGAACAGTTTACTAGAAACAGCAGTGAGATAAACRAAGAGCAACAATAATGATATTAGTAAAAGAAGTATACAAAAGAGAGGGTGATTGATGTACAAAAATGCTCATGATGAACCTGGAGACAATAACAATGGCAGATGATGCCACCATGGTTGGCATAGAAGCCACATCCTTCTTTTTGGAAGCCAGGGAGAGTCCCTTCCCCCACGAASAGTCCTGGCAAAGCTAGGACAGTGGATTTGCAAATAGCATAGCCTGCTACTGGAAAGTTTTCTGTTCCATTTGTAAGAATATTTTAAAAGCATCAGCTCAAGTCGTCCTGGGCACCTCCACTGCTGAAGAGATAAGGTTTTGAATTTGCTCTTTGTATGTCAACTTCGTACAAGTTGACAATCTTTCTTTGGGTATATTTTCCACAGCAGAGGATTTACTCATCCTCAATTTCCTACCAAAAATGTTTATTGTTTTCTTAGTCAGTCTTAAAAGAACCTGGGTAGGGAAAACTGTTGCTCRTGATTTTGCTGAGCACACTTCTGAAGCAACCAAATTCCTTGAAAAACTTATCTATTTMATATATTTTACATAGAAACCAGCAGTCAGTTATAGTTTTCCTTGGAAAACACACCCATATTTCAGATTCTAGAAATTAATGTTACAGGAGCCTGGTCAGTGCATGCTAAAGCCTGTGGAGAGAGGTGAAACTGATGTGCTCTGTTCTTGTGGGAGGCCTCTTTATGTTCTACCACAAGCCAGTCAAGTCCTCCTGCCTTCCCCAGCTACCTCTACTGTCCCAGCTTTTACAGGAATGGAGGATGGGCTGGCTGACGTCATCCTCCTGGACCTGGTGCTGGAACCTTGCCCATAGCTGGGCAGCAGAGGGTAGATCCCATGCTGACTTATCCCATGTTGTGCCCACATTTCTGGCCAAAGAAGGAGAATGTACAGGAGAAATATAGCTACAGCTAATTTTCATTCAGCTTGCAGGACTGCAGCAGCAGACACAAAAATGGAAGGGAGGTGATTCAAATCTAAGCATTTGTTCTCTGTGCAGCAGGTGCCTCAGGGCCCGCAAGGAGACACTGCAACAATCAACACATTTTTTTTTGTTCTGTTTTTCCCTTTGTACTCTCATTTTTGATGGAGGCTTCTRTGCCAGGCCAAGCTCAACAGAACAGTTTCACTGTTTGTTCATTTTAATCTGGCCCTGAATCTTGCTCTGGTTCATAGCTCCTGAAGATAATCTGATTTTATGTCTCCACAGTTCTTTTACTGTGTTTTTGAAGACACCCAAGGGAACAATATTATAAACTGGTACTAACAATTTATTATGATATATTTTATTCTTTTRTACTTGGGGTTTTTAAAATTTTTTCTTTTATTTTTTTTATTTTATGAAAAGACACTGGGAGGTTTGCTTAAAGACAGAACATGTAAAAGTTGCTCTTCATAGAAATATTGTTTGCCAGAGGGGAAAAAACTCTCTTTGGAATGGGGAAACAGTGAATTTGTACAAATGAGAAGAGTAAAAAAGTTAACACCACATCTGAGTAAATTTTTTTTTGTATATCATCCATTTAGGAAGCATGTCAGCATGACTCTGGATTTCAATGCAGTTTCCACCCTCTAGCCACATGCTTCCAGGTGTTTTGTTGCAAAATGTGTAATAAACAGTCATTCACATTTAAAGCTAAAAGAGTGCCCTGAAGTTTTTACTCTTGGTGCCCCTTTCCTCAGTAATTTCAACAAATGAGGCAAAAACATCAACCCTCCAAGCACCTCCCTCCCCCTAACCTAAAGGGAAAATTTTGAAAATACTTAGATGAATGAATAATTTTTCACATGTGAATAGTCAAAGTGAAGTTTTACTGACAGAGTAAAAGACATAAATTATACATGATTTCGCTCCTTCAGTAAGCATTGAATGCAAGTGACCAACTGAGTGTTAAATATATTGAGCAAAGGAATGTCACTGTGCTCTAAGGCAATTTAGGGCATGTATTTCCAAAAACATAGCAATAAATAAAACAAGTATATTTTAAAAAGAGTTCAAAGACATATTTTTAGAAAATAAATTATATATGCCAGCATTGAACAAATAAAGTGTCTRGTGAACAAACAGTGGGTAGAACCTTTATAATACTTGAGAGATAAAATGTAGTTAAGATAAATGAAGAATTGTCTGYCTGCTACTGGAAARTTTTCTGTCCATTTGTAAGAATATTTTAAAAGCATCAGCTCAAGTCATCCTGGGCACCTCCAGTGCTGAAGAGATAGGGTTTTGAATTTGCCCTTTGTATGTCAACTTCATACAAAGTCTTTCCAGTAAATGATATAATGGTTTGTGTTTCTCATTGTTCAGGCTTTGCTTTCTCTTATAATTCAGCAATTCCCTCCCTCTCTGAGGGAGGAACTACCACTTAGAAATTATTTATTAGCTTTAGAGCAGACTGGTGCTTCCATTACTTTCCTTTTTGAAATTTTTAAGAAATTATTATTTAATTTTATGTCTTTATCTTTTCTCATTTTTTTAAGCCAGACACTGTCTTCAATATCAAGGTATCTGTCCTCTTTAACTGACCTCCTAATCCATTTTCTTTCTCCATCTTGCTTTATTTTTCAACAACGATCTTTCTCAGAAAGGCTGATTTTCAAAAGATTTCCCTGAATCTTTATTATTTTTTATTATATTTTAAAATGAAAAAGGCTAAATATGCCATTTGTCTTCAAGCAAGAACTTACCCAGAAGCACAGCACCAAAGTCTGCTGTCTAGTATCAGTATTATTTTTATTTACTTATTTTATTTTATTTATTATTATTTATTATTTTATCAGTTACAGCTCCACTACTTWCAGTGGTATTGCACCTCTTACCAGTTGGTCAGCTTATCAGTAAAATGTGTCCTCTGAGGCAAAAGTAAGGACCACAGGATCATATTTTTATTATTCATAATAGGTATTAATTAGGTAATCAAGCAACTGACTTTTTTTTATTTCTGCAGAGTAAACAGCTTACTTAATGCAAATGCACAATTACACTGAGGGCTAGTACAAGATAAATGCACCACACATTTAGAACACAGTCTTTTTCAACAGTGATGCTATGAAACATTTATGAACACTGAAGTCTATACACATCAGCAAGCCTGCTAAAATTGAAAAGAGCTCCTTACTCATGCAAAAATAAGCAGATGCTTAAGTGTTTGCAGGAACAAGTTTTTATTTCTCTCCATGGGTATTGGACAGATCCTCTGCACAGGGATGAATTTCAGTCAATAAAATGATTAACAACAGTAACACACATTGCAGGGAAGTGTATCAATTCCAGAAAAGATTAATTTGAGGAGCGTTAGCTGGGTCTGATCAGTGACATGTAACACCTTACATCTCTTGAGATGTATACAATGTCTGCAATGACTTCTTTTCCTATCTTGTGTAGGAGATGTCAAGACTTTTCCACCTACTGAAACATTGCTATTTTAGTTAATTTACGCCCAGAAATGTATTGGCCATGTTTTCCATGTAAAAATATGTTTTCAGTCATCTCTGTGTACTTCTGCATTTTCTAATTATGTTATTTTCTCTGACTAATTTCCAGTGTTTTGATCTTCCCCAAGTCTTACCATTAGAAGAGAAATCTCAGAACTATTTTTAAATATCCTCTTCTAGTTTGCAAAATTACTTGTAACTGAAGACACATGCATAAATAAATCTCTGAAWTCTGATTTAATAGTCTATCTTGACATCTATTAACATCTATTATGACATATTCATAATATCAACATTTCATTGTTTTATCTTGACTTTTCCAACTCMTTAAATGCATTTAAAAACCTGAATGACAATATTCACCATACTTCTGTTAGTATAGAGAAGTCGTAAGATTGGTTCCAAATTTACTGAATGCAATGGGTGAGTTTTCTTGAGTCCCAAGATGYGGTTTGACTCAGTCTCATAGCTAGCACCAGAAATTAATTTAAAATAAGTTTTTAAATTTCATATCTATTCTAGAAACGTCTCTATAAATAGTAGCTTTACAATTGTTCCATTATGAAAGCCCGAACTCTTTGTACCTAGTTTTCCCAAAGGGAMTAAACTGGTCACTCATCCAATATAATTTCTTTCTAATATTTTCTTCAAAGATAAATTAATAATGTTAAATATTTAACGTGGCCTCTCATTTCTGTAAGTGCTGCTTGAACTTCTCTGCCATTTTACAGCACTTGCACTTTTGTCTATTTCTTTTGATAAAATGCCATTTAATTGTATCTTAACTTGCCATTACAGCCAAAGAAGGGATAACATGATATCTTTGCTCATTTCTCATTAAAAAAATGCATGTGGAAAATTTCTGGTTTTGGTATTCTGGAGCTAGAAAAAATGTAAAGTGCTTACAAAAAGAACAAATTTACCAGCAGGTTTTGTGGCAGTAAGACATACTAAACAGACTTCTGTTTAGTATGTCTTCTGTTTCTTCATGAGGAATTCCCAATGTTAGGTTTCACAATATATTGACCACTTCTGCTGATTATCTAAAGATCGTAAAATCTGAGAATATATTTATATGTGTGCATAATTCTACATGCTGCCATGAAAAACAYACTAGCTGTTTTATCTGAAAAATGTAACTTAATGTAATAACATGACATTAGGACATAGCCAGGTAAATTAACACTCTAAAAATTTACACAGAACTGCCATTCCAGAAATCACGTTCTTGTCTGATACACTAATAGAATTTTTATGTCTCTGCCTCAAAAAGAAAAGCACAGAAAGAGAATATGAGCAATGGAATGATGATAATATTGATAACAAGTAATTTATTTCACCACATTTTGTCATGTATTTTCTTTTTCAAACAAGAGAGATTTTTAGGTTTTGAGTTGGTTTGGGGTTTTGTTTTAACTTTCTTTTTTATTTGTTTGGTTTTGTTTTGTTGTTGTTATTGTACTTTATTGTGCTCTAGCTTATTGCTGCTCTGAGGCTATTTTATAATCCAGAGGACCTTGTTTTTAATAAGCTGAAACTGAGTTAAGTGGAAATACACCATGGGAAGTGAAGAAATTTCAAAACATGACGACAATAAGCAATGTCCTCTGTGTCTAGATGCTGAGGCAGAAAGGATACCTAGAAATAATTGCATATGCAGAAGAAAGTGTATACCTTTGCAATGCACATATTGTATTAAATATGATCATTTGCAATTAAGATTTGGAACAGATCAGTGCTTCATGATGACATAAGGTGAATAATATTACTTAGTGTGTGGGCAAGTCCTAAGTTAMAAAATTAAAGAATGATCAGCAAAACAAACAGAAAAGTTACTGTGGGTCAGATTACTTATTTYCCTAAAAACTCAAGCTTCCTCTGAGCATGTAAAATTATTTTGTTGCTTAAAAACCCATAYGGAGTCTAGCAAGGCTGTGTAAACAAAACTCAGCAGTAAAAACTGAAAAAGGGACAAAGTTCATATCCAATGCAGCCATTAAACCATTGGGGGAAGGGTAAGGGAGGCAGGAGAAGAGAGGGAGAGATAGTTTGTCATTGCAATTGAATAATGAAGGGAGTAGTAAAAACCAGAAGACACAAATAGAACTAACAAGGTCGGCAATAATTCACATTGCTTTCCTTTTTTTCTCCCTTTTTGTCTCTTGAATATTGGGGCATACACAAATACATCTTAATTTTGATTGCTTTACTTAAAAATAAAAAGTGAGATAATATTCCTTTAATTATTCAAATATGGAGTCCAGAAGGCTCTTTAAACAGAAAAGTGAGAAATTTAACAATTTCAATATCGTGAGATGCTTGTAGAAAACAAAATTTATACAATATGCTAACACTTGGAGGAACTGCTGCCAGAAAATAATCCCCACAAGATCTGCTGCACTACAGAAATACTTYTCAAATCAAATGATAGCCAAAGTGGATATTTGGCATCAGAGACYTACCATGATTTTAGCTGATACTTCTGTACCAATGGATAAGTAAATGGAATRCACATGAATGGGGATAAAATAGCASTGAAGTCCTTCTACTCCYTTCAGGGACAAATYAGTTTCTCCTAAAGTATTCTAATAGAAGAATATGTAGGTCTCTATTATCAAAACAATTTAAAGTCRTGCTTAGACAGAATACAAGAAGTTTGATGGATGAACACAATGATTTTTGTACATGTATAGTACTAATAAAATTTCCTGAAATAGCAGCTGTATACCAGCATATATAAAGAAGTAGAAGAATAACATTAAATTACAGGTGTACTGTCTTAATTTTAATGACTTTTAAGCCATGAAATACTGTGAAAATCTAGAGCACTGCTGTGCAATATTGAATTCTGCCATTTATCTTAAACTAGGAATAAGTGAAACACTGAATATCATTAAAGTTAATAAGGGAATCATCTTAGTTGTTCTCAAGAGGTAATTTTGAACAGGAAAAAAACCCCAAAAYTGAGTATATATTCATAGTTGCTAGGGAATTAAATGAAATGGTTGCCAAGGTGAAATAATATATGAAAATTCCTGACATACATTATCCAAAGGGTTCTGTAGTCTGATCTTCCGTTTTGGCTCAGTGTTACCAGTAGTTTGAATACACACGYACTGTTGCTAAGGACTGACGCTGTTGCCAGGTGAAAATGGCCCGTATTAACCTGCCACAAATATCTAAATATGTTGATAGAAGTGTGCTGATAAAAGATAGGAGGGACATGCCTTGGAAAATTGGATGATCTATTATGTCTTATCTGTGACATAACAGTGAAGTGACTTTTCTTATTCTTYGTGCACATGAACTCTAACCCATAAAAATATCAGTAAAGTACCCAACAATAATGATATTRTTAAATGAACATTGTGTTCTATAGAATATAAATCTTAATCAGGCATGTAACCTATAAAATTGTTACTGAGGGATATAACTAAAGTCAGATAGTGTGTAATTCAGACTAGCAAAGATATATGATCATTGCTTCTGTACCTTTAAAATAGATTCTTTCAAGCCATTCTTTCTTCTCAAATGTTTTGAAATTTGAGCACCATTATCTCAAAGCAACTAAGAGTATGCTTGAAGTAAAATGATGAAATAGATACTTTGAATGAAAATGAACAGGTGCTTTAGTTGTTGTGTGTCATATAGGTAATAGGCAACTTTTTAAAATGCTGGCTAAATTGCAATCTAATGCCTTTCTGGCAATTTGCATAGTATTGCCAATAATATTTTGTAGTATAATATTGCTTGTAAAATCTTAGTCATTTCAGGGYGCAGCTCCTTGTTTATAAATCARATAAAGAAAGGARATCAGCCGRAGCCATTAGACAGGAATATCCACAYGGGAGGGCTTGAGAAACAGTTACAGTATCCTGTCTTGTTAAAGAGAAGTACAATACACTACATGCATGTAATTCTAGCTTTCATTTGTCAGTATTGAGTGCAGAGCACTGACCTACACAATGTACAGAAAAATCTATTGTATTTGATGAAATTATATATATTGACAAAATAGTTGACACAAGGGCAATGTGTAAATGGCAAAGTCACAATGTTCAGATTTCAGCCACGGTTTTTCCCTCTTTAGGACTCTTCCTAAAAGACATTTAACCATCTTCTACATCTTTCAAGGCAGCCTAATTCTTGCTTTTGCCARGCTTTAAAAAAGACTTGTAAAAACTTGCTTAAGATTATGATCTTTACAAACATGTGCYTGCTGTTCTACCCAAAGTCAGAAGTAACTCTTTAAGTCACAAAAGCTAAGAAAGCACATGACTGCTCTTCTGTTGTGGAAGTTTGTGTCTGTATGCTTAGCTTTGACTGACACATCATTTCTTCTCTGGACCCCAATCTATTTTCTGCCTCACTAAACTTACAAAACTCTGCATAAATTGTTCTTCTCAGCTTGTTCTGTAATCCTATGAATACACAGTCTTCCTGTTCATCCTTCAGTCAGTAAGTGCCAGCTGTTGGGTCCTGGAAACAGTTTTATTTATGTGAAATAAAAAAGTGGGGGAAAAAAACCCAAAAAGCAGTTGATCAGAAAGCTGTGAAAACAACAAGATARCGATGAAATATTGAATCAAAATCTTTGAGTCAAGCAAAAGAAATTAATATGGTTTCCATCAATCAACATATAAACAAACTTTGACTAGATAAGTTTTACTCTGAGTTATTTCAGTTTATAAACTAATCCCTTTTTGATTGTTCTGTTGAGCATGAAACAGAGGTCATGCTGAGAAATTAAAAAAAAACCAACCTCTTAATTTACGTGTAATGAACGTAAATTAATTATCTTGATATAGTCTGCCATATTGCATCTGTCAAAAATGTCCTCATTTTTAATGGGAAACACACAACACCCCATGCACGCCCCTATCATATTTTCACAAGTTATAAAATGTGTGCATTTGCAACACTTAGAATGGAAGTATTTATATATTTTATCCAAGGGCCACTAATATGTGCATACATCATTTACACTGAGTAACTCATTGTACGAATTACAATGGCTTCCAGGAGGGACAGCCCCCAAAGGGACAGAATGAGAGACAAAACTGGACTTTATGGAGGTGAAGTGGGAGAGAGGTTCAGCTTCACATGGATCTGAGCTTCCCCTGCAGAGCTTTGAAGTTATACAAACACCTATGATATGGAAGGGAATGACACTACTGGGTAGTTGTGCATTAATGTCCTGCCTTGCTGATGAGCCAGATACTCCTTGCCCCTTTCTGTAAGGAAGAGAAAGACAGCAGGTCTTGCCAACAGCAGCAATAGCATCTGCTGTCAAAATCCTTTGCRTTTGAGGACTTTGCATTGGTCAAGAACATATCAGAAATGATAGATCTCTTTTGACAGTTTATCGTGTGGTACCTATTTTGGTAAAAAGCAATATTGTTGACAGTATTCTTTTGTACAAAAGGTGTCACCTTTCTTGTTCAACTCAGCTTGTTTTTCCCAAGTAACAACTCTGAAGTGGAGAAGAGTGGTCCACATGTCACCTCACTATGTGTTGTCCAGCCCCTGCTCTCTTCTTATTGGGGTAAAAAAAACGTGCTGACCTTTTTTAGGCATAGTATGTGAAACCTCAGACTACTTCTCTATCACTACTTATGCTTGACCTGTCACTATTTTTCAAGACCAGAGGCATGTTGCAAATCTTGTAGGCCTTAAAGGTTAGCCTTGTTCTTAAGAAGATCCACTTTTTCCTCACTAGTTTTCTTGGAAACACCTGAAGTTCTGAGCAAAGAACAGAAGYGGTGCATGTAGCTAAGGAGACTGGAGAATTGAGAAAGACTTTTGATTGCTATGAGGAAGTGGGTATTTGTTTTGGAGACCTTGGGAGTTGCACATGTCCAAACAGAAGTCACACTTAGAGTGTCATATGCCAAGATTTTGTCACTGCCAATAAATTGGATCACTTCAGGTAACATCTTGGAATTCTGGTAATGTCTGTAGTCTGCATATATGTGCTTGTGTTTTGTTTAATAGAGTTCAGTCGTAATTCCATACCTGTTTCTCTTGGTCTCATAAATGATGTTCCCAAAAAGAAGAATACATAGGCCTTCTGTGTTGACTTTTAAAGATCACTAGCCTGCTCATGGATGAGGGAGAAGTGCTGGTTTAAACTCAAAAAGAGTTGTAAGCTACCATGAGAAAATAAGCAAACKTATGCAGAGCATTCCTGCTGTGTTTCTCTGTCTTTAATCTRTGTGCCATCATACATTATGCCTTTGTGAAACRTAGWAKGARGCCTAATTAAAATTAAAAGTTCTGCAGTAACTAGTTGGTGTGGTTGTTTGGTGTGCCTACAATAACGTTGCAATGTAAGAACTATGAATAACAATATTGCAATGAATTCAGAAGTCTAAAGAAAATTACCAGAGATCCCAACAGATACAATACAATGGTAAAAAACACCTGGAATAATCTTATCTTATGGATAATTTTAGTATTTCTATATAATTCACTATTATATATGTATTAGTATTCACACGTAAGTTTTAGTATAATTTTAGAATTTGCTGATCAAAGGAAGAAACAGAACTACTATTTAATGAAAAAATTGGCAAGAAAGAGMCACTAATAAAATAAAAACCTTTTTATCTGTATCTTTGGTTACTGGCAAGGCTTGAATGATGGGATACAAAAAGATAATAAAATCTACGCATTCATTCAGAGAATTCAGAGAACACCTAAAAAGATTCATCCAGGCARTCAAAATCAATATGTTCTGCCACAAGTGCTAAGCTAATTAGAGAAATCTTATAATTTCTTATAAGATTTAACTAGATCTTCTAGACTGGCCACTATGGCTTTCCATGTTTTCTGGAATTGAGGTGCATGTATAAATATGGAAACTGCCTTCTATTTTTGTGATTTCCTTCTTTCCACAGTTGTTTTTCAAGTTTCTTGCTTTCATTTGGATATCCTTTCAAACTAGCAATTAAAACAAACCTAAAGAGTAATTAAAAAAACCCTAAAGATAAACTTTATAAATAAWATTTTAAAACTTTGATATAATTTGATTTTACTGGATCCTACATARTACCCTATGAAGAAGAAATATGATGTATAAATCCTAAGGTTTTTGCTTTTTGTTACTCACAACCACCTGATATTACTCATAAAAAACCATGTAAGTCATTGTGTTTACAAGGAAGATTCAGAGAAATTGCTCCATTCTTATGAATGTTTTACTGAGAATATGGAAACAGGATGGAGTCGTGATGTTTATATGGGAGATCTTAAGGAAAATAAAATGCATTATCACAGGAAATGGTCTTCTAGCTGTGTTCTCTATCTTCAACATATAAAATGTGAAATTTCTCCCTCCATTTTATCTGGTCTCCCCACTTTCAAGGTAATGATACCTCTATCATTACCCTGTTATGTTCTAGAAGAATAACRATGGGATATCATGGAGGCAGCGCTGGAGAAGTTTGTTTTTTCTTGCCTGAAAGTACTACAACAATATGTATGTGGTTTTTTCTTCATTCTTTTGGCACAGAGTAAACCATTGAGTTGTGACAAGAGAAGTACCTACCCTTCAAACATACGCATATCAAATGCATTTCCATACACATTAAAAATATGCATCAATTATTAAATAATTCATCATACTTATGGTATATTTTACATAGCAGGTGGAGTCAGAGTTCAGAGAAATCTTCTTATCATCAGGAAAAAATTGCACAAAATCAACATTTTTAGACCCGAAGGAAAAAAATGGAAGAGAAAAATTTGTAATGCATAAAATGAAGACACTTCTGGTTTTACAAAATAAATAGTAAGCTTAACACAGCTACCGAATRGCTGTATTAAACTTACTATTTATTTAGTAAAATTATATTTGTAATAGAAACCAAGACTTGTTACAAAACAGATCATAGGGATTTGAAGTGTTGTTAATAATTTTTATGTCAAATATTATATCTAAAATTTAACTGACTTTCCAAGCAAACCTTTTTATAGGCAATATCTATGTATAAAACATCCTCCCAACACAGTGTTTTAATTTAAATTACTGAATAGTTTTCAATAAAAACAACCAAAAATATACTTTTTGCTGTAGGATACTAATGAAATTGGCACAAGTCACAGTGATGACATAAGCAGCAACTATTGTTTTCTAATTTCTGTGAGTAGTGAAAATTACTAGCATAATAAAAAGGCCATAACAGAAGAATTCTAAAGGACTGCTTTCCTGCTTTTTGGCTTTATAACCTTGTGTCATCTATAACTGCATGTCCTTGTGCTCAAATTTATGCAAATGATTTCTACTTGTAAGAAGAAAACTGTTTTTATGTCAACTTGCCAGAGAACCATCCTCTTTTATTTCTGATTTCCTTTTCCACCATAGGATTTTACACTCAATTTATCAGGCAATTAAAACTTGAATCAACAGTCACAKAGAAATTGTGCTATAAGGGGAATATATTGCAAACAAAGGTTTGATTAACTCCTGGACATGGCAGTAAAAACTGTAGCTGGAGCCTGTGTGTCATCCTGATAACAAAACAAAGCACTCATTCTTTAATTGTCATCCCTGGGAAAAAGAGGAAACGATGGGGTGTAATGGGAACAAGGATGAAATAGGAACTAGAMAACAGATAGCCAATTTCAGACTTTGGTCAGTGAGTAAAAACAASTGCCACCTTGTATATCTTTAATAACCATAAAGTGATTTGATCTTACAATAATTTCTTGGGAATTCCACAATACATTAGAGATGCTCAGCTGCCACTAGCAGGTTTTTTTTTTATTCATAGTTTCAAGGCAGAACATAAACATAATGCAAGGGAAGCTTTCACTTTTAGGGAGGAATATGATTCAGACTAATTTATTAGACAAACTGTTTGTGCTCTCATTCTGGATATAAATATTCAGGAATTTCCGCCTGAACAAGAGGAAGAATCTCTTTACTGTGCAGGTGACTGAGCACTGGAACAGWTTGCCCAGAGAGCCTGTGGAGTTTTCTTCACTGGAGAGACTCAAGAACAGAAATCCTATGCCATGTGCTCTGGAATGGCTCTGCTTGAGCAGGGAGGTTGGACCAGGYGACCCACTCTGGTCCCTGCCAACCTGACCCATTCTGGGATTCTGTGATACTGAAAATTTGATATCCAGGTTGGTAGTTTGGCTTTTCTTGTGATGGCCCCATCATTTTAAAAAAGACACCAGTTTTCACAGTACTACATAACAGGTATATTATACAATGGTGCTTGGCTCTCCAGGAATTTGCCGTATAACTTGTACTCATTCCATAATTCCTTTAAAGATGCTTTCCCAACTWCATGACATCTGGATTTTGTGGAATTTGTCTGGTGTAGAGCAACTGTTCAGAAAAAAAAACATGAGAAGATCTAGTCTAAGCACTGTTTTTTGACACAAGTTGTGCAAGCATGTTCCAGGAGAGAACAAAATATCAGGTTTAGTCTGGTTACAGAGGAAATTATTCTAATATGAGACTTGTCATACCTTGAGTGCTATTTTCGTGGCTTGAATGGAGCTATAAGGCTATTGTGACTGAAATGATAATGAAATTTCCTATTTACACGTAAAAACTTATGCAAGTTGTACTTCTAAGATTTTTCTCTACAAGGCAACTCTCTTCTGGGACTAGGAACAAACCATGAGCTGTCAAGAGAATTCTTGAGCAAAGAAAGCACAGGGAGAATAGGAATGCAAAGCACAGGTCCCATCATGACATGCCTCACTGYTTAAAWTCCAGACTGAATGGTCTCTGATCTCTACTCTAAACAAATAATCACGTCCTTCATAACATTTTTTAAAAGGATAAGGTCTTATCCAAACCAATGAGTGGAAATGAAGACCCTYGCTTGATTTCAGAGTTTTACATAAATTTTCAGAGATCAGTGAATCCCAGAAAATAAATTTTCTGTGGAGGAAGACAAGTGTATAGGAAGAGGGAATGGGAAATGAGGGAGAAAGAAAATAGAAGAAATAATGAAATTAAAGGCATGTGAAGAGAAATAGGAAATGGGGAAGAAGAAAAAAAGGTTTAAAGAGGGAAACTTAGAAGAGAGAGACTTAAAAAGAAAAAGAAAAAGAGAAAAAAAAAAAAACAGTGAAAGAAAGAGGAAAAATAAATGGAAGAATGAAGAGAACTGGAGAAAATCAAAGTGATCAAGCATTCTTTAAAGTATGAGACTCCTTTACATGTACGTGGAAAAATAAGAAACAGGGAAAAAGATCAAGAGAAAGTGACGAAAGAGAAAGAACACCTGCTCAACATCTCTGCCAAAGATGTAGAGGAGATGAAGGGCACATGTGTCGTGTCTGCAGACGGACCAGTTAACAGTTTTGGGACAAATGAGACAAACATAGAGAAAAGGTTAAAATATATCTAAAAAAGTTAATATATCATATTGAAAAATGAGAATACCATATCTAAGATAACATATCTTAGTGTTTTTCTATYCTTTTCCATAAAGTAATTGTTTTGGGCTTCCTAAGCTATTTCACAATTTTCCCTTCAAAATTTTTTGCTGTTTTATCATATTGTAGGCAGAATTCTCATTTAAAGGATTTTTATAAGGGTATTTTTGTTCAAAAAAGGTCTTGACGAGTAAGCAATATATTTCATGTCAGTCCATTTTGAAATTCCAGCTTATCCRTGTTCCAATATTTTATTTATTCACAATTAAATCTTTGTCTGAGTTACCAGGATTATTGCTTCAGTTGGTTTGCAGAGTTGATAGAGCAATTTTCTTAATTYTGAGATGCTAGCTTGTCAGAACCWAAGTCAAGATGTTTCTTTTAAAGCYTGTCTTGCATCAGRAATTCTGTGAATACAGGGATGCAATACTTTCTATTTGTTCTTTACTTGTTCCCAGAGGTATGGTAATATACAATTGTGAATAAATGACAAAGTGAATTTCCTCTTTTATCCTTACTCTATGGGTTTTCTTTTATTTTTGCATTTTCTCTTAGAACTAAATAATCTCTCAAGTCACATTGTGAGTCCAAGAGTTTCTAAGATTTCAAATTAACTAGTGTCTTTATTTCATTATTACTGTGACCAAATTCAGAAGGACAAAGAAGAAAATTCAAAATATATTCACTTTCCACCAAAGGAAATTTAAGCAACAGTAGATTTTYTGTAGTGTTTTACAGATGTCTTTCTTCCTTTAAAACTAAAGATTTATACTTCTGCAGTGTAAAACTCCATAATCAGTGTTCTAAATGAAACTTTTAGAAGTMTACAATGCTATGTCTAAAGGGGGATTGTTAGTGTAAATAAAGCCCTGCATAAGAAATTATGTCCTAAAAGCTGTCATTGTGTCATTAATCCCTGAAATCAACAGTTGTCCCTCAGGGGATGAAACTTAGTTTCAGATAAATCAACCAGAAAATACCTAGCGCCTAAAAGTCCCAGTGCCTTCTTTGATAGCATGATTCTACTTTGAAATTAATAACTATGTCTGTCTGTCTGTCTGTCTATCTATCTATCTATCTATCTATCTATCTATCTATCTATCTATCATCTATCTATCCATTTGTCCATCTATCCATCTATCCATCTATCCATCTATCTAATCTATGTCCTTATCTTTAAACAGCAACTGTGTTTATATTAAACAAAGTAAATTTTCCCAAACATTCTCAAGTAAATGTTTAAAATGAGTGCCATGAATACTCATTTACTGTTGTTTAAGTACTCAGAGACTGACCATTTGTATGTATACTGGTACAGTTTTAGGAAAATCCATAACCATAAGTCTAAACCAAGGCTTTATGTTGACACTGAAACTCAGTCTAGTTATACACTGCCAAAAAACAGAATATTGGATTAGTGAAAACRATAGTTCAACTAATTTTCACAGGAATTGGGTCTGTGAAATATATTATGAAAGCAGAACAGATTTCTAGAACTTTTTGGGAAATTCCATACTACAGTTTGAGACCTTAAAAACTATCTGTTCACCTCCCTGTTAATCTTCAGTATTTCTGGTTCCGATTTTTTTACTATTTAATAGTAAAAATTGTGTGGCAATGTTACTTACACAATTGGATTGCGGCATACAGTGGCACATAAGAAATGACAGAAATCATGGAATGACTTGATGAGTCTATGATGTAAATTTATGGTAAAAATGCAGGAGTACTCRTGCTGGCTTTCTTCTGCTATCACTTGCCATGATAATAAAATTCACCAGGAGGTAGTAAAAGCAAAGCCTGAATGCATACTTTCCAAGGACTCACTATCAGTTGCTYTTAATTCTTGAGAAGATGACAAAAAAAAAAATTAAAAAAAAAGTAAATGAAAGCTGGTATAAATTTATTGAAGAGGAAGCAAGGCCGCAAACCACATGAAGTATTAAAAGTCCACATTTAAATGCCAGAAAGGAAAGGTAAGTATGAGGGAGGTCTTAGGAGGCACAGTTCAGGGTACAATTTGATTAGGTACGTGAATGATCTAGATACAGAAAGTTTAAGCCATACGGTTTTCAAAGRACACATTCTACTAGAGATTAACAATGTTGAACATCTAGAAAACTAATAGTATGTCAGCAACAATTTTTTTTCTCTCCTCTTGCATGTAATTGGCATGAGAGTTGATGAAAATCCTGTTTGAATAATTTGGATAAATTATTTGGTTATGCRCTTGAGATGACCTGAAGAAATTAATGAGTTTAGAAATTCAAATTTCACAAATTAGCTTTTGGATTTATTGCTAAATCTAATCAGAGATGTTCCTGATTTATGTAAACATACCTTCTTTAAAATATCTATTTATAGCAATCACAAAATCCACATACATCTGATTAAAAGTTTTCTTTACCTGTACTTCTGTATTTTATGATATGCATATTTCAACTCAGTTTTAAAAATGGAACTGACATTTGAATAATAAAGAAAWTTTYACTCTGTGTTCACATTTCARTACYACAGTCCTTTRTATTGCTGTAATGCTTTATTTTGTAAGCATTAATACTCATCTCTCAGAGCATTGCCAGAGGCAGATAATACAGGTATCASTAGTGTTTGAAGGAGAAACAGCATAGTCTTTTATCAAAACCTGTCTGATAAGGTACCATTTGGTAAGGGGTGAAAATGCRTTTGAATTGAATGTTTTATGRCAGMAATAATTTAAAATATTTTTCAGAAACATAATGATCTACTGGAGTAATTCTTAGTTTAAGATGTATCTGTTTCAGTCAAAAAAACAGCACAGGGAGTAAAAATGACTTCTTAGTTACTTGGAGGCACAACTCCTTTTTGCAGAATGATTTAGCTTTTTTTTCCTAAATGCTGAGAACTTAATTTTTTCTATTAATTGAAAAATRGTGTCCTCAATATCAAATGCATTTTAGTGTCAACCAAATACATTCAGAAAAAACCCTGCTGCAACAGGATGAGATCAACAACMTTTCATGTTTAGTCATAACATGTTTTTTCACTATAATTACCTGTTTGTCTCACAACTACAGCAAGGCAATTCCCCCTTCACTCCTTTTACTCTTAAAAAATGTGGCACATATCCGCTGTATTCTTTTTACTGTACATGGAAATTATTACCTTTTCCTAAATGAAAAGGTATATACTGCTCATGGCAAAATAACTTATAACAAGATTGCTCATTGCTGAATTGCTAGGCTTGGCCAATATGCAGCTGGCTTTCCAGAAAATGCTATTGTGTTTTAGKCAACTGGAAAATTAATGAACTATCTTCTGCCATTTTACAAAAAAGGAGGAAAAACTTTCAAACTTGATACCAGAAAAGGTTCAAAAGATGCAATAAAAATTAGAGCTTCTTTCCCCCAAAAAATTGATCATCCCAACTAAAATTCATGTACACTAACAGCATAAGCAACAGACAAGAAGGTGGAAGCCTTTGAACATCATAAATAGTATGACTTAGTTGTCATCGTGGAAACACGATGGAATGTCACACAAAACCAAAGTGCTGCAATGAATGTCTAYAAACTCTTCAGAAGGGATAGGCAAAGAAAGAGAGGTGGTGGAATAACCCAGTGTGTTAGGGAGTGTCTTGATTTTCTAGATCTTAATGATGGTGATGGTAAGGCCAAGTTCTTATGAGTAGGAATCAGGGGAAAGGCTGATAAGGCAGATACTCTGTGGGAATCTGTTACAGAGTCAGGGTGTAAAGGATGAGAAAATGTTTTATAAGCTGAAGGGAAAAGTAAATAGCCTCAAGTTCTGCCGAGGGAGGCTTAGATTTTGTATTAGGAGAAATTTCTTCTTCAAACAATGTTCAAGCTCTGGAACAGGCTGGCCAGAGAAGTGATTGAGTTGCCRGCTCACAAAGTGTTTAAAAGATGTGTAGATGTGGCACTTAAGGACATGGTTTAGCAGTGGATTTGGTAATGCTGTGTTAACAGCTGGAAACAATGATCTTAGAAGTCTTTTCTAACCAAAGCAATTGCTTGAAATATATAGTAAAAATATATTATAAAGTATATATAAAAATATTATCCCTCTGGAAAGAAATACAATAAAATAACCTAGCCAAAACTTGACTTTTTCTCTTGCTATTTTAACTACAAGGAAAAAAAAAAAAAGACTAAACAAATCAGAGAGCAAAATCCCCATTYTCTGATGACAAATGACACTCTGTCACATGGTGCCCTGGTTGCAGAGATCAGTCAGAGCTTACAGCCATGTGGGCGTGATTAGGTTGCTATTCTATGCCTCCCACATCCTCTCTGGGAGTATGATTTTGGGGAGTAAAAAATGGTCAATACACACAAGAAATGTGCTGTTTTGTTCCCTTTGTGTTTGGGAGAAGGTGCCTCCTGTGCTATTAGTGGGTTCTTGGGACCAGCTCTGTAGGCTTTCTGTCATCCCACTGCTGCCTCCCATCCTTTCCTGTTCTTCTGAGACACAGCTCTGAGAAGCATCAAACACAGCTGGGACATYGCTTCAAGGAAAACCACTTTGAGGRAAAACAGTGYAGTGGAAGCAGCCTCAGGAAGAGCAGCAGCAAATGAGGTGAGAGGAGCCAGGCATGAGMTGAGCCCGAGCCCCGGCAGAATGGAGAGGTCAAAATTAGCAACGCTACTGGAACCAAGCCCCAGTGGAAGGGAGTGGTCCAGAAAGAGGCAGCATGGTGTGACATGGACAGTATAGCTTTTGGGGGTTTGTCTGTCACTGTTTTCCATTGTCTTGGGCTTGGGGGAAGAGTGAAGCAGCTGCAGGGAACCCCTGCCARCTTGTCTTTCTCTGGGAAAGCCATGTAATGCTGGGCATGGGAGCAGCTGCCATCTTGCTTTGGTTCCTACATCTATGTGGAACTAAACTGAGGGGATGAACAGGTTTAAAAYAACTTTTATTGTATGCCTTTCTTATTAATATTGCTGCTGTTACTRTACATTTCTTATTCCATTGYTGCTTGCTTTCAATCAATAGTYTGYCTTTGTTCCTCTCTTACAAGAAGGKGTGGGGGAAAAGTGAGTGGAGTTTATTTGGAGTTTAATTTCCAATTTGTACTAAATTACCAACATGGTTTCTGCATCCTAGAGTTTTTACTATAAGAATAAACAAATTGGAATCCAGAAATAAAACTGATTCTGTGATATTAAATAATCTGGTTTTCAATGTGTTACTATCTCTAAGCAAAATAATGCAGATTTTGRCAAAACAAGCCATAATAGTTTTTCCCTAATAATAGCACCTATTTGTGCTACCAATGTTGTGGGTCCTTGCATAGAAGTGTTGACAAAAAAATTTCCAGAAGAATGAGAAATAGCTGATGTCTTTCTATACAAGTWTGGAAACTCTCTATCAGAGGGCTGTATTTAGTTCTTGTAGGAAGCATGTCTGTTACATGTAACAGGTAATGCAGAACAAAGCCTGAACCCATATATTTCATTACAAATTTTTTGATACTCTGCCATATATACCAAACCAAAGGCTTTAGTAGGTTTTCAACCTGGAATTTGTTTTTATTTCTTCTTCCATAATACAATTTCTTTAACAAATGTTGTCATGTTGTGAATTTCCAGTACTCCTGTTTGCATATTTGTGAAAGAGAATGAGCTTCACTGGGAAATTTTTAGAGGTTTTTCCAYTGAATCATGTAGGTAGAGGTCTCAACACTGAGATATTCCAGCAAATCCTGATCATAATCTTGCCTGGATCTGTATATTCCTTCTGTAGAATTCATGGAATTGTGTAATRTTTAGCTAATGGAATAGCTTATAGTTGATATTACACATTGCAAACCAGCCCACATATTGCTTAAATAACTTTTTTGTGTTGTGGCAATAATACTRGTAGCTCTTCTCAGTTACCAAAAGTAACTAATACCACACATATTTATATATAGATAATGCAAATCTGATGAGAMGAATAATTACATGTATTAATATAGTTTAATTGTCTCTGAAACTGCAAACCATGCTCTGGTAGACCACAAGAAAGGCAAAGCATGTGCCTTGGTACTGAAGACAGTACTGTACATTTTTCCACATAGTTTTGTCATGTGTGGTGAGACTGGGCTGAAAGCCAAAGTGGACTATTGCATATTCATGACGATTTTTGGTWTTGAAAAGCTGCATATAGAATGTAACTTTCAGAAGCAGCTGCTTCTTTCAGGARCTGAAACTGATTTTCACCGCTCTGTGTTATAAGGGCCCAGAGAAGTGGMATGGATGTGCTGAATTGCCAGCCTTGTTACAAGWGCTTTCTTCAGGAATTCCTTTCTGACATGCAAGAGGTGGGTGTACTTTGCTGTCTTATGTTAAAAACATTTGCTGAGTAATTCTAAATCTAATTGCAATCAATGGTTTTTCCATGTATTGTGAATGAATCCCTAAGGCAGCTTTAATAATTTAATTGATTATATCACTTCCAGTTGTGTCCTGATCTTACCTTAGACAGTCTTAAGATAAAACTGATTTTTAAAAGAAACCAATTCAGTACTATGCTATCTGGTAATACTCATAATCAGATTTGATTTTAAAGTCTTAAGAAACTTCTTTGTAGTGAAATTTCTTTTCAACATCACCATATCTGATTAATTGAAACCACTGTTTCCTCAACAGTAATATATTTTCATGGAGCATTTACAGAGTATTTACATACTTACAGAGCATTTACAGATATTTACATAGCAAAACTTCCTTCTGTAGTACTGAGCTATGTTTTTCAAACTAAGAATGTACASTTTTGAACAACAGAATTGCATGTTGAGTAATGAAAGTAAGGCTTAGAGTCTTATGGTGCACAATTTCTATAGAGAGAAATAGGTAAACACCATTTATCTCATTGACTGGACATGTTGAGATCAAACACTCTGGTCTGAATTAATTAGATTGAGAGATGGCAACATTTATGAGTCTTCAAAGCATTGCAAAAAATAATGAGCCATGTTTCAGAGAATGAAATTTTATTTTGGCCTTATGTTAGACAGAAATTGGGAATACCCACTTGGATAAGTTCATCAGGAAATCACCAYTGGTAGTTTCCTCTTCCCTACCAAGAAAAACCTTTAGAATTAATTGAGTCAGCTGGCCTAGCAAGCAGATGTCCAATTACGTCATGGAACACAGGTTGCAGTGTCTCTTCCTAAGCAAAACATGAAAATATTCAAAATACAACATGGTGCTGATGTGAAGCTTACGTATTTTCACTGAGCATCTGTTTATGAATTCACTTTAAAAAGTAGCTGTGAAAATGTGGYTATTTAGCAGTATTATTTCCAGGGACAAATACGATTCTATAAACATTCAGCAAATGTTTTGAAATCTGGCAACTACTCTTCTCAGAGGGGGATCTCTCTTTACTTGAGAGTGTATCCCTAGGTGGTGAATAAAGAGAGATGCTTGGCTTGCTATCATATCTCTAAACACATCAGATAACTATGCCCACCAGCCTACTTGGACACAGCAGTGGGTTTGACCATCTGCTCCCAAATATGACTACAACTAAATTTTGGCAATAGAATTCACGAGAAAAAGGCAAGGGGTACTAAGAAATACTGGGTTCAGACAGGTGCCTTGGAAATTTAGCCTTGGTAACGTGTTGTTGTTACAGTGATCTGCATTCGTATTTCCACAGCTCTTTGAAAGCACACAATTTGTGTTGGCGTGGGACAGCAGAAGGCTGTCACTTCTGGTTAGTATTGCTTTCTGTGGGAGCTACTGCTCATGTGTGCTCTAAACCAAAAGATACCCCACTGCATGATGACATATATAATGGAAAAKATTGTAGAGGGGTCAAATTTTCATTTGCTGCTACCTTCTAGAAGAAGGCCAAGTGGCTGTAAGGCACAGCTGTGACCCCTCCTCCATTCATTTAGTTAATCAAGAACCYTTTACAAGAGATACTGGGAAACAGTGGATGGAAGCCACTACTGAAGCAGTCACAAAAAATGATGTAATGGTCAACTGTTGGTCTCTTTTCATTCCCTCAAGAACCATTCTGGAAGACTCTTTGCCTTTCTGACTTTCTACTAGGCACTTTCCTGCAATCTGAAAATAAAGTGGTATTCTTGAAGGTGACTTTATAAGCTGTCCTCAAAATAAGAAAAAAAAGGCTGATCATTACAAGTAAACAATCAGGCRTGCATTATTAAAGGAATTAAGGTRAAGATACATTAYGAGAATYGATTTCGACTGTTTCTCCTCAAAGTTTTTCTCTTCTCAGATGCTTAAATATGTCTTGGTCCTGGTGATCAGAGACATATCATGAGGCCTATTTCGGAATTTATTTTTGGGTTTTTTTCMCAGTTTCTCATGGAATAAGTTTAGTTCTACTTAGTGAATAAGGTAAAACCYACATTTGAAAAAGTCCTGGCCCAGACAGCCTAAATGTGAACAAAACCTGGAAAATCTAGATACTTGCTCAGAGACCTTAGCCTAAGGAATATATGGTTTAGAGATGCTGAACTGGAAAATTCTGTGCAACTGTAGTCAGTCCTAATTGTTTAACTCATTGCTACCACCATCAGAGAACAAAAATATCTCAATTTTCTCAGAACAATGAAAATTTTAAAAAGAAGTATGCTCTTTGAGACAGAAGAAAACAAAGTGAAAGTTAAGTCATTTTTCTATTCATCCAGATTCCTTCATTTTAAGATGAAGATTTTAATGACAGATGCTTGAGACCAAAYAAACCTAAAACCAAAGACTTTCAAGAAAGTTCAGAAATGTGTTGTAAGGGATTAAGAMAATCAGAAGACCAGATAACTAGGTAGCTGACTAGAAAAAAAACTGTAGTGTGAGATAAAAATGTTTCCAGATTAAATGATATTGTTTCCATCTTCTATACTAAAATAGGAATATAAAGGGGAAAAGAGTTGCTCTATTTGTGCTTTCTCAGTGGTATAAAAGTTAMGAAAATGAAGAAGGAATACACAAAACTAAGGCAAAAAATCATGATAACCCATTCAAACATGCCTGTTCCCACCTAATACTGCTATGAGTGAAACCACACAAAACATTGAACATTTTAATGACTGCAGCAAACTACATCTTGAACCTCTTCATCCCAGACAAATTTTGTGTCTTTTGCATTTATTTTGCAAACTCTTTGAGTATTTTTATTATTCCTTTAAGGTTGTCATGTAACTAAGTCAACCTTTTTATTTAAATTTGTGAATAAAAGTCTTCTTTTAAACAAAGAATATTTTCAGTTAACAAACATACATTTATAGAAGTTGAGACACACAGATGAGACAARTAAGAGCCTTGCCATCCAAATCCCATACCAAAGAAAGTGCTCTTCCCTCAAGTTTTCTTCATCTAATTCAAAATATAGGACCAATTCCCAGGAAAATATACTGAAATAACAAAATCCAGAGGAAATCCCACARAAACAGAAACCTCAGTAAGAATTGCCAGCAGCTGGATTCTGAGGCAGAGACTTGACCCTCCAGCTGGGGCTCAGACCTGTGTCATCTCTGTGCAATACAATGTATTCCCTTTTAGGAAAATGAACTGATCAGAAAATGATAAGGTAATTTCATCTAGAAAATGGTTGAGGAACTGGAACATTTTGCAGTCTGATTTCTTGCATTTCATTTCATGCATCTTGCTTCATTTCATCACTTTCAAAAAATAATATTTATATTTTACATTTTTAAGCACTGGACATTTTTCTAGTTTAACAGCAAGTCATTCCAAGCTGACTAACTCATTTTATTATCTAGCACAGTATATTTAATACAGTGTTTCAAGRGATAAAAACATTCCATTATTGTTCCCTAAAGGAATTGTATTAATTAAACTTCCTGGCTAGATTCCCCTGAAATAATGAGTGAGCTGCTAGTTACCATGTTGTGTCTCAAATGAAACAGAGAACAGATTTTTAACAAGGAGGCATTCTGCAAGGCCTATCTAAGAATTTCAGTGCAGAGCCCTCCGCCAGCTCAGTAGGCTGTCCTGGAAATTGAAATRTTGCCCAGATCTTGCAGGGGACTGTTGTCTGTGGCCAGATCTCAGAATGCCCATATGTCATRCTTTCTCAAGAAGGCCTTAGGAGGCAATCCTAAACTTCCTTCCTTCCTTGCATTTGCTGAGACATTATGAGAACAACTATTAAAATCTCTCACAGAGATTTTGACATGTGACATTCTTCCACAGATTTCTTTTTTTGGAGTGGTGAATTTGTTTCCAGTACTTGTTTTCTCTCTTAGGCTGATAAGCAGGCTCTGTTTGCTCTTCTCAGTGTCATCACTGTACCTTTTGAGTCCTCATATTGAGATAAATATCTACAGAAATTAAACATATTTTCTTTCTTTATGGCCTAGTTTTAAAACCACTCCCTGAATGGATATCCTCAATGGAATAAGCACTACCCTCAGTGTCACCTTCCTCCAAAATCTTTTCTGAAAGTCTAAATTTTGTGCCCAGTATGGAGTAGCATCTTTTGTAATTGTGCCTATTGTTCAAGATAGGCATAGGGAAGATAAAGATCTCACCTGCTGCACTGCTTCCAACTATGGGGGCACCAACATAAGAAAGAGGTGGACCTGCTGGAGTGAGTCCAGAGGAGAACCACAAAGATGATCAGAGGGCTCAAGCACCTCTGCTTTTAATACAGGCTTATAGACCTCAGGGGTTGTTCAACTTGAAAAAGAAAAGAGTCCTGGGAGTTTTTTAGAACACTTTCCAGCATCTAAAGAAAGCTGGAGAGGGACTTAYTACAAGGACTAGTAGTGATAGGATTAAGAGAGAATAACTTTAAACTGAAACAGGATATGCTAAATTAGATACTAGCAAGAAATTCTTTACTGTGGGGATGGTGAGGCACTGGCACAATTTGTTAGAACAGAGAAGTTGTGGATTCCCCCATCCTTGCAAGTGTCCAAAGCTAGGTTGGTTGCGGCTCTGAGCAACCTGTCCATGGCAGGGATGTTGGAATTAGATGATCTTTAAGACCCCTTCCAGCCCAAACCATTCTGTGAGTCCATGATCTGTCATACATTCAGTTAAATGTGCATGGAAAGCACAGTTTTCTCATTTGTCTTCATAGAATGACTCAGGAGTATTTTTTGTCTTGGATGAGGGACAGACAAMATATTTTTAATTGTTTACTATAAGTTGTTTTTGTAACTGTGCAAATAACATCTATAAGGCCAACACTTATTGCTCTGCATGCTGTAGAAAAGTGATCTTACAAAAGGACAAGCCAAGTTAGAAACTATGTCATCCATAGGACATCCAAGAACTAGGATTGTGAATGAAAGTATTATACCTTTCCTACACAGGGTTTTTTTGCAACTGTACTGTGCGAAAAGCTTCAATGTTTCCAGACTTCCCACAGGTTATAAAATGCTGTGATTTAATGATCAAATATGTGAGACTATCAGGATTTTCAATCATGACATGGGTTGCATTTTGACCATAATTATAGAAATTATTTTTCCTCTGGTTSGTCTCAAAAAGATGTGTTTTATAACTA
This sequence comes from Alauda arvensis, assembly GCA_902810485.1. Taxonomy (NCBI): domain Eukaryota; kingdom Metazoa; phylum Chordata; class Aves; order Passeriformes; family Alaudidae; genus Alauda; species Alauda arvensis. The sequence continues at coordinate 645,609 of CADDXX010000244.1, read as the reverse complement.
TCTCTTATCAAATAAGAATGAAAACCAGCTGAGGTATTACTGCTCTGAAACCTGTCCTCTAGTATTAACCTCCTTATGCTATTAAATTTGTGTATAATAAAAAAATTATTGTATTGGGGTTTTATTACTGCAAAACCAATGGAGCTACCAATACAATAAAACTCAGGAAAAAAGTTGGTCCATTTTACAACTTCTTAACATTATTTTTCTCCCCCTAGTAAGAATCCTATGTGAGAGAATTCTGTTTGCAAAGTTAAAAAAAGTAGATCACCTTTTAGATTACAATAGATAAAATGTGACAGATTGTTGCTCTTAATAATTTCTAACAGTATAGTAAATTTATGTCAGATTTCATACTTAATTTACTGGATTACTGTTTTTTCCTGGTCACTCATTTGTGACTCTAACAATATAAAAAAATAATATAATTAGGTCAAAAAAGAACTTCCCTTGCCAGAAAACAAGATACTTTGCATRTATTCAGGGAGARAAGATTAAATGTGTAARAAGAAACYGATATACACAGAAAAGTTTGGATATTCAAGTGGTTTTAAGCCCAGTTGAAAACTAAGTACTGCATAGCTGCTCACTCAATCCCCACTCTCTGCCTTCCCCTACCTTGGTGGAATSAGGAGGAGAATCAAAATAAAACATTTATATTGAAATAAAAACAATTTAATAATTGAAAATAAAGTAAAATAMAGTAAAAACTRTGAATAATAAAAATGWTAATAAAAAGGGACAAACAAGAGACACTTTATACAGTTGCTCATCACCCACTGACCCATKCCAGAACCCATTCCCAAACCCCCACTCCCAAACCCAGATCAGCCTCTTCTAAGTAACTRCATACTGAGCATGACATTCTGTGGTGTGAAATATCCTTCTGGTGCCCTGTGCTCCCTCTCAGTTTCTTTTGTTCACCTCCTCATTGGCAGAGCATGACAAAAGAAAAGTTCTGTGGTTTGGGATAAACATGACTTAACAGAAACTCAAAACATCAGTGTGTTGACAACATTATTCTCATTCTGAATCCAAAACACAGTACTTTAACAGCTCCTGAGGAGAAGGTAATTCTATCCCTCCAAAATCCAAGATATCCAGTCATCTAGGAGAAGTGAATTCTGTATTATCCACAGTTAATATGTCTATACCAGTTGTGATCTTGATAATTGAGTTTCACTTTTTCATCACCCYTAATTCCTTAMGTTAACAACKGTATAYRAGTGGACTGTATTTCGAAGAAATCTTAAGACCAAATTCATTGCTCCTTGCAGAGATAACAGTCCTCYTGTTGAAAATTGTCATGATAGCAGCAGTACTGACAAACTAGGATTAATCTATTTGTCCCACACTTGGTAAAGAAAGTCCTACCACGAGCCTATTCCATCTTCTGGTACAATGATATTACCACAGTATCTCAGCATCTAGGCCAATTTATTCTACAAAAAGGAGCTGTACCAGACAGAACTTGAATAATGCAGGTATCAGTATGAATTACACCAACCTGAGAGTCTTCCTAGATGTAGCACTGAGAAGAGACTCAGCATTTCTCATTGCATTTTGCAAAAGCCAGATTCACTTACCTCATCCTTCCTTTATCTTAGTGGAATTTTTAACTTACTGTTACAGACAGAAAGAATTTCTCTGCCAAAACCAGCTTGTTTTAAACAGTCAGGTCACAAAGGAAAACCTGTCCCAGCCTYATGACTTGTCTGCCTGGCATATATTTCTGACAGTAAACTAGCAGTGTGATAATCACAGGTAAGAAYAGAATAAATTTCTTGTTCTAGAGGTAATTATGTTTTATTTCTTGTAGTAATTTTGCACATAGTGCATTTTTTCACAAGCKGTTTGTACTATTTCAAAATTATTTAGTGTATGTTAAGACTTTCCTTTTGTTTCCATTTAAATAAAAARAATATTCAGTCACTTTGAAACACCTTCATCTGAGGACTATTTTAAAATTTCTTYCAAGTGAAACACATCCAGTAGAATATGCTTTAATTTAGATTTCCCACAACAATGTCCAAACTTTGTCTGATGTTGAGTAGTAAGTTATTGTTAATAATTTTGTCTAAATATAGCCTAGAGAACCAAAGAATCAGGCTAAAAAATAGGGGAGACATAAACATAGCTAAATGATCTTTATACTTCTTTCTGGTCCTTTAGCAAATGAGGAAACTTGTATAAAACTTGTATACATTTAGGTTAAATCTGAATACAGTCATGTAATACAAGCATAATCACATTTCCTCCCAGACCACATGATTGATTGTACAGGGTATTCAGTATTCCTTTTTTATTTCTTTTCAGTTTCAAGCTTCTAACACCAAACACCTTTGTTGMGAATTTTTTTGCGAGGCTTTGAAAATCCAAAAGTGAAAAGCTCAAGCTTSGATAAAACAGCTCATTCAGGAAAACAGTTGTTATGAAATTCTGCACCCACATACTAAATAATACAGAATTCCCCCTGAGCATGCTTTCTGAGGTATCAAGATAGTGCAGTATATACCCTGAAAAAAATAAACTGTATGCTAAACTGCCTGCCAGATTTGAGAAGAGTGGGTCAATSATGCCCAGATGGTCTTTTGCATTTCCTGTATCTGCTGTACATGAGATTTATTTGYAGAAGAGATAAAGAGCAACACACATATGCAATCAATATACTTACACAAGGGAAGAGGCTTAGTAACATTTACAAAATGCTCCATCCTGAGCAAAAACAAATCCGTGGGAGAATACTGAACTTTCATATTTGCCTGCAAACCCATACTTAACACAACTAGCAGCATGCTTACATTTAAACCCCACTAAATAGATCCTAGCTGTTAATACTGTTCTTGTACAGTATTAMAAATATTTTGCCATAATATTATGAATAAAGATAGGTCATATATTAAGTGTAAACAAATAAAAAATGCCATAGTAAAAATGTACTTATGCTGGGTTTTGGTTCTGCTGAGGTAGTAGTTGCTTGGACTGTTGTTATGACAAGCAAGCTCAACACAGAAGTAATATTTAATACTGCTGCCAAGAGGTCTATGCCCTGCCCATTACATGTGTACATAATCAAATTTTAACATAAAAAATTATTTGTTTTCAATCAATATTTTTGACTGTTGGTTTCCAACTTTTGTCTGTTGGTTTTAGTGTAAATAAGAGTATTTGTTTTCTATAGAAAGAATACGTGAAGAAGGAAAAATTCACATGGCTTTTTCTCCCTGCTGTTACCCCACTTTAGCAGAATGGCATACGGAATAAGGATGATCCTTGTAGCACCCCTGTACTGAGTGACACTCCTGCACCTTAAATCCTGCATCTTGTTTAGCTCTGAATTCTCTTACAACCCACATCACTACCAGCCCTCTTTCCTGCAACCRCAAATCTCAGGTTAAATTCAGAGTCTTCCTGGTGATCTTCCTGCAAAGGCAACACAGCTACTAGTCACATGTGACATACCTGTCAAAGATTTTTCTTGTCATGAGGTGTGGTGTATGTGCTAGAGAGYGGCTTACACTAATATTTTTGAGTTTTTTCGTGTGCCTATATGGCTATTCCTCAGTTTAGTTCTAAGTATTATTTAAATTACTACTTCCCCTGCCATACCACTCTTAGGTGTCTATTCTTGGAAATAYATCTCTTTTTAGCATGCATTTACTAACTTAAAGCAGTCTGACTGATACTTCATATTACATGTGTTGCTGCTGTTACCTAATCAGAYTGTCTGCAGCTGATTTTCACTGTTCAGGACCCAAGAAAATGAAAAGATAAACTAAAGGCCCAATTCTGCTAGTATTTTCAACAATGAGGAGCCATGTTGGAAGCAACAAAATATACTTTGAGAAGTGCTATGACCAATTTGAAAGACCTGCAGGATCAYACTGTAACATGTAAAGAAAATCATCTTGCCTAAATTCTACAAACCTATAGTACGGTGAATATGTACAAGAAAAATCCTGCAAAGTGTGGAAAATTGTAGTCCTCACCAAGCCTCAGTGAAATGAACAGTGCTGAATAGATACTAGTAAGTTTGTTACACTGTAGATTAAGGCAATATTTTGTAAATTTTTAAGTGATATRTCCCACATAATTATTTCAGAAAATAAACTGGGTGATCAACAGAATAAAGTATTGAGTGTTCACTTGGAGATGCTAAGATTTTATGTGAAATCTAATTACACTGCACGTGTACTCTATATTTCAAAGGTTCTGTACTGTTTTGGTGTGGCAAGATTTTGGTAGTAGTGGAACTACATGGCTAGAAGTTTTCTCCCTATGCAATGAAGTTAGTGCCAGCTGTCTCCAAGATAGACTTGCTGCTGACCATGGCTGAGGCCATCAGAGGCTCTGATACTGTTGTGGAGATAAAGGATTTGAGAAGGGGAGAAGCATTGCTGCACAAGAGCAAATGTATCCAAAACAGAGGAGTGAGAATGTGAGAGAAGCAGCCCTGCAGACMCCTAGGTCAGTGGAAAAAGWGGAAGAGCGAGCACCCCAGGCACCAGAGCAGAGATTCCCCTGGAGCCTATGATGAGGGAGGGTGTGTGTCTCTAGCCCAGGGGATCTACGGTGGAGAAYATATCCACCTGCATCCTGTGGGCTTYRTGTTGGAGCAGGTGGATGCCTGAAACAAGCAGGGACCCTTTGGGTTGCCTGCACTGGAGCACACACCTGGCAGGAGCTGTAAATCCATGGAGAGAGGAACCCATGCTGGAGCAGGTTTGCTGACAGTGACTCCACAGGGGACYCATGCTGGTGCAGYCTGTTCCTGAAGGASTGCATCCTGTGGGAGGGACYCACACTTGGAGCAGTTCAAGAAGTGCAGTGCGTGGGAAGGGGAATTTCATGGAGGATTATCTCCCATGGGAGGGATCTYCTGCTAGACCRGGGAATGAGTGTCAGGAGGAAGGASGGTCAGAGACAACATGATGAACTGACAACCTGCATTCTAAATTCTCCTGTGCTACYGAGGGAAGGAGGTAGAGAATTTGGGAATGAAGTTGAGCCCATGAAAAAGAGGAGGGTGGGGAAAATGTTTTCAAGATTTGGTTTTATTTCTCCATTATCATCCATTATCAAAATCTCTGATTTTGAATTAAACTAATTTCTCCAAGCTGAGTCTGTTTCTTGCCTGCTTTCTCCCTCTSTCCTTATATYGCCCACAAGACTTTTATWACMTTTTGTCTCCCCTGTCCAGCTGAAGAGGGAAATCAGAGAGGCTTTGRTGGYMRCCWGCCAGGGTCAACCCACCACATTAAAACAGTCACTTGCAAGAGGTGAAGGGCCAGCTAGCAGCTAGCCATTCAGCCTGCAAACTTGTACATTAAAATGGGCCCCCCACCATTACGCAGCAATAACACCCATAGTTCGTAGGTATCATACAGTGTCATACCTATCATGTGTCTTTTGACAGAAATAAGCAGGAAACTGTGAAATAAAAGCAAAAGGGCTACTGACTTCATACATTTAGGTACTACTGCTTTTTAGCTGTAAATATGACAATATTAGCTGATTCATGATGCATGAAATTGCGGACTTTTCCACTTGTCTGAGATAAAGACTAAACCACATGAGRTAAAGGGAGAGCCTACATCTGTCTCTTTTGGGCTACTGGAGTTCACATATACTAAATACATATTTTGACTGTTTCTTGTGTCTTTCATTTCAGTTGCTAATGTTTAATTAAATAAAACCAGAAAATGGGGTGCTTTGAAGCAGTAAGAGCGGACTTTGCAATGATTGCAATGTTCACATTACTTCCTGCATACAGTTCTGACACAGAGATCTCTTATCTTTCCTTGATGTTCTTTTTTTTTCAGAATCACTGAAAAAAGCATTGACCTTCCTAATCTGTTACATCAAATTATCTTTGCATTGGAGACTAAAATTTCYTCCTTTCAGTCTTCTTCCAGGATATTAGTTTGTATTTTAGGCTTGGTAGTGATGGGACTCCCTTCAGCAGAAAAATTTGAAAGGAGGACAGTTTGCTTTTAAATGCTGCCTCTTTGCACTTTAGTGCCTACTGACTGTCCAGTGCATATRTTCATTTACAGCAGGACAATAATCTATCCCAGCAGTCTTCATATGTCATACTCTACCCTCTGTCAACCCATCACAAAATTTCCTTCTTCCTCCTCCCCTCTAATGACATGCTCTTAGAAAGAGCATTATACACACACCACCCTCCACTAGCCAATTTTCTGACGGCATCTGGGCATGCAGAAGAGGTACATATGGAACATTCAAGAGTCTCTTCTAACCCAGTACCTTAGAAAATGTGCCTGGACTTATAGATCTGGAGTTCCATGGACACAGCTCCTGGTACAAGGCTCAGGTTGAGAACACCACTGCTGGGGAAAACCCATGTTAAAACCACTAAAAAGTAGGATCCTGTTACAGTCTCCAGATGCACTAAGGCACAGTCAGTGTTGTGAATAGCTCATTTCACCATTTCCCTGACAAGACACAACAACAGAGCCAGTGGAACAATCCAGGAGTAGGGCTTACATAGCACAGGACCTGGAAACCAGAGGACAACAGATGCACACATCAGTTTAACAAAAAAGGTCTGCTGCCTGTGATGTTGATGCCCCCATATCTTCATAGATTAAAAACTGTGTGAATTTTGTGTAGCAAAATTATGGATCAGTAAAATATGGAAATATAAAGTCCTAACTTCGGAATTTTTACTGGTAAAGGACAGAATTACATGAACTTTTACACAGGCTGTTAATCTAATTGTTCTTTCTCGTAAGTAAGATTAGTACCTTGGGATATAAACATAATATATTTTCTGTTGGACATCTCTTTTCTGCCTACATACAAAGTGTTAAAGGTTCATGATCTGGTGGACCCTTCCTGAACTGTGTTCAGTTTCAAGCTGAAATGATGGTCMGTAACAGTTTTTCTCATTTAAACTGTCCTGGAAACATCTTTAAATAGAGGTATACAGAGCCATATCTCTAACATACTGACTATTAAGGACTATTAAAAAAAATGCCCCAATGATMTATTAACCATAAGAAAAGTAAAGAAGTTAATAGTGATTCAGTTTGCTCAATAAGTAGATAAAGTACATTTCCTTAAGTTTGGAGTTTACTTTTGTGTATTATAGGCAATGCTTCTCTCCCCAGAGTGGCAGAAGAATCTTTTATTAGCAGTAAAATAAGCAAGAATTATCATTATTTATTTCAAAATATAAATGTGCCTGAGCTGGAGATGGKAGTTAATAAGCCATTTAGGCTATTAAATCTTATGCAGACACTATGTGTATGTATTTTCCAAAGTATGGTAACATTATAGTGATTACCTGGAAAATTATGTGAAGCCCTAAGATTCATAAAAGCTTTTGGAGAGTCAACATATCATGGAAGCATGTACATTTTGTTTCACCATTTCTTGAGAATATTAATAATGAGATTTAAAGATATGCCTCCTTGCTTGGAACTAGGTCTTCTTCTTTTATTAATTCAGTGATACACCTGAAAAATGACCCTGTGCCTCTAAATAATATGGACAGATTAGKTGCAACTGTGATCACAAAGACCTGTAGATTACTGAAACACAGTGATTTATGTATTATTTTTCCCCTTTTTTTTTTTCTCCTATTTTTTTTTCTGAAGTAAATTCTTATAGGTGTAGCTACTATTTCGCATCTCTGAAAAGTTTTATTTTAAAGCAAATTAACCTTGATTATCTCAACTTTGGAAATATATTTTTTTTTAAATTGCAAATTTATTTAAAAAGTGCTTGAGTTCTAATTTTTGTGTAGATTTTTACCTGCACAGCATATAGTGCTTCACTGAAATTGCATGCCCCTGTACATTAACATATGGAAATAAAAATAAGAATTGGTGCTATGGTGGTAGCAATAGTAGGTCTGATCATACTGCTGATTTCTCTATCATGCTTCTAAAACATCTAACTTAGATTTAACAGTTTTCATGTCAGCTTCTGGAAGCTGCATCTGGATCATTCTTAAAGTTCCAAAATACTGTAGTGTAAAAAGGTCTAAATTTCAGTTTGYTGATTATTTTACTGGAAGGCAATGCCATATAGCACTTGAAAAATATTCCCAACAAACTTTMTTGCATTCTAGCATGGCTATTCAAATGTTGACAATTTGGGGTAAATTGAAATTATTACAGCAATTTGTTCCAAYTTCTCTGAGAGAAAAGCTCCTCAAGTTACTCTCAMAATTKTGAAGATAATGAGATATGCATCAARATATCAAGAYGCTAACTTAAAACTAGTAATGAGAMTTTTTGAAATRTATCACCCTAGTTTCTTTTCTCTTGCCTTCTAGTGTTGGCGCATATATGTTTTCTACTAATACTACTTTTACTAAATTCCATTGTTAAGTAAGTGCCACTATTGCTTTTGTGTTTTGTAATACCCATGGATATACATAGTAGGGGTAAAGAAGAAAACATACAACCCAGTGGYTCCTCCCTAATTCTATGATTCTTGTCTCTGGGGCTTTCAGAAAATGAGTTAATTTTTAAAGGGCCTATAATTTAAATTCTCTAGATCTGTTTGGCCTGATTGTGGCATAGTCGATTTTCCATTTTATATCAAAACATCTCTTATGTATTAGAATTTCTAACTTAACTAGTACTGATAAAAATACACTAATTTTCTAGCTTTTGCTGAGCAGCATTTGCACAGCATTAAGAATTTCTCTATTTCTTACTCTGACCCCACACTGAATAGATTGCGTGTGCACAATAGTTTGGGAGGSAACTGAGCAGATGATCCAAAATAACCAAAAAGATATTCCAAGATTTATAATGTAATGGCCATCAATAAAAGGGAAAAGATTTTAGCAGGGCTAGGTATCYTTTGTTCAGGAACTGACTGAGCATTGGTCAGCCCATGGGATCTTGGAGTGCCTATGCATCTTTTTCTTCTTTTGGTTTTTTTCTCTTCCACTTATCCTTCACTTATTAAAGAATAAATATCATCTATTAATAATATTTAGTACTACTAATCTTCTCAGAATGTTAATTCTGCCATTCTTCCCATTTGTATTCCAGCACAAATATTCTTCTGGTGAAAGAGCTAACTGTGGTTAATAACCAAATACAGTGTTAATTAACACATATGGAACAGCCTAAAGTGCCAGTATGCTTAATGAAGTAAAACTACGTTATTTTGTATTTTCATTGCATAGTAAAATGCCAAAATCAGGGAAAAATAATTTGAATTATTACTAGTCACTCTCATAACAAAATTTGTACTGGAACACTTACTGCTGCCTTTCTTTTTTCACCATCTAGAAAAGGGCTAGGTAAAGCTTTCCAATCCCTAACTAATAATTCTGTACAGATGTTAGTGTAGTCATTTAGTTCCTACTTAATGGATAAAACAAATTCAGAGAAAAACAGAAAAGACTTATGTGATGAAAGACTGYTAACAAACCCAAAATGCAGACAATTTTTTTCCAGAAATCAAAGAACTATTACTGTCATTACTTTGTTAAAATACATACATGAAATTAAAGTCCTACACATGCTAAAGCATACTTCATCTGAAGCTTATACACTAAGTATCACCCTGCTTTTGTTCCCATTTAACTGTTTTTYACAGAAGCTGGAAGATGAAAAAGCCCATAATCTTGCACTTAATGAACTCTGAAATAGTCTTCTGCTACTTTTTTGTTTGTTCTTACCTAAGTATTTATATTTCATGGTGTTTTAATGCACAGAGAATTTAAACAGTACTTCCTCATTACCATTAATTRGACTTAACCCTGGAAATAGTCTGCACTTTTGGTAAAAGACTCCCAAGGTTTTTTTATCCTCCATTACATTTTATTGACAAGARCCCTGAACTGTCTAAAGATGCAGTCTTGCTCTGTTAGCACAAAGATTCCCTAATGGCAGAAGAGCTACAGATTATATTGACAGCTTTTTCTTAGACAAAGACAAAGACACAAAACTAATGAAATMCTTTTCAAATCTGACACAACATTTTTACTATTTCTTGTCTTTGAAATGACAATTTAATTTACAAGGATTTACYGTTCTGGTGACACCCAAGGCTTAATTAGCAAGCCTACTGGGGCTAGTCTTTTAATGTGGCTAGCACACCTATAAATGGGAAAAGCTTGTAAAGAATAAGCTTATTAAGTTGCATGGTTGAAATTTTTTCTTGTGAAATTGTAGTGCACCTTATCTTAAGTGCTAAAGAGACAGGTATAAAAAGCAACATTTGGAATTTCAAAGCAAAGGAAAGGTTTTATTCAATGTAGGCACTATATGTCTGTGCCTGTGTAGGCCTCGATGCACACAGGTGGTAGCCTTCAGATTCAATACATTAAATTGGTATTAATGTTTTACACAGTATTAGAATAARGATCCCTCTTAAGACTTTCCCTATGAAGTCTAGAGGATATAGTTTTAAATACATCCTTCTTTGTATGTATTAATCTGTCATGGTTCATCTGTATTATTCCATAGAGGAAATATTCGAGTTCAAACACACCAATTTGGCACAGAATGCCTAGGGCACCTAAGTAACACTGAAATCTGTATCTAGCCATTAGCAGTAAAAATATATAAGAAATTGTGCTCGAAAACCGGCCCCATCTARAATCTGTATTTGCTCATTTTCAATGTTAATTTATTTGAATAATTTTCACGGTAATTTGAATGAAATATCATCAATTCCTGTTTCTCTCCCATGGTTCCCAGCAATTTATAAGGGCTATAGCTTACATATGCCTGACGACMATGGCCGTCATTAATATATTTAAATTTTTTACTTGCTTTTTCTTAGATTTTTTTTTCTTCCTATAGTATCTTTCTGTCTGGGTCCCATAATATCAAAACAGTATATTAAAAAAAATTTCCAAAACAACCGGAAACTTTCCTAATTTTGAAGAGAGATCTTTRCTCTACTTTTAGCTGAACAGTTTTAAATTTGTGGATTTGTTAATTTTTCAGTTATATATACAACATGGCTGTAATAAGGTACTCTTGAGTTAATGCACTGCTTTTTTGTTTTCTCTTGCAATGCTCATAATAGCACATATTGATAAAATCAGTGGATGTGTGTTTAACAAGCGAGAAGGGAAAATTGATGAAGAAATTATTTTTAGTAAATAAAAATGAAAAAAATTAGTAGATCTGCTTCTCAAAATTTTCAGGTAAACAAGACCTGTCTGCTCATGATAGGGCTCGTGAGAGTGTGTAACATGGAYAAAAACTGGTATTAGATTATATTTAATTTATTTTTTTCTGACTTTTAAGCTGTGGCATATTGGAAGATGTAGCTGGACTTCAGCCTTATTTTGATGGCGGAAAACCATGGAATCTTGTTCATTGTACATTGCTGTAATGCACTGCAAATATCATAATCTTGCTTACAATGAGACGATTTTTCCCCCCATTCTAGTAAGGTAGCKGCAGCAGAATTTCTACTTTCAAAACTAAGGACGTTATTACTTGCTGCCAGACATTGCTTCTATTATTGTAGTATATTCTGGGAGAAGGAAAGAAAAAAGAAAAGAACAGGAAAAAAAAAAAGCTGTATTTTAAAGTTATCTTCCTAATGACCATTTCTCATGTTGGGCATAAAAGAGCTTGATCATAGACAAAGAAGAGTTTCCATAAAAGTAACAATATTTTTAATTTACTCCTAAAAATTTAATATGTTTTTTTCAAAAAAATTCTCAAATTAATAACTTTGTTTTGACTGATAWTGCAATTACATATTTCACGCCAAGGTTTCCTTCACCAGAAGTCTAATACAGTTGTCTATTTCCTATTTTTTCAATTCTCAATGTGCTATTTATATTACTGGGCTAGATCCTTCATGCAATCAATTCAAAAACAGAACTTGAATGCTGATGTTCAGAGACTCTGTGGGGTCCTGATTCGAGAAATTATATTTGAAAGCATTAAATTGTAAATTTCACAAAAATTACAGAARTGATCCTAGAAGTACTTCTAATACATTATTTGAATCTGCTTGGATTCATGTATCCGGGATGATGATGAGGAACAAATTATTTGCTGTTATGTTTGTTCAGCAATTTGCACTCTTGAGCGCAAAGTCAACTACAAGCAATATCATTACTTGAAACATTATCTTAGTTGCTACTTAAATTTAGTCAAATATCAGATAAAATAACWTCTAAAAATTGCTATGAGCCACTTMTTTGTCAACTACCTYGCAAGACGCAGTTCTTTTCTCTATGAAGCACAGTTTCTAATAACTAAAAATAAAATAACTTTCAGTTTGTAAGAATTTCAGATGTGTAGTTTGATMCAGAAAATTTGAAAATGTATACACATTTATACACACAGGAAATGGAGAATGTGTCTCTGTTTCTCTAGCATACAAATACACTTTCATATTGTGAAAGATAAATAAAATATATATATATATGCATATATATATAAACACAATACCAGATACAAAAATGTAATTTTCATATGCTAAGATTTAAGTGCTTTCTAACTCCTTAAAAAGTTTAGCTAGTTGGAAAAATCCATCTGTACTGATACAGCAGTGTATTGCCATATTTATTATAAAAAAAAATCTATAAAAATAATTTGTGATCATTTAAAGTCATTACAATTTCTGTGCTAAAGCAGAAGATTCTTCCTGGCATATTTCAGTTAGCCCTAGCTACTCTGAAGCACTAATATACACACTTCATATTTTTGTAATGTTTCTTTTTTATTTCTTTTTTCCCCCAGGTGTTAAGGCTGAAGGAACAGCCTGTAAATAAAATTTCTTTATTGAGGATTAAGTGTTATAAAGAACTGGGGGATCTTTATCAACTAAGGATTTTATAAATTATGAGTAATGGAGCCTGTAACATAGCACCAAGAGTATTTCCAAAGAACAGAAGAGAGACAATTTCAGAGGAGCCGTGCAACCAGGAAATTATGYGTATATAGATGTGAACATACTCTGGCAAAATGAAGACTACTGTCTATAYTTTATGTGATAAATGCTACTGACATTCTTTGGCCTTCTCAGAATCCTATTGTAAAAGCTCAACCTAATGATCATGCAGATASTTCAGGTAACGGCCATCCAAGGGAAGGAGACCTGGAACCAATTTTCTCTGGGATAATGGGAAGAAAAAGAACTTGATGTTGTAATATATCCAATACATTAAAGCTAGAGAATTTACAGAGTAATCTCACAGAGTCTAATTCCTTTTTTATAATTAATAACTTCCAGGATATTTGATTCACATCCAAAGTGGGGGGCAAAYATTCAAAACCAAACCAGAATTACCATCCCCCAATTCAGTTGTTCACTTGTCAGTTCATTCAGCCATGAAGAAAATTGTGGGGGTTAGAGCATCTTTTTAAGAAATCTTTCCCCCTTGATTTCACAGGAAAATCTCTTTCAAAATATTCAGTGACTGATGACAGTGAATGGGCTCAGGGCAGTAGTCAGAATACTAATGAATACCCTGATTATGTGGAACATGGGCTAAATGATTCTGCATCCTGGTCTTCCATTTATGAATTATATTGTCGGCCATTAACTTTTTTCCTGTTGGCATTCTAAATAACTCTCAAAAGAGTGCCTGCATTAGGTTTCTTTCACATGCATGCAAAGCAAGTAKCTTTACTGGATATTTCTCAAGTATTTGTGTATTGGCCTTTGTAGAGAAGTAAAAGAATTTGAGGCAACAAAAAATAGTATTTTTAAACAGACTGCTAAAATATTTTTATGTCCAAGACTGTTACAGTAAGATTTAAAAAGACCTTAAAATCAGAAAATTATTACAACTGTTTATAAAAYTAATAAATTTAACTTACAATGAATTTAGGGAGCTTCTAAAATCTAGCATCTTTTACAAAAAACTTAGAATATTTAACAAAAAGCTTTCCATTTGTATGACTGAAAATTACATACATAAATCTTTAAAAATAAATTGTTTAAGCTTTGAGGTATCATATATCTTTGCAGAACTTGTGGCAGAAATAAAGGATGACCTTTCTACTGAAAGTGTATGGTAAATGACTGTGAAAACAGGAAATTAAATTTATAAAGAAAATTGGCCTTTTCAGACCTAACTGATCCAGATAATTTTGAAAATCCCAGCTTAGTTGAGAGTACACTTTCCATTATGTACTGTTGAAATTTGTTTAATGTTTTATTGCGGACTAACTGTAAGATATTCCAAGCCTCAAAAAACCATTGATTTTTCATCAGTTTCTCATATAAAGTTAATCTTCATGATGTGCTAAATCCTCCCTGTATTAATAAAAACCAAACAATATCAGAAAGGAAACAGAGCTGTGATTCTCTTGCTTAATTACTGAAATGTTTTATTTTGAATGCTTCAGTAACTTTTCTTTGTACTTAAACAAATRTAAGATTAGCATTTTGTGTATTGCAGAATTTAAATTCTACATTTTTTCTCCTTGAGGAAAAAAGCCGATAGAAGAAAATCAGGAGTCCTGACACTGTCTTTAGATATTTGTTTTAATCTTAGCTCATCATTAGAAAAAATGTTAGAGAAGAAAATCACTTGCTAGTTTCCTAGTTGAAGGAACATTTTTGCAGATGTCCATTAAATGTTCTGGCCTTGTATATGTGTAGGCCATAGAGATGAACTGTAGCAAACTTAATTGCATTTAACACAGGAAGTTATTTCCATCAAATTATTTTGTAGCTACACTATTTTRAAATAACTCAAGACAAAACATTTGGAAAAGTTATTTGTTTTTTTATGGGACCACACAAAAACGTGGCGTGCTCCCTCTTTTGGCCTCCCCGTGCTGCAACTGACAAATGAGCAAAAGGCATCCTTTCATTTGTGCAGCCCACTCTGCAAATGTCAAGCTCTTGATCAGAAGTGTTTTTGTGTAATAAGGCTTTCTGTGCACCAGGAAATAGAAATGTGAATTGTTGTCAAATAAAACAGCAGTGTCAATTTTAGGACCATTCAAAAAGAAAAAGAAAGATCAATGCTTGCCAAATAAAAAAAGTCTGAATTGGCAGACTTGGCTGAAGTGGGGGATGCTTTTTTCCAAGCTTTTGAGAAGGTAACATAAACAATTGTGAGTAAACAAGAATTTAAAATTTCAGAAAATGATTGAGAGCATCCTTTTGAGGTAAAGAGGCCTTTAAAAGCCTCATGATTTAGACCTTGATCTGCCTGATAATGGAGATTATAGTAATCATGTTTATTCCTTTTGAGTAATTTATATTATTTTRTTCTAACTGAAACAAAACAAATAAAACCAGAAATTGAGATGGACATTTTTAGTTTAACTTACTGTTATTTTCCAAAGAAAGGGAATTTACAGTCTTGTTTGTTGGTGGTCTTTGKCCAGAATAAAGCCACAAACCCTGATCCCACTACAGGCAGGAAAGTATGATTAGCTATGCATTTTCTGGATCTAGCAGCTAAAATGAGAACACAGAATTATTGTAATGTTGTATTAAAGGCCTTAATCTGACTGTCACATCAAAAAAAAGGCAKTGCTAAAGAGCATTACTAAAAAAAAATCAGATAGTCTGCTTTCCCATCCCTTCAGGAATAASCTAGTGAAGAGTTTTTATAGGCATGGGACAAAAGAGCTTTTCTATGTTTTAACCTATTTAAAACTTCCTAARACAAAGAATTTCTCTTATCTCACTCATATTTCTTCTTTTGCARGAGGGATTAAAAGGGATATATGGTAACTGGTGACATTACAGTATGTTTTACAAAGCCTGGAAAGGGAGWCAAAGGCTGTAATACTACTCTTACTGAAAAAATACAGTGGTGGTGGTAGAGGGAGGGTGTGTTCCTCCATAAAAATATGTGATAAGGCTTCTAGTATTTAACCTGAGACCTGAATTTGATGTGGGAGTATTTTTTGGCATGAATGCAAGCTGCTGTGGGTAATATTTTCAGGTCTGAAAATTTATTTTCTTTTTTAATGTATGCAAGGAAAATAGATTTCTTTCTTTCTCTGCTCCTCTGTGAAGCTGAGCAACACAACATTTCATTTCTTGCATGTAAATGAAACATTAGTATTAATCCCCTGGTGTTTTGACGCCTGGAGGCATATTTTCAGATTTCACTACTTCATCTAGTGTTGTATTGTAAGTAATTGACTGTGGCAAGAAGTCAATGCTCATATTGCAGAAAGCGACAATGACACCACTGTTGCAATGCTTTGTCTTTCAGATTAATTGTTCTATATTTGATCAAAATAACATTTTAATGAGAAAAAAAGTAAGGAAAAATAGCTTTTTTATTTTAATATCTGCAGTCAGAAAAAAAATATATAAGATACCAAAGGATTTTCCATCCACTTACTGTATGATCAGAAGATCAGTAGATGGTTTTGTGCACTGTCCCAGCCTGAACAACAGCTCTGCCTTAAGGCTGCATAAGAGGAAGGTAAGCCTGAGTTCAGCCTCAGGGTGACTGAGTCAGGTTACCCACAATGAAGAGATTGAACCCTTGTCTCTGCTGGGAGCAAAAGGAAAAACCTTCCACCTTCCCTTAAGTGCCCCTGCATAAGATAAAACACCGAGGTCAGAGAATGCAGACCATGTGAGCAACACACAAGATCCAGGAGAAGAGGACAGTGCAAATTTTTTCCGACCTCACATCAGTGTGTAGAACCAGTGATGTGTTTTTTCTTTGGCCCTAAAAACTAAAAGCCAGGCACAGTTAAGGGATAAAATACTTTTTACTTTGGTATTTAATAAGGATCTTTATGATGCACTACTTTGCTCAGGTGGAACACGCCAAAATGCACACACACACACACACACACACACACACACAATAGATCTTGTATACAATTTCACAGACAATACAAATTAACATATTTAACAAAGATGCTCCAATGACAGTCTTGAATGAATACTGGCATATTCTCCTATCCCAAGGAATTCTCCCCTGGATGGGCCTAATCTTGGTTTACAGGATGTATTTTAGAGAGGACCTTGTTTTTTCAGGATAGAGTAGGGCTTTCTGGCCTACAACTGCAAGGCCTCTAAGATATTTGGTTTCTCGGCCTAACAGAATACTAGGACTATGTCAATTTATCAGGCTTAAAGAATTGCAAATTTGCATGCTAAGAAAAGCAAACATCATCATGACATCACCAGTGCTTTGTACTAATACTTGTAAARTATTAGTATTTGGAGATTCCTTACTGAAAGACATTAAAGAAACAGTTTTGTGTCCAGATAATTTCTTTAGAGATGTTTGCTKCCTCTCAGGAGCTTGCATGAGTGAYGTCACTGCAGTAYTTTCAAGCCTGGTGAACCCTACAATTTATCATCTGTTCTTACTGTTCCATGCAGGACATGGAACAGTAAGACTGTAATAATGACTAGAGGATTTAGAAAAATCAAAAAAGACTGTATGTCCCTTGGCACAAAGTTAAAAGAATCAGGAGTCCATATTCTCTTCTATTCCCCCAGTCAGAGGATACAGTTCAAGAAGAAAAAGAAAAATTGAGCACACAGATGCCTGGCTGAGTGACTGGTGCCAAAACTGAGGTTTTGTCTTCTGTGATCATGGATTTACCTTTGAGAAGATAGGTTTGCTGGGAGCTGATGGAATTCACTTGACCAASTGGAAATAGAGGATCTCACTGACAAGCTTGCTAGATTTACAAGGTGAAATTTAAACTAGATTTAGTGATGGAACAGGATGGAGCTTTCAGTAACAAAAAAAGCCACTGCTGCCTTAGAAACTAACAGAGCAATGAAATGAAATGTCGCAGAGAAATTAGGGCTTGTTCCTTTAAAGAGATGACATGGTTGATATAACAGCTGAAGTGCTTTTTCAGTGCACAGATCTTAGGTAGCTAGAAATGTGAGTAAGAAGCTACTGTGCTGCTACAAAGCTATGATCAAAACTCTATCACTGAAACCCAGTGGGATGAATCACATGACTGAAGCACTGGAGTCAAATGGCTATAACTTGCTTAGAAAGAACAGGCAAAGAAGAAAGTGTGAGGACAGTTGTCCTCTACATAAAAGTTTGGGTTGTCTGCAGAGAGCTGTCTTTGAAAAATGGTGATGAATAGACTGAGGTYTTATGGGTAAATTTATGGCCAAGCCAGCAAAGGAAACCTTAAAAGTTTACCATGAGACTGTGTGCTCAACAGGAGATTGCTGCTGAAGTGTTCTTCATTCAGCTACATCACATACCCAGGCTGCAGTCCTGCTGGGGGCCTTCAATCATAATGACAACTGCTGGAAAAGTGACACAGCAAGGTTTAAATAGTGCAGAACATTCTTGGAGGGCGTTGAGAATAATTTCTTAATTCAGAAGACYGACAGTTGAACCAGGGAAGTTTACCAACCTGGATGGAATTGTTAGAGATGTCAAGAACAGCAGCAGCCTAGTCTTCAGTAATCATGTCCAGGTGGAAYTCAGATATGGGCCAGGTAAGAGTAAAGACCTTGTATTTTAGGACAGTGAAATTTCAGTTATTAAGACATTACAATACAGGACCCTCGAGAAATGGTCCTTAGGGATAAAATAGCTTACCAGTCCTGGAAGATCATTAAGGATTTTTTTCTTAAAGCATAAAAGATTTCCATTGTTTCAGCAAGCAGGCAAGGAATGCAGATCAGAACAGCTAAATAAGGATCTCCTTGTCAGACTGAAGCATGAGAAGGAACTGCAGGCAATTGAACCTGAGATGTATATACTGGAAAGAATACAGGATATTTTGCATGKCTTTAAATGGATGGGATCAGAAAAGGTAAGGCACAGTCAAAAAAGTATTTGGCAGGGGATGTGAGGAATAAAAAGAAGTSTTTCCAAAAGGTTTGTTTATTAGAAAACAAATAATAATGACACCACCTTCCTGATATATAGGTGGGAGTAGTGAGAACCAGCATGAATTAGGCTGAGGTTCTCTGACAGTTGTTCGCATCAGTTACTGTCACTACTTATCACCTTTCCCACATCTCTCAAGCCACTGAACCTCAAGACAAGGACTGGTAGAATGAAATCCCTTTAACTATCAGGCTTGAGGCCACTTGAGGAACCTCGGTCCCTGGGATCCAAAAAGATATATTCTAAGGTCTTGGTAGAATAGCCAGCTGCAGTTTCCAAATAATCCTATTTCAGAAGTCTGATGGCTGAAGTGTCCAGTGACTGGAGAAAGGGTTTATTGCACCTTTYTTTTAAAAGGGTAAAAATGAGACGCCCAGGAATTACTGATCAGTCAGCCTCATCTCCATGACTTACTCATGGAGTAAGACTTCTGGAAAACATGTTGAAACATATGGAAGATATGAAGGTGACAAGAGACACCCACCAGCTTARCTAATGGCAAATCATGACTAATGTGTTGGTCTTCTATGATGGACTGGCTGTATCACTGAAAAAGRCAAGAGTAACTAACATAATAGAAACATGGAATGGCTTGATTGGAAGGCACGTTAAAGATCATCTAGATCCTTTCCATGGGCAAGGAACCTTGCTCTATATCACTGCTCAAAATCACATTCAACCTGGCCTTTCTGGGAACACTTCCTGGGATGGGGCATCTGCAGCTTCCCTGGGCAACCTGATACAGTGCCTCATCATCCTAATAATAAAGAATTTCTTCCAAGTATATAATTTAATTAGGCCACTCAAAAGAATTCTTTTGAGTGAACAATCTCAATTCTCTTAGCCCTTACTCATGGGAGAGTTGCTCCATCCTCCTCTAATCATCTCTGTGGAGCTCCTGTGGACTTAGTCCAACAAGGCAATGTTTTCCTCTGCTGGGGTTACCAGAGCTGGAACAGCACTGTGGGTGGGGTGTCATGTCATCCTCTTAGACTTCTGKAAGGCCTTTGATTCAGTCTCCCACARCATTCTTGCCATTAATTTGTAGACATATGCATTTCATGGATGGATTATTAGATGGACAAGGAACTGGATGGATAGTTGCATCCGGAGTTACTATCCACTCATAAGCTGCATGCTTATGAGTTTTATGAGTTAAAGATTATGGTAAAACATTGTAGAATCAGAGCTGAAGAGTGGACATGATAGGTGAGATTGTGTTGAGACTCCAAGTTAACAGAGCTTTCTCTAACTGTTATTGCTAAAGGATAAGAAAATATAAAAGAAATATAAGAARTATTAAAACTGTTAATTTTCTGAGAATAAACCAAGCTCATAAGCATGTGAGCATTTTGGTTTTTGAAGTTGTGTCAACATCCTGAATCATACTCAATTCAGATAAGACACAGAGAAATTTTGTTAGCAAGTGTCTTTGATTCTGCAAAGTAAGAAGAAAACTTCATTTTTCAGGAGCTGGAGGAGCTCTGTAAAACAGGTAGCAGAAAAACCAGCTATGATTCCTTCTTACACTCCTGCCATGTATCAGGTTTCTATTTCAAACCTCAGATTTGTCAAAAATTTTAATTTTATTTTTCATTTTTAAATATTTTATACACACTGCAAAATTAATCTTTCTTCCTGAGACTTGCTTTAGGAAGAAACTGATTGATTGTTTAAAAGTGGTTTGTTTATAATTTGGCAGAAGATAATAATCAAACATTCAGGACAGTTAATACATTAGTGTTAACAGAACAATGAAGACTARCATCTTAATTCATGAGGTATTCTTAGTTGTGTCTAATTAAACTTGGTGTAATGTATCACATGCTCCTAAAATTAACATGGCACAGGTAACAGACTCAAGCSATGTAACTTGACACTTTCTGGAATTTTCCATGCACTTTATGTCATCCAAAGAACAGTAGTTTCTTAAAATGAATGAAAAGAGCCACAGAGTTTTAACTTCTCATACAATAATGTTCTGCAAATTGTGMAAACTCTTCTGAACTAACCAGACATACAGGGCAAAAACTATGTTTCATTTTAAGCTTCTGAAGGAATGGCATAAGCTTAGGAAAAAGCCCTCAAAAAACCCATCAAAAAAAAAAAAGGACCATATTTCTAGAAATGTCACTTTTGTAATTGTACATAAATACCACAAACTAGGCAAGACCTTGATWCTTCATGTCAAGCAATAATCCTTCTCTACATAAAAGTCTTAGGAAGTGTATTTCTGATAATTAGTCCTACCACATTTCCCACAATACTTTTAGTATTATCTTCTGTATTTTCTCTCAGCATTCATATATCCTAGTGCTYTCTACACAGAATGGCAGTGTCTTTAGAGAATTCATTTTCTCAGGAATCAGTTACACTGTTTTTCCTTTTTTATACAAATCACTAATCTGCATGTATGTCTGTTTTCTACCCTGACTCATATTCTCAATTTATTCCAAAGARTATTGAGGATTTCAACTCTGTCTCTTTAGTTCTGCACAAAGATAATTTAAGATTTTAAACATAGCTATTCTTGACAACAACTCTTCCCATTTAGTGTTTTCCTATTAATTAAAAATTATTATCCTTCAGCTTGTGGTCATGGTAATATTATATTAATTGGTCTTTCACTTGTGTAATAAGTGATATATTTTGTTAATTCATGTAAGCTTAAACAGAGAATCCTGGCAAAATCCCCATTTCCCACAGAAAAACTGCTTCAGAAGCTTATCTCCAAGACAGTAGAAAAAGCTGACAAACTCAGATTGCTTTGAAGAATTCAGATGATTTGGCTTTATAAAAGATGATTTGGCTTTATAAAGGAGGGATGAGTTTTTTGAGGGTTTCTTTTCTATCTCTCTTTTTTTTTTTTTTAATTAAATGTCTTCTACCTGAGGGTATCTAACGTTAGAAACCTGGAAAGAAACCACAGAAGAAATTACAACAGAGTGGACAAAATTGCTTGAGAAGCAATTTTCAGGGACAGAGGATACACTGATCATTATAAGGAAAAGCAGACAGCAACTACATGTAATGAATGGAAGCTAAATGCATGTATATGGTCTATGTTGAAACTTACTGAGTGCAGATCTTTCATTTTTAAACAACTTACTGGAACAATAAAATTACTTTCCTTACAGCCCTTTCATGTTCCTATTTTTTCACACAAATTTGATGGATCTTTTAACGCAAGATCATTTGCCCACGCCTTCCCCACTCCCACATGATTAGACTACCAGGAGAAGCCTAAAAGCAGCTGTTGGTCTGATGGCTACCCTTCTCTCATAGTAGTTTTTTGTGGTACAGTGGTCTCTGTAGGAAAGAACATGATGTATCTTGTAGGGAGCATATTACTCTTCTTCTAGCCTAATGAAACACTTTGATGGAAGTTGAATTCAATAMATTCTTTTTTCTAAGTTGTAGATGTCAGAAAATATTCCATTCATATAGGATAGCAAGGTATCTATGTTGATAAGGAAACCTGGAAGATCCTTTTTCTCTTTCAGAGGCAAGAGTCATTTTCTGAGGCATAGAACAAAAATTGTGAGCCTTTTTCCTTTTCTGTACTCATTCTTACCTCTGATATGTCCTGTTAAAAATGCTGGCAGACATAGCCTCCCAGATTTTGCAGAGATTAGCAAAGGAGGAAATTTAATAAAAAACACAACCCCAGACATTATAAAAGTAGATGTCATGGTGGTTCAGTGCTTCAGCTTTCCTCCACTAGCAATTTGTGTTGACATTTGTACTAGGTCACACATGCAGTGAATTTGGTTCTTAATTTAATCTTCAGTGAACATTTGTCTATATCACAAAATCAGAATACATTTCTGCATGACTGAAAATCTGTGCTCCTGAGAGTCCTAGGACCAGAAAAGCAAGGCTTCACAGGTCAGAAGTTAAATACACTGGTCAAGCTGTGCAAGAAAGCTTGTCTATCACACATGGTATTGTACTTCCATTTCTGTTCTGTGGTTGTTTGAGCATCCAATGCACACTATAGTATTACTCCACCATCAATGGTCATATAAATATGTGTGCTGTTTTGTATTGTCTAGGTTCCATTATTATGTCTTCGCTAATGGCCTTCAATATTAATATTTCCCTATCTGATGAGACCCTTTGGAGCCTGTAAGAAGAAGTATCTGTTTCCATAGACACACATAAAGTTTTCAGAAAAAAATATTCACAACTGGTTCTTAATTARCACTGCCATCAGTGAAGTGACATGAATAAGATTCAGTCAGTTTTGACCTTTGAATCAGACTTTCAGTTCAAGAAAAGAGAAACATAGATATTCAATTGTGGGCAGATGATGAAATAAAAATAGACCCAGAAAACTTTTTTTTTAATGTGAGTAATATTAGTGAATGTCAGCACAACAATTTGAGTGGTAATCCTCGGTTTGTTATTTATTATACTTTATTGTATTTTTATTTAGCAGGCATAGTACAAATAATAAGATCACATTTTGTAATATATTTAGTRCATCTTTAAAAAAATTCCCAAGGTGAAAAAATACTTCTCAGACTRTATTACATATGTTGTACAGATGAAAAAATACAAAACACAGCAGCTTTTATATTTCATCCATTCTAAATGATTTTTTACAGCTTTCACTAGCTTTGTAATTTAAAAAAAGCATTTTCCACTTCTTGACCATAGCCAGTCTAAGACTGCCAGCACTGTTCAATGGGCAATAATAATGTGGTCAGTTCTTTCATGAGGACTGTAATATCACATCATTCCATACAAATTTTGAACAAACTAATTTTGAAACTAGCTCTTCTCATCATTGCAGATTCATAATATGTCAACACAAAAAAAYGTTAAACAAAATGATTCGATGGAAAAGGAAATGTGTCACCAAGACAGATTTTTATTTCTGTTGCTTCTTTTATGTGACAAAACCACAAGTTGATATGCAATCTACAATGATTTACAAAGCTCTCATAATACTTTGGAATTGTATAAATGCTGCTGGGGTGTCTCAAAATGATTTACTGCAATTTGTCACATTTTGAAAGTCTTCCAAAACAGACTGATGACATATACTAAAGAGCTTTCAATGAAATCTGAAATGGTTCATTTGTTATGTCAACTGGAAAGCATTAAGTGATATCTGAAAATCATTTTAAGATTTATTGAAGTGATTTAAAATATCCCTTAATGGTAATTTGGCACACTGCATAGGCAACATTGTCATTAAACAAGATAAGAAAATCATTTCATCACATTTTAAAATTATTCCTATCATTCAGTGGTTGTAATAGCACTGCTAGTGAAATCTATCACTTTAAAAATACAATTGCAGTGGAGCTAAAGATTGCTGTCAACATCAACACTGGTGAGCAGTAAACTGAAAGGGATGGATATTTATATATATGCATATATATATATATATATATATATATACACATCAATATAGCTGAAAAGATACAGCTCAAAGAAAATTATGTTTGAAATTGCAACTCATTACCACCTTCCAAAATCCCTGTAAAAAAAAGTGCACCTACTTTTAAAGTCAAACATCTTGCCTTTAAACAGTTATGATCTTACTGATTAGTAATTAGAAATTTACTCAGTATCTTTTTGAACCAAAAAAAATTAGTTGTTCCCATCAATATCTTAAACCTAAAAAAAATTGTAGCAATTGTTGCTCCTCTTGTGCATAGTATGTGCAGTTGGCAGCCAATTCAGAGATATTCTTTCCAGCTGATGAGGATATTTTCCATTCTCTAACARTTTTTATGAGCACATTTGGGTTACAGGTTTTCATTACTGTATAAATAAAGAACATATGTGCAAGTGCACATGGTCACACATGCCAGCACCCTTATATTGTGYATCCAACCACTGGGAGCTGTTTACAAATATAGTGTTACCTACTGAAATAGATGGCATYGACCAATATGTTTCTAAAAGCATAAAAAAGAAGGCTTTCAACACGTAAAATCATATACTTGTGTAAACTGAATAAATTTTGAAGTTCTAACTCACAGAATCATTGCAGTGCAATGCGGACGAAGCCCCTGAACCCTGTGTTAGACTTGATAAGCAACTTTAATAATTATAAAAATAATAGAATTCAAAATATTTTGTAGAAAATATATTCAGATTAATGAAATCTGGATAAAATATTTTCTTGCATTAAGAATGTCCCTTCACTGTCCTCCTAAATGCTGCAAATATTAGCGCTCACAGGTTATTTTTAGCCATCATTCAGTTGGTAAAAATTCAAGAAAAGACAATCAGGCAGTTTTCATGGGAGAAGAATACTTTTTAGGCACAGATATAATATTTTCATATCTTCTGTAAGTAACTGAACCCTGCTGAACACGTTAGAGAAGTATTTTATGGAAGGTTCTTACATTTTTTAARTTTGGTATTACCTAGAAACTGATGACTGATACACATAAATACAGTAGCATATTTTAATGTTTCTACTGGAAAGCAATTTTAGAAACCTCTTTTCAATTAATGAGCCTGCTTTAATAAAAATGGGGTATTATAAATAAAATGGGATCCTTACTAAATCARTGCTGCTTTTTTAAAGGTATGAAGTATAGTGTGTCCTTTAAAATTGTCAGCAATGTTTCCTCAAGAATGTTTTGATGCAAGATTTTGTCTTTACAGAAATAAATGCCCTAYAATGGATTTGAAGAAAGGTCATTATTGTCATGCTTTGAACTTCTGTGAAGCCTTATGTGAATAAAAAAAGTATCTAAGTCCATCTAATTACTGCCASATCTTAGTTAATTTTTTTTATGGTCACAGGAATTGTTTCATTGCAAAGTATATAYTTTTTATATTTAAGACGGAACAGTATTTGGAAAATACCAGAAAAACTTTGCCTTTAATGTCCAAGACTCCTTTGATTTTCAAAGGTTCCCTTTGTAGACCTGTGCCCYTTTAACTTTACATAGAAAATTGACAATTTCTTTCCTAGTGTATATTATTTAAAATATTTTAATTATTCTCAGACTACAAGGTCTTAATCTTGATTTCTTGACTGTAGAGAAAACATGCTGTAAATAGGTAAACATGATGTGAAAATAAGCTAATTATCTAGGACACATTCTGAAACATGCTGAGTCAAAGTCTGTCTTACCACTCCCCTCCAAAAGATGGGTTTTTGTTTGTTTGTTTGTTTTGTTTTTTTTTTTTTTGGGTTGGTTGGTTGGTTGGTTTGTTTTGGTTTTTTTGGGGTGGTAATTTTTTCCTCCAGTAATATGATAGAATACTGCAAAAAAGCATTCTAAATTTCAAATGCCATCAGAGTCCAGTAAATGCATGTAAGGGTTAATTGGGACTTCTCATCTGCGCAACTGTTTCCTGCTGTGGAGGAAAAATTTCCCTRTGACCATTTTCACTCTCACTTTTCTCAGCTTCTCACAACCCAAGCAAGCCAGAAATATGGACCTTCCTACGTGACAAACAATGTCTTCAAGGATTTCTCCAAACCTGATCTTGTTTTCATGTGAGCATTATGGTATTGAGTAATTTTATTGATAAAAAATAAAAGAGAGAATATTGCTGTGATCCCTGATGTGTGAACATTTGTGAATTTCCTAATTAATTTAAACTTCATGCTTCAACAAGTTTCATGTTTCAGGCTTTTAAGACCTAAAACCAGTATTTCCTTATCTGCTGTTTAGATAAATGCTGATATGCAAAGCAGACTTTATAACAAAGAAATCTTGAAGCATGAATGAATAAAAGGTATATGCATTCAGAAAACTCATATTTTCATGAATTCTGAAYTTTTTTGATCCTTTAACATCTACGTTCAAAATACTAAATCACCCCTAATGCTGTGACAGGTTAATGTCTCATACCAAGCCATTATTTCTCCTATGAGAGCTTCAAAGGTGTGTAAGTGACTTGTAAAATATGGCTTGATAGCTTGTGTTGGCCAAAAGCAARAGATCAGATAATGTAGATGTAATCCACTCACCACAAGTACTTTAAGGAGAAACAAGCAATACCTGGAAAAATATTTTTATTATTTCCATTATGATGTCTTCAGATTAGCATATGCAAAATGCCATTAATTTCATTAGCATTGACTCTTGAGTGAAATCCTATGTCTATATTCCTCTCAGTGTTTTGCATGAAAGAGGCTCTTTCACTGCTCTGAACTTTTTGAGATAGGTAAAACCTGATATCCTTGCCATTTTCTCAGTACCATTAAAAGGACAGGCTATCTATTAAAAGGAATAGCTATCTATTTTTGTAATGAATAAAAGGAAATTCTCTATGGTTTCTCTAAATTTATTCYGTGACTTCAATTTCTATGATATTTTTTATTTTCTTTTGGAAAATGTGTAACTGTGTTGTTAAAATAACTGCTGCATTGCACAAGGGATATGTAGATGATACTTCATATGCAATCATCTACATACCCATTGTGATCCTTCAGGATAAACAGAAATCACTATGTGAGTGATACTTGTGATCCAAAAAATTTACTAGAATCCAAAGCTCAACTTACATAGAGCAAAACATGTTCTGTCATCCCAAAGTAAAATTTTATTGAGAGTCTCTGGCATTTTTATGCACCKTGCTGATGAATGACACAGCCTTTGGACAGGCATGTGTTACAGTCTCATCTTCCACGACAGTCATTATGCTGTTAGTTTTAAGGGAAGAGACAACGAACAAGGAAGAAACCACAGGAGGGAAACTCATTTTGGTAAGGACACATGAATCATGTTCAGCTTGTGTACTTTACTATTATATGCCCATTAAAATATCATAGAATTTTATTACTGTATTTATTTAAAAGAAAAAAAGTCTGAAAAAGAACTATACTGAACTACAGATAGCATATTTCAAGGTCCTTTATATTAAAACACCAAGGGCATCCTTAGTAATTACAGTAGACTCAGCATGCCTTGCTAGTGTATAATCATCCACAGAAGTGTAYGTATTGCATGTGTTATTTTGTCCAAATATAAAAACTGAGAAATACACATTAAAAAATAAGAATATTTACATAATGAGGACTTTCATTAGGCATAGGTTTGATCAGGTTTTAGCCCATCTGCAATTCATCAGATTGGTACTTCTTCAGCTCTAGAATAGTGCTTGATTGTATKTAACTGTGGAGAAGAACAACTGATGGTTTGCGTTTCAGCTTTTCTTATTTTGTTTTGCTTTAATGAGTTCTACACTTTGCACAAAGTTTTCACAAAATCAGTGGTTTGGCTGCCTAAGAGATCCTGCCATGTGCAATGTCAATGGCCTTCAATACTCAAGGGGAGGGTGGAAATAATGGAGCACCAGGAATGCAAGGATTAAGAACTCGGTAAAACTGGGTCCCTTTTCAAGAAGAGTTTAGGAATACCTCAGGCACAGATTTCAAAGTAGGCAGCCATAGGCCTTCAATTAACAGKATTTAGCCTTCAGAACTTGTAAAAATTATCAAGGATTACTTTTTATTACCCTTTTCTGTTCTGATGAACTTGTAGCAATGTGCTTGGAGTGGATATTGCACTCTTGTGGATAAGCACACTTGTTGTGGTAGATGMATAATTGTGTATGTAAGCATGAATCAACATTATAGAATTACTGAAAAACCTTTATTATTGAAATATCTTACAAAAACMTCTTCAACCTTTCTTATGATTATGAGCTTAGGAATAAAAATGAAAGGAAAAAGGTATAAATCATTTAATATATAGCATTTTATTGCATTTTCCTCTGCTTTTTAATAAAATAAAAATAAATCCAAGTCCCTCCAGCTTCCCTCCTCCAAAACATTTCCAAAATACAGTACAGTTATTTTAGTACTTTTCTTTCGATTCTGTAGGAAGAGGTCACTTGGTGCAATATTTAATGTARTAACATTGATACAACCATTTCTATCTAATGGTCAGATATTAACTGAGATCTTTTTCTGATTTTACAGAAAGCCCATTGGCCTACTAAGACACTTTTGTGCATAAAAGAGAGGAAGAAGTCCCATGAGGCTTTTTTATTGTGGAAATATAGGTACAAAATCACAGATGATGATTTTTTCCCCTTCTTTTGTTTTTGGAGGAAAATATTCTGTCTCTTCTCCTGGTATTCTARTCAAGTACATTCCCCATGTTTTCATTCCATCTAATCACCTTTGTTTTTTGATAAAAAAGATGCCAAAACCTTTTTTTTTTTTTTCAACTACCTGTCAAGATATCATTGCTTGATATAACTATTCATGCACATAGTCTAATCAAATCAAAAAGAAACCCACAATTTATCTGTTCTCTACTCTGTTTTACACCAAGGCAACCAAATCAGAAAACAGTCCAGAAAAAAACAAAAGCCACTGTTCTGAAACTTAAATGTGTTTCTAAAGCACTTGAGAAGAATGGAGTGCAMAGCAAACATCAATGGTACTTTCTCTAGGAAATTAATTACTGACTCTCAAAAGCACTATAAAAAAAGCAAATGGACAAAATATCTGTAAGATACTTTTCTTATCTTTTCCATATCTTTTTTTTTTTGGTGACTCCTCCTAACTGTCTAGCAATCTCTCAGCTTTTCCCACTAAGTGGTTATTTATGTTAGAAGATCTTGTTTCCTACATGAAGACTCAATTTTTTTTAATCATTAGAAAAGGGTAATTGCCAATTCCCCATTCCATACTGTATTAGCTTGTTTCCTAAGTCAGTGTTTTATGCATTTCATTAATAAGAAGAAAGAAAATTATTTATTAACATACCTTCAATTGGTGAAAGSTATACTTTATTTGTGTCTTTGTGTATTTTCAAAATAGATATGAAAATTAAAACAAGAAGACCTTTGTTAGACTTAAATGTTTTCTTTGAAGTAAGAAATCTTATCAGTTCAGATATAACTTTAAYCCACATTTTTATTTTCTTTACCGGGGAAAGAACACCCCTAACRCTATTTCATTGCCATTATTTCCATTGAGATTTAAATTTCTTAAATTTTTTCAATGTGCAGATGAAAGTGCGTGACTTAGACTTTTCATTGGTTAWGGGACAGAAGGATTTTAATAGCAAWGACMAAGTAGAAAGAACATCAAAATGTAAAATTAATTTTAAAAGTACCTAGAAGATTCAGCTTCTAGTTCAGCTATGGAAACCATCTGTCTCATATAATTTTCCTTGTAGTATTGAGTATGTCACAGAATGAATGCCTAAAGACATCTGTAGTAAGATCACTACTTATTTTACATTTCAAGTATTCTCCAAAATTTTTTGAAAAACACTGCATGATAATGGATTTGAAAGTGCTAATGTATTTTAATACCTTTAATAAGGTATTAAAACTAGTGAGAAAATGATTTATTACAAAACACCATTGAAAATATGTACTTGAAAATATAGGCTCTCGAGATAAGCATATACAGCAGCTGTTGGGCCAGCTGCAACATAACACTATTTTCTCCAAGCTCTTCACAGAAGCCTAACCATACAGTCATAATTTTAACAAAACATACTCAGAAATATGTATACAGTAAAATCCCCGATTTGATGGAATAGCCCCAGTACTCGACAGGAGTAAAAGACTGTTTTAAAGCATATTTGTATATGAACAGTCTCTTTGGTGACTCTAGTATCATATTTGACAGAGCTGTGTCCTTGGACTTCTATTGTGAGCTCGCCTTCATTTCTAAAAGGCAACTGTGATTAGCCTGACAAAGCATCAGCACAGTTAAAAGTGAGTGAGCCAGAGTCTATTCCTGTCTACGTATTGCCAACAGAATTGTTTATTGAATTTCAATTACAATGTCAGTCAGTTATGGTGTGTAATTTCTTCTGCTTTTGTCCCGCCAAGAGAAAATGAGAGGTGTCATCAGAGCTAAAGCTGAAGACAGAAGTGCATCACTAATAGCGTATGTTTTGAAAATCCTTCCCTACACATTACTGCTATTYTAATGAATGAATCCAATATAAGTTTCAGATTCAGAAAAAAACAAAAGCAAAGCAAAGCAAACCATAACAAACAAGCCAAACCACCACAGCTAAATTAATTTTAATCATATACCAACATATTTAAAAAGTCAATAAAGCACAGTCAATGGAATTCCACATTTTTCTCAGTCAATATGTAAAGGTGAATTCCACTGAGAGGTGACAGTGTGAATGCAGTGTAATAAAATGGGGAGYTCTGCATGCATGTTCTTCAGGATTGAGAAGAAAACAAGAACTAAAGAGGAGTTTGTCTTAAAATAATAATTATTATAATGGTTGTTCTTATTGCATAATATTAATGTTATGTAAAATATAAATAGTATTTTTATTTTACATAATTACAATTTTTAAAAATTCCCAGTCAGACTATAGCATTCATACAGTTATAATGTATGCTAACATAAATATTATATAAAGATATATATAATCTTTTTCTGTGCTATGCCTGTCTCTGCCCCATTTCTCCAGTTCTTTCKAACTATTCCAGCTTTATGATAATTGGTGCATCTTCCTCTTCAGGTAGATAACACATTTTGGAGGGAAAGATCATGAGACAACAGGATAGATATAATAAACTAGGCCATAGGTTTTCTCCTGCTCTGCATTCTGGATGAAGGAAAAGCAGGCTGATTATATTCAGTAMGGTGCAAGCAGAGCCAGCTAAGAAGTTTTTTCTCCCTGTGTGTAGAGAGAAAAATGTTGCCACTTTCCTGGGATGACTGGCTCCACTATCTTTGAAAAATAAATGAGGTAGACTATAAATATATAGGCCTTCTGAGTTACTTGAAGCAATCCATTTTCCAATGAAAGCTTTAGTCAGGTGTACCTAAGTGTATCCAGGGAACTGGTCAATGGTCGTGATACAGAGCAGCAGCTTTTTCCACTTCAAAGTTTCTTCTTACCGGTAACAATTGGGTCTTCATAGTGACTGCTCGCAGTACGATGATAAATTAAAGAATACTTTACCACTGTTCTACCAACTAATAATAGTCAGAGCAATTACAGCCATTTATTACAAAACCACTTTCTCCTTGCCGAAGTGAAAACATCAGCTGCATTAAAGCAGAGGCTAAAATATAAGCCTTTAACAATTTTCTAAATCAGACCATAAATCTCAACAAAAAAATCTGTTCAGGATGTGTGACAGTAAACAGGATATGTATATGAAATGTTTCTGTTTGTAGACAGAATGGTTTACCTAACGACATCAATAAGTTTTGCTAAAATTTGCCACTGATTTTCTTTGTGAATATGCATTAGGTTATGCAAAGTCAGAAGAGCTCCCTTCAGTGGCCARAAAGCTTGAATTGAGATTAAAACTAAAGAAAACTTAGCTCCCATATTGTTCTCATTTTAATACCCAAAAAATTTTTGCCTGGTACTTTCATGATACTGAAGAGTAAGTAATAGGGTATGTTTGTCTAAGTTTCAGCAAAATACATCTGTTTATGTAATATACACTGTTAAAAACACTTCTGGGACACATATATGTGTAGAGAGTAACAAACCATAATAGTATGTAGTTGTTCTCTGTTGAATGAACWATCTCCTATGCTGGAATAATAATGGGTCCTAGTGGACCTTGAAAAGCCAGGAACAGSATGATATAGGAGGCCCTAGGCTACCAACAAGTCAGCATGACCCAATGCTGGCCATCACAGGACAGAAATAATGGAATATGAGCCAGCTATTGGTGCGTCAGAGGAGGAAGGAGGCATAAGAAGAATGGCAAGAATCAGTAAGACCAAAACCAAAATAACTGACTTGTGTAAACTGCAGCCTGAAGAAGAGAGATTTCCATAGATGGGGTTGCCCCACCAGTCCCAGGACAGTACAGGTGCTCACTAAGTGCTGGTGCTGGGGAAGTACTGATGCTGTTGCTCTTATGCATACTCTAAATGTTGCTTTTGCTCTAGCTATCACAAATAACCATGTGAGTTAGCATGTAGCTRTGATTCACATGTATGCATGGGTAAATATATTCATACATACATACTATTTATACATATCGAGACAGAGAGAATAAAAAGAGAAAGGCTAGGGGTGCATAAAGTGAAATTAATAGTGTAAYTAAGTGCCTGATATATCTATCAATCAACCTCCATTATAYCCAAAMTAATGGTTAAAATAGGGTTAAATASMTGTGTCCMCTGGGTGGACATTTCCCTTCATTTTCCATCACTCCTTCTGTTTTGGGTTTTGATTAARATAATATTAAGATAAAATTAAATTAAAAATGAATATTCAGAAAAAGAAAATCTTAAACATGGTTGATCAGCAGTGGGAGGTGAAAAGTTAAGAATAATAACTCAATTGAAAACACCTATTCCTTTCTCAGTTCTTTTAAATTTGCTTTCAAATTTGCGGATCAGGGAATTTTTGATTCTTAAAACTGAGACTACTTCACCCATAATATGCTAAATAAATCTCTATGCCATTCTATATGTACCAGAATCAGGTGTATGTAAGAAAATATAGTGAAACAAGCTCTTTCTACAAAAATCAATGAAAACCAGAAGGCAGTCTCTTTGTTTAATCTGCTACATGGACAATGTTTCATGTAAATTTGATATATATTTTTAAAAGGGTTATTAGGCACTAGTTAAARACACATAATGTCTTTAACAGAGAGATCATCTAGATATTTCTTTGAGTCCTTTTCCACTCTTGGAGACTGCACAAAAGTTAGAAAGAACTAAGATTGGTTGCCTTAGACCTAAATGTTTTTTAAAGGTCTGGTTTCACTGATATGGGAATTCAGGTCTTTAGAAAGACTGATTTACAGTTTCTTATGCCAGAGACCAATGATTTTCATGCCCTATTATGTAAGGCATCATTCTGAAATTTGTTATTTTTTCATTAAATAGAACTTTTTRTAGATCAAGTTGGGGTACCATTGCTGTTGGCATAGATTTCATCAGGTAATATGATAAAACTAAGATATTTGGAAATTACAGTTTAGTTTAGCAGAAAGGAATTGCTTTTAACTTGGGACAGTGCTTTCCAGGCTCTCATCCAGCTCCTCTGAAAAGGTATTGGCTCCTGCTTCTGAGCTTAAGGCTGAGAGCTGGGACATGAACAGCTGCAGAAGCAACTGCATGCACAGCACCATGAAAGGTAYTGATAAGGTAACCAATTTCTGTGTAATAAAAGCATGATAACAAGCCAGCAGGATGCAAACAGATACTTTTTTTTTTTTTGTCGGTTGGGGTTTATGTGGGCTTGATTACCCTGTCAGAAAGGACTGAGATAGCCTTACTTCTCTCTCATATGCAAAATGYTACAGATCCTGTATTCTTTTTATCCTAAAAGAAAACAAGAATAAACCCGTAAAAATTCTCAAAATAAAATTGATATTTTGATTAGTGTAATGTATTTTCTAACTTCTGCTTTGGTAAAAATGTATTTGATAAAGAASTATATAAATTAGAGGGCTTGACTCTCACCAACCATGTGAAGTTCAACAATGACAAGTGCTGGATTCTGCATCTGGGAAAGACAAGCCTGGATGTGTGTATGGSCTGGGGAATGAGAGGCTGGAGAGCAGTGCTGTGGAAAGGGACATGGGGGTCCTGGCCAATGGAAAGGTGAGCRTGAGTCAGCAGTGCCCTGGCAGCCAGGAGMGCTAAGCATGTCCTGGGGTGCATCARGGACAGCATTGCYAGCCAGGCAAGGGAGGGGATTGTCCTGCTCTGCTCTGAGCTGGGGCAGCCTCACCTCGAGTGCTGGGGATACTTTTGGGTGCCATAATAAAAGAGAGATATAAAGCTATTGGAGAGTGTCAAAAGGAGCACTATGAAGACAATGAAAGGTCTAGAGGGTAAGCCATATGAGGAGAAGCTAARGTCAGTTGGCTTTTTCAGCCTGGAGGAGAGRCTGAAACAGTYCACAGCTTCCTCTCAAGGGGAARAGAAGGGGCAGGCACTGATSTCTTCTCTGCAATGCCCAGTGAAAGGACCCAAGGGAATGGCCTGAATTTACATCAGGGAAGGTTTAGCCTGCATATCAGGAAAAGGTTCTTCATCCAGAGGGTGGGTGGGCACTG
The DNA here is from genome assembly GCA_902810485.1 of Alauda arvensis. Lineage (NCBI taxonomy): Eukaryota > Metazoa > Chordata > Aves > Passeriformes > Alaudidae > Alauda > Alauda arvensis. Next base: position 610,856 of record CADDXX010000244.1, on the reverse strand, counting down.
GAAGAGGCTCCCCAGGGAAGTGGTCACAGCACCAGCCTGGCAGAGTTCAGGATGTGTTTGTACAGTGCTCTCAGGCATAGTGTATGGCTCTTGAGGTGCTCCTTTATAGGGAGAGGAATTGGCTCAATAATTCTTTTGAGTCTCTTACAACTCAGGATATTCTGTTAGTCTATGATTCTACCCAACTTTAGTGTCATCAATAGAGCCATAATTGGTCTGCTGAAAAAGTAGCCGAAAGATATATATTAAAAGATTTACTGGAGAGACAGTACAGTTTTTTCGAAAAGGCTCTGTGTAAACAGCCCTGGGATATAATATGTAGTGAAATAATATGTAGTGGTTTTGGGCAGGAAATCCTGAAACCATGGGGTTTGACCTGGATTTGGAAAAAAAAAAAAAGCTAACAAAAAACAAACAAACAAAAAAACCCACTCCACCAACAAAACCAAACCAATGTGCATGTTAAAATGGAAATGCCATCTTTCTTTAAAATGGGGTTTATATTTTGTAATGAGACAATATGGATGTTAGCATAGAATGAGCTCACTTTGAAGCAACAAGCAAATCTCTGGAAGAGTTCTATGAGGGCTTCTAATCAATCAGTGGTAGAGCAATTTTCTATTTTCAATACTCTGTATTTACATTAGTGTTTCTCAATGATATATCTAAGTTAAAAAATGACAGAATAGAGTAGGCAGCTTGATCTCAGAACAAAAAAGTCTTTAAATGAATCTTTAGTTTGTCTGCTCTTGCTACCTCATTAATCCTAAAAGGTGTCAGTCAGTAAGTCTAATAGCYATGAGTGTTAGTGCTGTGGTCAGTTCCAAATTATGGTATTGATTAATTGATTGTCTTCTTCCAGTTGTGAATTATATTAGTGCTGGCTCAGACTAACTGGCTGAAGGCCAAAACTTAATCCCTTGTGAAAGACAACAAACAGCTCCCCATTTTTACTACTGTTTACATTTATTAAGTGACTTATTGGGAAATCAAAATTTCTTGAATTATTATATGATAAAAAAAGAATATGTGAGATATAATTAATATGTTGTTGGTGATAGTCTAATTTCAGCTCAAGCAAGAAACAGACTCCCTCTTTCTCCAGAATTTTACAAGTTGGAAACAGTCCTACTAGCTTCTGAATTTTGAATTATATCCTACAGCCTATCACAGTTTAATTTKCTGTTGTAGATTTATTTTGTTTACAGGTTATTTTCCAAGACATGGCTTTCAAAAGACTCCTGCTCATCGCATTTGGTATATTTGAGAATCTGCTTCTTGCTGATGGCTGGATGGTTCTGCAGCCATAGCAGAATGTGACTTTACCTAACACCACAAATCAAGAAACCTTGAGCCTGTCAGTGKCCAGCCAACCCCTTTTGCACCTGTTTAGTTGGATTACCAATGGGTGTGTGGCCARTAACGGAGTATACCATCTGTACTATGTGAGGCAATAGTCTCAATAATGAATAGATTCACAACCAGGCAGACATTTGGGATTACTGGGCCCTTGACCTCCCCCACACACCACTACAGCCGCAGGAAATAGAACTCCTCAGCTATGGAAAAATRGATTATTGTATCAAGTTTCAATTCAAAGAGAGAAGACAATCAATAATATGGGATAGRACTAAAATGCAAAACATAGATAATAGGGAGTTCAACTGGTAGGAACAGAGCCTGGCTGGCTATCCCATCACACATCAAATGTGGACCATGTAGCTTGGGTGTTACTTTGCTAACACCTGAAATTACAATGATTCATGATGAAAACATTGGACSGAAAAGAATTATCCATCAATTTGAATCTGACTACAAAGTCAAAATTACTCATTGGAACAAAGGAAAAAGAATTGCAGCCTCAATATTGGCACCTTGGGTCATTGCAGCAAATGCATTAAAACAATTGGATAGCTTAGGGTGTTGGCTAAAAAAGAAAACCAATGCTACATCCCTCACATTGAGTGGGCTACTAACAGATGTCAATATCAGGCATGCTACRCTGCAAAATAGGACTGCCATCTATATCCTGCTGGTAGCACAAGGACATGGCTGCCAAGACTTTGAGGGACTGCATGAACCTATCCAACCACAGTGAGTTCAACCACCAGAGCATTCAGATCCTCAAGGATGGAGTCAAGAAACTTCAAGTTAAARATGGAAAGGACTGGTTTAATGGACTATTCAAAAGTTTGGGTTTACCAAATTGRTTGTTGTCTTTAATTAAGATAGCAKTGTTAATTATTGTCATTATTACAGYTGTATCAATGYTGTTCCCGTGTTTTGTTGGYGGTATGTTTAGGATTTTAAAGGAGTCCTTAAAGTCAGCATTTGYTGTTAAACAGAAAAGGAGAGATGTGGATGTTCAGTTGGTTGGGATGGATGGCAAGCTGGCCTTTGTTAACAACGAAGGCATCAACTTAAAGCATTGTGAAGCAGGATGTTAAGAAAGGAAACATCTAGTTGGTGAGGAGAATAGAACTATGGATATAGTTTGCTAACAAAGCAATTCYTTATAAGGCAATGCTTTGAACTCTGGGTTATGACTGGTTGGTAACAGTCCATATATGGTAATGTTTCTAGTTCTCATGCTCATTTGTTCCGTACCCTCAGATAATCCCTATATAACATTGTGTTTTCCTCAGTTCTGAGTCTTTGAAGGAACTCCATATGCACAGTTTATTTCTTTGTCTTGTTATTAAAGTCTTCGCTTTTTGGGCTTTTTTCTTGGTCATTCCTGCTTCTTGATCGCTGTTCTTAGTGACTCCTGCTGGCAGGAACATCCCAGCCCTTGCCTCCCTTCTGAAAAGGATCTACTGCTGCTCCCCACAGCTAGACCGTGGCAGTGACAATGATGGAGTTATAGGATGGTGAAGAAAAATAAAATAGACRCTGTTTGAAACTAGTTTATGGAATTCCTGCAATCAGTTTAGTCGTATCAAATGAAAATTAAATTAGAAAAGCAATGGCAAGTCATGAGTCTTATTCACACTGCTGCCTGGACAAATTTGCACAACCCCTATACCTCATGAATGCCTGATTTTCAAGAGCATTGGGCATTTTCAAAATTAACATTGAAGAAAGAAAAAAGTTGATGTGTTGTCCATATTTTTGATTAAATAATGAAGCAAGTTAATTRATGTAGTCACCATTTCACCTCCATATCTTTCAAAAAACATGTAATAGATTTGGTCTGGGGACATGTTTAACCTTCTCTTTTTTCCATAAGAGAGATATCTGTCTGTTACTGGAAACTGATATTTTTTTTATATATCTTATTGTGGGATGTGTAATTTTTTTCTAAAATAAAACAAAAACATCATAGGAGTGCATAAGAGTTTTAATGTTTATCAGGCTTCAAAATCCAAGCCTGATAAAGTTCATGAGGTGTGGTATCTTTTCCTGTGGAATCCATAAATCAGTAATATTGTTTTGCTGAGATTTAACATTATAGAAAAGCCATAAAAAGTTCTAATTCTTATTAAATCCTTCAAACACACAGAAGTTTAGTAGGGTATGTATGATATTGGATCTTTCTTACGAGAACACGCTGAGAGAGTTGGGGTTATGTAGCCTTGTGCTGGTCTTGCAATAACTGATTTTTGGTGARGAGGGAAAAAGTCAGCCAARGAAGTGATTCTCTATGAGGAGCTTCTAACAGCTTTCTCTGTGCCTGGCAAAACTAATTGCTGGCTAGCTCTTAGAATTGGCACATTGCTAACCCAATTAGAAAAGTTGGAAATGCCTCTATGATAACATATTTAAGAATGGAAAAAAAAGTGGGAAACYCTCTTGCGCCCTGCTCTCTGCAGAGGAGTGGGGTGGCTGGCAGGGCTGAGGCCCCTTCCTGGAGGGGAGCTGCCATGCCATGCTGCTGGGGGCCGTTCTGGCGCTGCGAACAACCATGTGGCTGGGGCGGTGCAGCCAGCCTCAGTTCTCTTGGCTTGGCTCACAATGGATTTTATTTACTTACCCACCAACCATGCTGTGGACAAAAAGACAAAGCCTCTTTTGGCTTTTCTTTTTTTGGTGTCGTGCATGAAGAAAAGGTACGGAGTGGAGCTGGCAGCTGGCGTGGCTTGTGCAGTACCGGCAGAGRCAAACAAGGCAAGTGATTCCCTGATTGCAGAGCCTGGACAAGATCAAACTTTCAGTGCTGCAGAACTGTACAGAAACTGTTTCAGTTGATAGAGCTTGAGAACAAATGAACCTACAAACAACAATTCTGTCCCGGGTCAAAGAAAAGGAAAAGGTGAAGACATGTGAGGAGAACAACATGGTGACACTAAGGTCAGTGAAAAGGAAGGAGGGGGAGGAGGAGGTTCTTGGAGTGTCAGAACTGAGATTCTTCTGCAAGTCTTGGTGAGGACTATAATAYAAGAAATTGTTTCCCTGTAATTAATGAAGTGCATGGGGGGATGCAGCATTCACCAGCAGTCCATGAGAAAAAGGTATTCACACTGGAGTGTGTGGATGATGAAAAGCTCTAATCTGGTGAGAGGCTTAAACAGAGAGAGAGAGAACACTTGCTTCTAGAGATAGGGGAAGAGGAACCTTACTTCTATACTGGAACAGCTCATCCTTAAAAACTGCACCCCATAACTAAATGGCCCAAGAAAAGCAGTTGTGGGGAAACTACAAGCTGTGGGAGCGATTCATATTGCAAGCAGGTTCCGGGCAGATTGTTAACCTTGAAAATTAAAACCACATTGRAGAAGTTCGCAGAGAATTCTTTCCAGTAAGAAAGACTCCAAGGCACAGSAAAAGAGACTCTTCTCCCAAAGTGAAACAAAGAAAGATTTTTAGAAGTGACAAACTGACTAAAAATCTCATGTTCTATCTCCCTGCACTGTCAGTGGGRAGAAGTGGGGGGAAGGTGTTCTRAAGGTTTATTTTTTTCACATTATTCTCTTTTAACTCTGTYAATAAATTATTCTTTATACCTTTTAAAGTTTTAAGCCTGTTTTGCCCTGAAATCCTTATCCCATGAGTTTTCTTTGCCCCTTCTCTGCTTAACTATAGCAGAGAAAATGAATAAATGATTTTTGTAAGTGCACGGGTGTTTGGCCAGTATCAACCTATCACAAGCCTGGAGAAGAGAAAGCTGTGGGGAGCCTATAAAGCACYTTCCAGCACCTAACAGGGGCCTACAAAAAAGAGAGAGAGAGAGAGAGAGACTCTTTACCAGATATTTTAGTGATAGAATGGGAGRAAATCAGTTGCAGACCAATGGAAGGCAGATTTAGATTAGATAGAATGTAGAAATTCTCTCCTTTGAGGGTAGTGAGGCACTGGAATGTGTTGCTTTAAGAAATCTTGGAAGTGTTCAAGGCCAAGGATGGACGGGGCTTTGAACAACCTGGCTTAGTGGAAGGTACGCCTGTCAGTGATGGGGGGTTGGAATGAGATGATCTTTGAGTGATTCTGTGTGACAAAGAAGTGCAAAAAAAGGAAATTAATCATAATTATGTTGTCCAAAACACTAAGCATTTACTACCTTGGACTTGTTAATTTGCAGAAATTTAGAGAAATTGAAGAAGTCAACCCTGAAGCCAGCWATCTTGGGCAAAAACAACTAAATTGCAACTCAGTGCAGCCAAATTATCCAATTTTATACTTAAATCACCATAATTGTTAACAGTTAATAYAAAGGTTTAGTAAACTGCAGGAGGCAAAATTCCAAGGCTATGCTTTGTTGCTCTGTGTTTTTAATTGTAATTTTACCCTCAAYGGTTTGTTCTGTATRCACCCCTATCCCTCTCTGCAGCATTGRTTTAGTCTMAGTTATATMCTTCTACTTAGTTGTCAGTTTCTCCTTGTACCTATCCTCTGTTCTAGAAAGTCCCTTGMCAATCCAYTTTTTTGCCAGCACCAACCCTGGAAATYCCSCCMTTCTCGRTGTCCCATTGGTTTRTTTAAACTGTTCCCSTCCCCKTGTGTTCCCCATTGGCTTGCATATTGTAAACCCCACCTAGTGTTCCTCCCCGATGTAATCCCTATTGGTTAAGAAATGCTATCCTTCCCTGAGATGTCCCCAGCATTAGAGTCCATGTTTGCCTATGCTTTGTGTCTTCCCTGACCCTTTCACTGTTATAAACCCTTTGGAAATCACACAGAAGACTTCACCCTGTTCCTTCTCCCTGCACTTGAGGCATCTGTGCCATAGAGCATCAATGCCCAGCACCCTGGGCTGTGCTGCTTTCTGGGGACAGCCCACTCTTGGTGACCGTGCTGGGAGTTGGCCGGGCTGAAGAAATCTGGCATCATTATTGGACAGCMCTTCTACCATGAATCTTATAGGTGAAGATGAAGAGAAAGATTTTGCTGCCTTTTTGGTCTATGTGTTTGCTTTTCCACTTCCTCCACAGAGTTACAACAATGTAAAAGGACATTTTTCTCCTGTTTGGAAGGAAGAAGAAGCAATGGAGATAGATGATCTAATACAGTGCTGAAAATTACTTAATTGCTTTCAGAATTACGACATCTTTCTATCTGCCTATATTCACTGTCTGCTGTGCTAGAAAGCAGCTACGAATAGAGAATATCCAAAGCACTACAGCAACCAGTGTCAGGAATCCCATGGATCACATCAGGCAATCAGAATTTTTATGAGTCCGAAAAACAGATGGACAGGAGTAATTTGCCTAAACATAGATGTCTGTTTGACTGTCTTGCCTACCCTCCAGCTGACACTCAGAAGGGGGATGGTTCCCTGTACTCATTATATCATATCTGCCAGTCATACATGAATGCTCACATATTTTAGTGCACTGGAAACAGCATTAGGTGCCTAACTTAGGAAACTGAACTCTGTATAATATRTATATCTGCTGCTTGCTAAAAAAAACAGAGGGAACCAAGTCTACACCCACAGAGCACAAAKAATATTTAATAGCACAAGGTATACGATCCAGGTACACCAGCCTGGAAAATACCTTGTTTATGTAGAGATGGGAGGGAYAAAGTGTTCAGCCAGGACCATAAAACACTCTGTTATTCAGGTCACAGTACCAAGATGCAACCAATGCATTATGTAATTTCCTTACTGTCGGTTAACAGCATTTAAAACATTTACAAATATTTTTAGTCTGTTTGGTGATATCTTTCCTTGGTTTATTCACTCATTACCAACAGTCATTGTTTTTCTAAAAGTATTAAAAAAAAAAAAAAAAGTAATAGTTGAGACAACTGCCCAGGGCTAATAAATATCATAAATCTAGCAACTAAATTCAATCAACCTTGATGTCTATAAGCATTTGCTGCTTCTCTTGAAAGACTTATCTCTTTAGATCCCCTTACTTTCCGTTTTCCCTGATCCAAAAGATACCTGTTCTCGTCTGTTTTGTCTCTACTTTAAACTTCTTATTTGCAGTAAGGAAATACATACTTAGATAAAAGAAAATAAATACTTTTAWTTTTTGTATGAAGAATGGAGAACATTAAAGGAATAAAATTTCTGGCATTCAACTAATTGAGACAGAGTGGAATGGAGCATATACCACACAACCCATGGAAAGGTAATGATAAGAATGTTGAATTTAAATGCCACCTCTTAGGCAAAGGAATACACTAGGAACTAGGAGTCAAAAACCTTCTCCTTAGCTATTCTGTCTACAATGTCTTCCTGAACACATCTTTATTCTCACTCTTCTGTGAAGCAGCTGATAATGCCCAGMTCACACAGGAGGAAATGGTATAAGGGCTTTGTCAAGAAATGGACTTGACACAGTCCTCTTTCAAGGGAGATTAGATTCACTTCTTGTAGGGCTTTCCTTTACTGGCTCTCTATGGTCCACTTATASTGAAGAAGACCAGTGCATACAGCTGATAGATGTTTGTTTATAAGAAATTTTTTGCACAAACCTATTTTTGATAATCTCACAAAATGGAGCATGAATTCTTAAAACCAGAGATGGGAAGATACATTCATAGAAATGTTCATTGCCAAGTAGTCACATGCCAATAAATGGCTCAGGACACATATGAATATTGACATGAAACAGAAAACTCTGAGCATGAGAGTTTTCTGGGATAGATTATTGAAGTTCCTCATTTTCTGCCAAGAGTCAACAAAACAGTTGCCATTTCAGAAAACTGAAATGCTACAGAGCATAAAGATTTTCCCAGTGCATAACCAGCTAAAAGAAAAGGTTCATTTGCTTCTCATACCATGTACAGTAATTAAGCAATTACATGCAGATAGAGAGGAAAAGCCCAGGAAACGTTAAAGTTCGTATATACTAGAAATATAAACCACAAGATGTGTTACTTTTCTAAGGAATCAGATGACAAAGAGTAAATGAAAACATAAGAAAACTTGATGTGTCAGTTCCTATCACTTATAACCAACAAATATATTTTAAAATACATTTGTTGGTTATAAGTGATAGGAATGTATTGTAGTTACAGTATGTTGAAACTAAATGTAGTAACTGCTTTGCTTCACAGACAAAGTGCTCATAAAATAAATTAATTTTCTTGCTACATGTAAAAAATTTGCCATATTAGTCTTTTTAGCCCATATATTTCAAATACTTTGTCTTTTCCACGTTCTTTTTTGCAGCTAGTGCAAGTGTACTTTATTACTACATCTCTAATACTTTCACAGAACAGAAGTGAYACTGTTTTTTTAATTCTTAAACCAACAAAAAGTCCAGAAAACATTAAAATACGTGAATTTATTGTAAGAAAAATTRGGCATTTGAGAGTTTACAATAAGAACTCATCTAAAACATGTGTGGATGTTAGGCTTTTGGTATCTGCCCTAGGTACAGAGAAAAAGTGGGGTGGAGTTCTAGCTCTGTTTAATTCCATACCACATCACTGCTCGGGGTATGATTTGGCTAGAAATGGGAGTTTGACTGCCTCTCCCTGTAAAGTGTGAGGTACTGAGGTCAGGACTGGGCTGCCACTCAGCCCCGCAGTGCAGGGAGAGCTGCAGCAGGAGAGTGTCCTGTGCTGGCCCTGCAGAACCCCAAGCACTGCCATGCCACACTGGGGAGCCCCTCTACAAGACTGCTGACGGCTGCTTGGCTTTGGGGGGGAAAGACGCTGTGCCAGGAGAGCAGCAGTGGAGCCCCAAAACCCCAACTGGAGCAGAAGCAGCTGCACCAGCACTGCTGAACACAGCCAAGCACAGTGGTCCAGAGAAAAGAGCAGTCAGCACAGCATAGCTGATCAAAGCTCTGAGGGGTTTGGTTTCTGTCTCAGTTCTTCATTGCTTTGGGGATTTTTCTGTATTCTGGTGAGTGGGGCAAGATTTGCTGATGAACACTCTTTCATGGGTAAAGCACCCTCTCTCTTTTTCCATACTTTTTTTAACAAGTGGGTATTGCGATTTCCAGTACTTYGTGATTCCAACTTAGAATATTCCCTAGTGTTTCTCCATTATCAATTGGGTGGGGGAAAAGCAACAGCCTAAGMGGGGTTTAGCTTTYCAGCTGGGTTTCAAACACTAAACATCAGAATTTGCACTCTACTTTTACATTATTTTATGATGACTTTAGTCAGTTTTTGTTTRCCTAGCACTCTGGTTTGTTTAAATACATAATGGAGTGGTATCAGGTTCTTTGGTTTTCTAAGCATGCCTGTAKTTGGTAACTAACAATAAATACAGTAAAGACAGAAAACAGTTTACAAACACGAAAACGTGAGAGAGCTGATAGTACTAAATAGATAATTATTTTAGAAACTTCCATGTTTTTATAAAAATTCAGCAACWGCTTGGGTAAGGAATGTACAGACTACCTCAACCTTCATATAAATCCTCTTTAAAATATCTTAGGGCAAAAGGATGCTCACAACTACTAATTTATTTTTGAAAGCCCTTGCAGTTGCTATTTGGGAAATCAGATTATAGTAAGTCAATATAAAATTTGTTGCAATAGTATATTAACAAATAATTAAAGAAAGCATTTATAAACTACTAAATATTTATGATGCATAATTTAAGACCAAAATAATAATTAAAGAACTGTGAATTTTTGCAGTTCATAAGACCAGAGAACTGAATTAATGTTTGCTTAATTTATGTGATGCCTGGCACTGTTCATTTCAGCCTGGTTAGTATTCTAACTAGTGAGCAGTTAACCCTGTGCACTTCAAATATTGCTGGGTTTAGGCTGGTTTTTTTGTTTCCTCCATTAAACTTAAGCATTTGAAACTATTATTAACAAACATGAGACTTAATCTGTCTCTTAGTTTTGTAATAATAATTCTGATAAGCTCAAAATATCTCTTTATGACAGCCATTCAGCCTAGTCCACCATTTACCTGCCTCCCTCTAGTTCTGCATCTGTCTGGTGSAAATTATTTCTGAATAATTTGAACGGTRCAGGTAGATAYGTGTTTCTTTAACAGGGAAATCACACTTTYAGCAGTAGTTTCCTATATGTATCAGGGCTAAAAGTGCATTAATATAAGTGGGTTTGTTTTGTGTGATGCTTGCAATGAGGAGTGTTAAAAGACTGAAAACCTGACTGTATTTCTGTCTTCATCACCCTTGTGTTACTGACACTGGTGAAGGAATGGACYCCTCATACTTCTCCTGTTCTGTGAACATTTACCATCACAGGGCTCTTACATCTCAGCTCAACTGAAATATTACCGTTTCCAGGACTCAAGAAAATTCATTAATATCAAAACTTTGGCTTTGTTTTTCAAAATAAGCATGTCAGGATTATTATTTTTTCTCCATTTTTTGTAACCAATAGAAGATTTCTTACACTTTTTTTTCCCCTACACAAATAGCAGCCATACAACCTTTTTTTCTACTTATTGTCACATCGATTTGAGACACAATATATATAATTCACATGTTTCTAATAACTTTTTATACACTTGCATTAACAAATACTTTTCTTCTCTAGGTCACTCACTTTTCCCACAGACTTGCTTCACAGATAAATTAGTACAAACAGTGTTTTGACAGGAGCAATCCTGGGCAACTATGCATTAGAAACTTTAAAGTATCAGCTTGAAGAGGTAAGCAATATAGTAACATACCAAAGTAGGAATATTTCATGTAATCAGTTCTCATGAAAGTAAATTATCTGAGATCTAGTACTGCCTTCAGGAACAACATCTTTTATGATGCAGCTTCTTGTGCTTTTTGTGTGGAGAACAGCATTTTAAGTAGCAGGCCAAGGCTTTACTATGCTTTATCAGTTTGCGATCAAAGAAGATACCTTTTCTAACACATTTTATTACCCTAAAAAGGGGGGCAAATTATAAGCCACTCTTTCTTATTCCTCCAAGATGAGTTACATTAAGAAAGAACAGTGCAAGCCCATACATACATCAAAGGATAAAACAGAGAACTGAAAGATATGAGACTATGAAAATTGCAAGCTGATACATCTGAAGCAAGAAGGGGGAAAAGTTATTTTTGTAATCTTTGAAAGCCTAACAGCAAGAGGAGGAAGAGCTTRCAAGACTCTTGATTTTGCCAGTCATAGATGCAGAACGTTAGTGCTCCTGATGCCAGGGCACTATTGAGGGTCCACCTAGTCTAGTTCTAGGGTCCCAGGGGTATCCTGGGGCTTTCCAATAAATATTTGCTTTATTCTCTAGCTCTGTCCAGTCTCTGTTTCAGGTCAGCCTTCCCAAGGCATCACTCCTAGCACATCAAGCTAATGYGTAGCAGGACTCTAGTTTTGTAGCAGTCTTCTTGAAGATGCTGTATACRATTGTCTGTCTTTTAGTCAGGCTTGCTTTTGTTCCATGTAAATTTCTAATGAATGCTAAGTTTTTCCTTGAAGACATAATTCATCATTTCTGTACTTTACTGCAATGACTACACAATCCCAGGCTCATGGACTTCTATAAAAATGACCAGGGGAAAGTTGAAAAAAGGAGAAAGTGGAGCCTCAGATACAGACTGTTATAAATCATGTATAAAACCAGGGCTGTACTACTCATTACAAATGCTTCTTGAAACCAGTAATAAAATAATCTTCTTTACAGAAATGAGAATAARAAAGAAGGGCAGATGTCATTTTCAGAAAAATAATTGATTGGTGAGATGAGAGAAGAGAAACAGGAAAAAACAACATCTACAGGAAATCAACTGTTAATAAATATCAAAAACTGCAGTCAAGTGACAAGATAAGCTGCAGCATATGTTCCTTCAGCTACAAAATGGAAATCATTTTCTATAGAAGAGATGCTGATAAGCCTGCCTCCTCCCAAAAGGCAATCATTTTACATTTTATATTATTTGAAAAGAGCCTGATTATTTTCCTTTGAATGAAAAGAGATGATTCACATTTACCTGTCAACAGAATTTTCAATTCAACTCTGTTTCGCCTGCATATTTAAAGGCATATGACCCAACCATAGCATTCTAGGGGGGAACTTCAGTGAGATGTAAATAAATAATAATTCTCAGCCACAAATATTGCTTTACCTTCATCCTATTCAAATTACTGAAAATTAAAACCCAAAGAGTCTATTAAACGTGGACTTTTTTTTTCCCCCGGCCGTAACAGATAACACTTATGTGCAGTGTTCTCAACAATCTTACAGAGGGTACTTCCTCAAAACAACAATGGAAGGCAGCATTCAAAAATGTCATCTGATGTCCAGACCTAAAAGGAAAGTTTTGTCCCAGATATGTTTTGCAGTTCTCTAAACAAGACTGGTGCAGTAGCGCTTGCATAGRTTTTGACAGGAGGCACGGAGAACAAGTAGAGGCAGTAAAGGATTAAATGGGCATCCGGTTTTCATTATCAATGGATTAGTGTTCAAACCTCTCTTTTATTAAGCAGGAAAGCTGGAAAGTGGAGTCTGATTAGGAGTTGAAAGGTTTGTGAAATGTTAATATCTTGACAATATTTCAATAATCCTTCTCAYGATGTCCTGATGCTACTGCTTCTTGTCATATTTTAAGTCTACTAAGAACAGACAGAGATAAGAAATGCAAATGTAGGACTGGATTTTTTGTTCTGGAAGTGCCTGTAAGTTAGTAACTGAAAGACAAGGAGATCTTTTCCCCATCACATGGGTCAAAACCAACACACTTTCTGTAGAAGGCTGAAAATCCCCAAAAAACAGCCTTARGAAGGACAAAACTAATTCCAGCGATTACGCATTACATAAGAGTTTTTCAAAGAATTCGTCTGCCTTTATCAGTGGTGTACCAGTAAGGCTTCTGGATCAGCAGTACTGTCCTTCTGCAAGGAGGTCTCGGTGTAGCACTTCCTTAGTGCATGACTGGCTCCTTGCCCTACCTGTCTGACATTCACACCCTTTCACCTTTCTCTTCCACCAGTGCTGCCTTGGGCAGCACGAGGGCTCCTGGGCAGACTCTTACCACCCAAACTTTGCCTAATTCACACTGCATCTAGGATTTTCCTAGTGAGCACTGAGGAACTTGACTTAAGGATCTGTCAAGAGAAAGTACAATTTATACCTGACAGAACTCTATGGAACAAAATACCCTCTGGTTACCTTCTGTTTGAACTAAGACAAGATCACAACTTAGAAAACAACGCTATTCAACAAGGATTAGAATAAGACAGTRACTCATGAACCTCAGTCTGAAGAAACTTGTGATTAATTCATTTAACAAAAAATAATGAAATAAAGAACAKAAATGATTTTTCTTACTGAAGCTAGGCACTTGGACTGAACAGACTTGYGCAGAAGTGACCCTCTTGATAATATCAAAATTAACCCTGGTATAAACAGTAATTTAGAGCATCCAGTAAATAACAAGCCTACAGCAAATAAATAACATACTTATTAAGTAATTATACAGCATCTACTTCTCCTTGTAGATCCTTAGAAAGAAAGTTACCTAAAATACAAAATAGCAACCTTTTTGTAGTCAGATTTATGTCATTGATGACATAAATGATGACATTTTTTATTCATGGACACTACTGTAGAGTRATAAAAGGACAGTCCTCAGAAAAATAAAAAGTTCTTTACTAAGCCTAAAAAGCTTTTCAGMTATCGACAAGTATAAGAACTATTTAACATATCAGTGAATTTTAAAGTACTTAACCACAATTTCATGTAGCATTAATTTTAAAAAATCTAGGTAAGTATGACTAATGTCAAATATTTTTCAAAGTTAATGTATAAATGTTCCAGACAGGATCATGCCAATGAAAAGTGTTAAGCAAGAGCAGATGCTGAATTTAAAATGTTTGTAGCCTGCACCTCATTGTGATCATAAATTGTGCAGATTTGTGTGAATAAGTCAGCAGAACAACTGTAGAATCAGCTACTTGATGTTTCTTTTTAAATTCTACAAAACTCTGAAACATCACCATTCCCCATCTTATATCCATCTTGATTCTCCTTCAAGTTTCAGCTTTTGAAACAAAATTCATAATTATGCTAATGGAGACTTTCTTTCCTAGCACAGGGAGTTTGAAGTACTTTTAGCAGTGAATTTCTGATTGAATCTGCAACTTGTRCCACTGTGACTCCATGTTTTCACTCTGCTGTGTGTGTGACAATTTTGTCCCCATTGAGCTGACCCACAATGACAAGTACAATGCTTTAAAAGAGGTTAATTGAATAAGGAAGTCRTAATTATTCCACATGATACCAGCAGTACAGGGCTTTTCAAGTGAATTTAATTTCAGAAATATAAWGACACTGTTTTACCACTTCATTCATAAAACATTAAGGTTTCCTACCCCTTGGCCAGAAGTGCTGTAAGTCTGCCTTCGCTCACATTTCTCAAATATACATATAGAATATAAGCAGCCATAATATATCAAGGGAAGCTCAGTATATTCTCACTGGAAGACAGCCTCTCTACACAGTGTACCAAGTTAGATTTCAGGATGAAAAAAAGAATGGACCCACACACTTTGTCTGTGCTGTGTTCAATTGCATCAATTTTCCACCAGAGAAGGAGAGGCAAAATCAGGGAAGATACTCTCTGTTCATGGAAAGCTTTTTTAACCTTAGTCAAAATCACATTACAGTGATGAGTTCTGGCCTTGTTGTATCTAAATGCAAAGAGAACAAAAAATATTCTCTCCAACTTGGATTCTCTTAGTGCTCTGATTAGTCCTACTAGTTGCTCTCTGGGAGCTTTGCAGTTCTCTATGCAAGTTTTCTCTATTCAAATTCTTTAGCATTTGTCTCAAATAAAAGCTCATTCATCTAAATCTCTCTTCAAAATCATGTGTGGCCCAAGACAAAACATTTTTTCTTTCCTATACCTGCATGTCTACTCTCAGGATCACAGTGGACAGGAAGAAAATCACAGCTTCTCCATTCTGTGTGTTCTGCTTCAAAAGTTGCCRTGCTTGAACAGGAAGAGATGACATCTCACATTTCTGCCTATTTTTGCTTCTGCTACTCAAAAAGGAAGAAAATCAAATGTTTCTGTTCCACATGACTGTACAGTAATGTGCAGCTGACTCAACTAAGCGACACACAATGGAATTGCATCTAATTTTTCATTTTTACATAGTAGTAACAGATACTCTGARTGTTCTGATTTTCTTCTCAGCTGCCATGTACTTTAAGCCTCAGAATCCAGGAAAAATATGGTTGCATTAATGGTGGTTAAAAGTAACACCCAAAGAGCTCAGCAAGTAGAGGGGAGAGTTGCTGCACCAGTCACTTTTGGGATAATTTAGAAATTTCTCTAGGCACCTTAGGTTGCCTGGACAGGGTTATTGGGACAGTTTTGYTCTGGGCAAGCTCTAGCACTTCCTTTCTGACAAGTGCTCCTCCYAATAGAAGTGCATTTCAGATTTAGTTTGCAGCCAGCTCTTGCCAAGGGAGGAACTGGATGTCTTTTGCCTGGTGCCAGGTAGGGACACACACGTTGACATAGTCTGGTGTCACAAGCAGAGTTACAGAATCATGGAATACCCTGAACTGGAAGGGACCCACCAAGATCATGAAAGTTCAACTCCTGGTTCTGTACACAGCAATTCCAAGAATAACACCATGTTATTCTGAGAGCATTATACAAAAACTCCTTGGACTCTTCCAGGCTGGTGCTGTGACCCCTTCCCTGTTTGTGAAGTCATAATTCTCATCCTGTAACAGGCTGATCTAATTTCTGCAATGCCTTTTGGTGTGAATGTATTTCAACCCCTTATTTCTATTATCCCCCACAGTTCTGGCCATCTTCAACCCTAAATCAGGTTTGTTCACGTTAATTTTTCTCCCTAATTCTTCTCTGCATTCTTGTCACATTCATCTGACTTTGCTTCTTACTGGGCTTACACCTTCTTTTTTACCTTGTCTTCAAAAAGAGATCCCTGTTCAGCCAARCCTGTCTTCTGCCTTTTCTGCTTCACTTCCAGTGTTTCGGAATTGCTGTGACTTTGGGAGGTGGAACTTATATAGTGATCAGCACTGGTGGACACTAGGATATCCAAAAGTATTTCCCAGGGAGCCTTACCCATTTGTTCACTAAGCAGCCTGAATTCTGCTCTCCTCATGTCCAGATCTAAGGGTTTTCTCTTGCTATGGCTCCTGTTAACAGGGATTTTACACTTGATTGCCTTGTCACTGTGGCTWGGATAGCCACCAATCTCCACACCACTCATGAAACCCTCTCTGTTTAATAAGCAACAAATTGAGAGGGACATCTTTCCTCATCAGCTGCCTTAGTAGTGCTACCATGAAGTTGTCATCCCACTGGATTGTGTGAAGAAGGATCTGTTGACCTCTGGATGCAACAGCTCCATACTAAGCAACGATGGGGATGTGCCCCAGGGCGTGACTTTGGGACCCTTTCTGAGGATCAAGGACTTAAGGGAAGACAAAATCCATCTGCTAAAATTGGAAAGAGCACTCTTACCTAAAGACTGGACAATGTGGTGAGGWAAGGGAGGTGAGACTAAYGAGACAAGGGAGAGAGTTTGTGATTCAAAATCAAATGCAAAAAGAGCAGAGGGCTTATGTGGTKAAGAGCGCAGGATGCTGGGAGCAAAGGAGGCTTCAGGACTGGTGAAACAGGGCAAAGGGACACTACGTAAATGGTCTCAGCCTGTGAAGCAAAGTAGGAGGTTCAAGAAATGTATGTGCAATCAGAAAACACTGGCAAAGTTTCAATGGCAGMTGTGATGGCTTAGCTTCCACAGCCAGAGTGAGCAATGGGTAGATGTGAGCTCTTCAGGAAAGACAGGAGGTGAAGACAAGGATGGGAGCTGCCTTTGATCTAAAGTGACAGTTGAGATGTGTGCAGCTCATCTATGGGACAGACAGCAGGCTCACTGAGAGTTTAGGATTCAAGGCTTGATAATGTGGACAACRCCTTCCTGAAATAACTGTGTCACAAACACTCATTCTCACACAGGCTTTATGGTCCCTGACATCTGGTCAAAGGGCAAATGACAGGATACAAGCAGTCAAGATATCTGAAGGGTACTAGCATAACATTGCAAAAAAMCACTGAATGAATCCACCATGGGAACAGTTGGATCTGCTATCCTCTCACAGGAAGGAAAAGAGTGGACATGTGAAAMTCAGTGGTATTTTAGCTGTAGTGGTTGTATTACTAGAGAGTGGAGGATTTGGAACAAAATAGAGAAAGTGTAACAARGTACAGGGCTTCAAATAAGCAGATTTTTCTCTTTTGGCTCATTGCCAGAGTAGATTTTGGCAGATTTGGTAAATCTAGGCATCCAGGGTAGATAGCACTGAAAAGCAAAGTTACTTAGGAAAGCTRGCAGGCCTTTAAGGACAGCACCACCAAGTGTCGGAACAGGGCACCATGGTACCTGGAGAGACAAGCAGGCAAACTGGAAGCTGGGTTGGCTAAGCAGGGAACTCATGACAAAAGCTCCAAGACAAAAAGACAGCATAGAGGAGCTGGAAGAAGGGAATGTCTAGAAAGGAGGAGTATTGAAACACAGTGCAGATATGAAGGTTTGGTGCTAGGAAGACTAAAGTACAACTAGGYTGAGAAATGTCACAGTAACATCAAGGCCAATAAGAAATTCTACAGTTGCAGAAAAGGACTGCAAGAAGCGATTTACTGACAGGAAACAGAGCTGAGGCTGAGGTGCCTCCTTTCCTTCTTTTGGTCAGACTTCACCTGCAGGGTCTCCCAAACCTCCATGTTTAATTAGCAGTGTTCAAAGTGGGAAATGGCTAACAGTGGATGAGGCTGATTTGGAAATTACTTGAGGGAATTTCACAGATCTATTTGATCTCTGTCTGATAATCTGTAACCCAAWATGTTACTGTATTCCATACTCATCTGCRCCCAAAAGTTATTACTGTCTCTTTTATACCCTGTACCCAGAAATGAATCACAGAGGCAAGCAGGAGCTGGTCCTTTTAAAGTCAGGTTGCACATACAGAGCTCCCTCTTCCCTCTTGGTCCTACTGRCAACTGTACGAACAGAGAAGCAGCATCAAAAATTGTTGCAGAGTGAATTTTGCAAATCCTRTTGACGGTGCAGAGTCAGAGCAAGTCTGGGGTCAGGCCACCACATATCAGTGCCTGAGAATCCATTTCCCCCCCCC